>OX380337.1:17076266-17676266 GCA_947425015.1 Pterostichus niger
TATATATATATATATATATATATATATATATATATATATATATATATATATATATATATTGTGACGAGTTATGGCGGACTCGTCGACAAAATGTTGGCGTGAGGTTGCTCGGGCGCCAACGGTCGGATAGCGGTTTCGGAGACAATAGGGTTTTCAAAAAGAAACACAAAGTTGGTAAAAAATGACGAATTGAGTCTTTATTGAGCACTGGTGTCACTACAGAAATGTCGTTGATTAACGGCAGGTGTAGGATATACTGAGGCGGGATCGGGGAATACAGAGGTGACGTTTTTGGGAAAACGACGCCTGGCGTCGGGACGCTGGTATGTCCGGAGCGACGGTCGGGGCCCGCGGTGTAGGCCTGCGGGTTCGGAAACGGCGAAATCGCGGGTTGGTCACAAATCGACGCCGGGCGTCGCGGGGGTGGGGTTCCCGTAATAGCGGCTGGTCGACTCGTAACGATCGCGATGAGTGGTTTTTCACTTTTCCGGAAAATCGACGCCGGGCGTCGCGACGATGGGGTTCTCTGGACGACGGCTGGTGTGTCGGAAACGATTCCGCGACGCGTCTCGCGAAATTCGACGTGGTGAACTCCGGCCGTACACGCAAAACTCCTCACCGTAACGTCTCGGATTCGCTCACGACAGACGCCAAAGTGATTTGTCCGGTAGTCGCACAAAAGTTCCTAAAACGGAAGGTGGCACGCGACGAAGTCGCGAAGTTACGGTGTGAACTCCGGCCGTACACGCAAGACTCCTCACTGTAACGTCTCGGATTCGCTCACGACAGACGCCAAAGTGATTTGTCCGGTAGTCGCACAAGAGTTCCTAAAACGGAAGGTGGCACGCGACGAAGTCGCGAAGTTACGGTGTGAACTCCGGCCGTACACGCAAGACTCCTCACTGTAACGTCTCGGATTCGCTCACGACAGACGCCAAAGTGATTTGTCCGGTAGTCGCACAAGAGTTCCTAAAACGGAAGGTGGCACGCGACGAAGTCGCGAAGTTACGGTGTGAACTCCGGCCGTACACGCAAAACGCCTCACTGTAACGTCTCGGATTCGCTCACGACAGACGCCAAAGTGATTTGTCCGGTAGTCGCACAAGAGTTCCTAAAACGGAAGGTGGCACGCGACGAAGTCGCGAAGTTACGGTTACGCAAACGGCCCACAGCAACGTCTCGGATTCGCTCACGACAGACGCCAATGTGAGTGGTTCGGTGATCGCACAAGAGTTCCAAACGGAAGGTGGCACGAGACCTCGAGGAAGCACAGTACGGTACGGTAAATAAACAGGAGTGCTTTTCTTACCTAGAAGTCTGAGTGGCCTGGTGACTGGAAGACGGTAGCGGAGATGTCGATGTTTTCACAATGAAAGATTGACTGTCTTGGCTGTCTCGGCAGCGCGGTTTATATACTGTTTTGTTAATTAAACGAGTCCTAGGGTGTCAAAGTTAGTCCGTCCTATGTTAACATATAGGGCGGATTGGTTATAAACGGAAACTGGACTACCCGGTCCGTGATCTAGTTTAAATAGCAATTTTCTGATGCGCGTCTTACTTGTGAACCCGGTGTTGTTTTTTTCGCGTCTCTCAGGTGTTGCGTTCGCGGGATACAGACGTTTTCGCGATCGTGATCTACATAACACTATTTGTGACGAGCACACTTCGTCACATCCCCGGGATACTTCGGGATGAAGAAAGAGGGAATGCTACAGGGTCTTTTATTGTTAAATTACCACTCTACCTTCTTAAATTTTTATCAACTAGCCTAATTAACTTAAAAAAAAAACTTTAACTTACAAACTAAAAAAATTTACAACCCAACTTAACAAAGAAACTTAACTAACTTAACTAAACTTACTTAACAAAAAACTTAACTAACTTAATATAACAAGCCCACTTAACTAAAAAAACTTAACTAACTTAACCCAACTAGACTTATGAACTAAAACTTAACAACTTGTCCGTAAGCGGCACAAATGTCAAACTTAGGCAACAGGGGGGGGGGGCACTGCACTAGTGGGCGGGGGGTCTACGGGGGATAGAGACCCGTTGCCCGTTGGGGAGTCGTACCCTCAGCCGTCTGGTCCGGGAGGACCGCGGGGGACGTAAGGACTGGAGCCAGCTTCCGTAGTCGGCTCCGGGTGGGGCGGCGACGCTCTGGGTCCTGTTGTCCTCGGGTGGGGGGCTGCGGTCCGGGCTGAGGGAGGCGAGAAGGTCCACCAGCTCCTGCTGGGCATCCACCACGCTGTTCCGGGTCGGGATGGGGTCCGTCGGCGCTGGACATGGGAGTCGGCCTGGACTCCGCGCCGGGGTTGGGGCCCGCCGCGCCAGGGTGCCTCCGGGCCTGGACGGGACCTGACTCACGCCGTCCTCGGTGTCGGACGGTATGGGCGACGTGGTCAGGTCAATGGTGTCGCCTTCCGGAGAAGGCGACCGGTAGGGCCGGATTACTGGCGGGGCGCTTATCCTTGCCGGGAAGGATCCAAACCTGGCGACCAGGGCCACTCGCAGGGCCTCGTCGCCGTCGCCAGGTTTCCAGGACGGTGCGGGTGGTGACTCGGGTGCTGGAGCCGGTGGTGGTGCAGTGCGGGATGGGACGTACTAGCTGGCTAGCTAGTACGTGGATGACTGGGCGAATCCGGGATCCGCGGCGGTGGTGGCCGACCCGCCGGATACCTGGCAGCGGCAACGGTCCGCTGCCAGCCCAACCTGCCACCCTTACAGGGGCTCCTGCCCTCGGGGCGTAAGGGTGACTTCCCGCCCTAATGGGCGGATCCGGGATACTCGGCTGTCGCGGCCGACCCGCCGGATACCTGGCAGCGGCAACGGTCCGCTGCCAGCCCAACCTGTCACCCTTACATGGGCTCCTGCCCTCGGGGCGTAAGGGTGACTTCCCGCCCTAACTGGTCGGGTCGGCTGCCGGATCCATGGAGCGGCTGTTGTCGGCTTTTCCATGGTCTAGAATCACAGGTTTTAGATCTTTAACATGGATCTTTCGTAGGAGTTGGCCACGGGTTCCCTTGAGGTCATATACGTTTCCCGAGCGCCGTTTTTGGACGGTCCACGGGCCGGAATACCGTGGAGCCAATTTCGCCGCGAAACCCCGCACGGCCGAGGACAGGTGATGTTCCCGACGCATCACCAGGTCCCCGGGTTGAGGTTGCCACTCCCTCCGCCTCATGTTGTAGTAGTGGCACTGCTGCTGGGCAGCTCTGGCGAGGTGGAGTCTAGCCAGCTTCCGCAGATCGGCCAGACGGATGAGGCGAGTTTTCAGGTCGTCAGGGACATGGTTACTGGCGGGGAGAGGGTCATTGGACTCGCGGTTCTGGGTGGTCTCGTAGTAAAGACCGGGGAGTACGGGTTCCCGAGCATAATTCAGGAAGGCGGCCGAGTAGCCGGTTGAGTCATGACGACTGGTGTTGATGGCCATGGTGAGTTCCGGCAGGTGCTCGTCCCAAGTGCGCTGGTTCTCCTGGCAGTATTGGGCGATCATTGTTTTCAACACCCGGTTTACTCGCTCCACCGGGTTACACTGCGGCGTGTACGGAGGTGTTTGGTGATGCCGGATCCCCAATGCGGCCAGGGTCTCACGGAGCACCCGGTTTGAGAATTCCGTCCCGTTGTCAGTGATGATGGCGCGGGGACAGCCGTACCGAAAGATGACCAACTCCTGAATCGCGCGAGTGATGGTAGCGGCGGTGGCGCGTCGAAGAGCCCGGCACTCGACCCATTTCGTCATCCTATCCTGGAGGACCAACAGGTAGCTATGCCCTTTCTTCGATGGGGGTAGAGGGCCCATGATATCTGCGGCGACGGTGTCCCAGGGTTCGTAGATGTGCGGGGGGTACATCTTGCCCGCTGTCCCTTGTTGGCAGGTTTTGAACTGCTGGCACGGTTTGCATCGACGGACGTAGGCCGTGATGTCGCGGAACATCCCGGGCCAGTAGTATCGGGTGGCGACCCGGGCGGTGGTTTTGGCGATGCCCCCATGTCCTCCGGTGGGGTGGTCGTGACTCTCCTGCAGCACGCGGTGGCGTTCACTCCGGGGTACACAGAGTTTCCATGCGGATTGCTCCGTGTCGCTGGACGTCTCGATGCGCCGGTAGAGTTCCTGGCCGCGTAGCTGGTAGTCTGGCCATGTGCGTGGATGGGTTCGTACTGCTTCGACCCGCTTTTGATACCAGGGACAGACGGCCGCGAGTGTGTGAACCGGGGTGATGGTGGCGGAGGGCTGGTCGGTCGTCAGTGGTTGACGGGAGAGAGCGTCTGCGACGCGGTTCAGATTGCCCTTCCGATACTGTACTTGGAAGTCAAACTGCTGTAGGAACATGGCCCAACGGGCCAGTCGACCGGGGGGATTTTCCAGCCGGTTGAGCCATCTCAGCGCCTGGTGGTCGGTGACGACGGTGAAGGCGTACCCCTCGAGGTAGTGTCGCATCTTCTGGATTCCCCAGACTATCGCCAGGCATTCCTTCTCCGTCACGGAGTATTTAGGCTCGGTTCCTCGGAGCGTTCGGCTGGCGTAGGCGACCACTTGTTCCCCCTGATCGCCGTGTTGCACAAGGACCGCTCCTAGTCCGTCGTCGGAAGCGTCGGTTTGGAGGAAGAAACGCCGGGTAAAATCCGGGCAACCCAGCGTTGGGGCGGTGGTGAGCGCTTGTTTTAGCGTGTTGAAGGCGTCGGTCTGTTCCTGCCCCCATCTCCATTTCATGTCCTTGTGGAGGAGACGTGTCAGTGGCCGAGCTATCTGGGAGAAGCCTTTGATGAAACGGCGGTACCAGGATGCGGCTCCCAGAAACTGGCGTACCTGTTTCAGATTGCTTGGGGCGGTCATGGACTGGATGGCCTCTACTTTCTCGGGGTCGGTTTCGATGCCATTTTGGCTAATGACGTGCCCCAAGTACCGGATGCTGGTCTTCCCGAACTCGCATTTGTCGGGGTTGAGCCGTAGGTTGGCGGCACGCAGTCGGTGGAAGACTTCCCGCAGATGGATCACGTGTTCCTCGATGGTGCGACTGGCGACGATGATATCGTCCAGGTAAGGGATGGCGTACGGATCCATCTCAGGACCGATGACGGTGTCCAAAAGCCGTTGGAAGGTTGCGGGGGCGGCATGGAGGCCAAACGGCATCACCCGAAATTGGAAGAGCCCCCTACCCGGCACCGTAAATGCCGTTAATGGTTTGCTGGCCTCGGACAAAGGTATCTGCCAGTACCCCTGTTTTAGGTCCAGGGTGCTGAACACCGTCGCCTGACGTAACTTCTCCAGGATGTTGTTGATGTACGGGAGGGGGTACGCGTCTTTTTCGCTGACCTCGTTAAGTCGCCTGAAGTCAATGCAGAACCGTGGTTTCCCATCTTTCTTCCGCACGATCACGGCGGGTGAGCTCCATGCGCTACGGGAGGGCTCCACTACCCCGGCTCGGAGCATCTCATCTACCTCCTCATTTATCACCGCCTGAATCTTGGGGTTTCGCGGTTGATATCGTTGTTTTAGAGGTGTAGTTTTCTTCAGACGGATGTGATGCGTTACGAGGGAGGTGCAGCCCTGTAGCTCCTCGAACCGGGGGAGCTCCTCTTGGAGCAAGGCGTCGAGTATTGGAGACCCCGTGCGGGGCGTGTTGATGGTTCCCAGCTGAGTGGGCACGTGGCAGTGCACCCGGTCTGGCCCGGCTTGGAGGGTCATGCGGAACGCGCGCAGTGCGTCCATCCCCAGGATCATTGGAAGTGCCAGGGTCGGCAGGCACAGTACGGAGATTGTGGTTTTTGTCCCCTGAATGTTGGCGGACACGTGGTACTGACCCGTGATCCTGGTGGTTTCTCCGTTGGCCATCTGTGCTTGACGGACGGGTGGCGGCCGGTGTGCCACCCCTCGTAGTGTAAGTTGGTGGGCGGTTTCTGCATCGACGTATGACAAGGAAGATCCGGTGTCGAGGAGCGCGTTGATCGTTAGGTTACGGACAACGACCGGGAGGTAGAGTCGGCCGTCGTCGCCTTGGTGGACGGCGGGTATTACTGGGTGTGCTGGTAGGGCCGACTGGGGTGGCCGTCGTGTGTTCCAGCCGGTCTGGCGTTTCCCGGACAGGTACAGTCGCGGGACAGGATACCGTTCTTCCCACAGCGAGAGCAGAACCGTTTGGGAGGGTTTCGGCAGTCTCGTCGGAAGTGGTTTACTTCCCCACATCGCCAGCACACTTTGTGCGCCTCGTACGTGACCACGTGATTGGCGGGGGTCCGGCCACGAGGGGAGAATTCGGGGATTGGTCGTGTGGTCGTCTTAAGCTCCTTCTGTAGTTCTTCGAAGTCCCGCATTTCATCCAGTAGGGCGATGACGGTCGGGCAATTCTGGCGGCGGATGTGTTGCCGGTACTCCGGCCGTAGATTCTTGTATAGCCGGCGGAGTTGTTGTTCGGGGCTGAAGCCTCCGTGGCGTCGCATCAGGGTTTGTAGCGCGGTGACATAATCCTGGCCAGTTTCCCCAGTTCGGTGCGTCCGTCGAGATATTTGTTCCATCAGCTGGTCGTTCATGTCGGGGATATAGTACTCGCGAAACTGCATGAGGAAATCGCCCCAGGTGGTAAGCGTGTCCTGGTGGTTGCGGTACCACAGGATTGCGTTACCTCGGAGGAGTTCGGGCAGGGCGGAGCGCAATTCTTCCCCGGTGAGGGCGTAGCTGGCCTGGAGTTCTGCCAGCCGTTCGAGGAACATAATGGGGTCGGTCTTCCCGTCGAACTGCACGTTCCATTTGCGTACTGTCTCACAGACCTGCGCGTTAGTACGGACGCTTTCTTTGGAGTCGAGAGCTGGTGGGACGGGTGGATTAGTGGCCAGTTTCTCGGCCGTAGCGGTTCTGACAAAAGCTGCCATTCGTTCCCGGAGTTCGGCAACTGTGCCTTCGGAGCTGAGGCCAAAACGTCGTAACTCTTCCTGTAGTGGTTCCTTGGTCAGCTCGTAGACCCAACTCGTCTTCGCCGTGGTAGACTCCGTCATGTTGTGTTCTTCTGTGTCCCTGCTCGGGCGCCAAATTTTGTGACGAGTTATGGCGGACTCGTCGACAAAATGTTGGCGTGAGGTTGCTCGGGCGCCAACGGTCGGATAGCGGTTTCGGAGACAATAGGGTTTTCAAAAAGAAACACAAAGTTGGTAAAAAATGACGAATTGAGTCTTTATTGAGCACTGGTGTCACTACAGAAATGTCGTTGATTAACGGCAGGTGTAGGATATACTGAGGCGGGATCGGGGAATACAGAGGTGACGTTTTTGGGAAAACGACGCCTGGCGTCGGGACGCCGGTATGTCCGGAGCGACGGTCGGGGCCCGCGGTGTAGGCCTGCGGGTTCGGAAACGGCGAAATCGCGGGTTGGTCACAAATCGACGCCGGGCGTCGCGGGGGTGGGGTTCCCGTAATAGCGGCTGGTCGACTCGTAACGATCGCGATGAGTGGTTTTTCACTTTTCCGGAAAATCGACGCCGGGCGTCGCGACGATGGGGTTCTCTGGACGACGGCTGGTGTGTCGGAAACGATTCCGCGACGCGTCTCGCGAAATTCGACGTGGTGAACTCCGGCCGTACACGCAAAACTCCTCACCGTAACGTCTCGGATTCGCTCACGACAGACGCCAAAGTGATTTGTCCGGTAGTCGCACAAAAGTTCCTAAAACGGAAGGTGGCACGCGACGAAGTCGCGAAGTTACGGTGTGAACTCCGGCCGTACACGCAAGACTCCTCACTGTAACGTCTCGGATTCGCTCACGACAGACGCCAAAGTGATTTGTCCGGTAGTCGCACAAGAGTTCCTAAAACGGAAGGTGGCACGCGACGAAGTCGCGAAGTTACGGTGTGAACTCCGGCCGTACACGCAAGACTCCTCACTGTAACGTCTCGGATTCGCTCACGACAGACGCCAAAGTGATTTGTCCGGTAGTCGCACAAGAGTTCCTAAAACGGAAGGTGGCACGCGACGAAGTCGCGAAGTTACGGTGTGAACTCCGGCCGTACACGCAAGACTCCTCACTGTAACGTCTCGGATTCGCTCACGACAGACGCCAAAGTGATTTGTCCGGTAGTCGCACAAGAGTTCCTAAAACGGAAGGTGGCACGCGACGAAGTCGCGAAGTTACGGTGTGAACTCCGGCCGTACACGCAAAACGCCTCACTGTAACGTCTCGGATTCGCTCACGACAGACGCCAAAGTGATTTGTCCGGTAGTCGCACAAGAGTTCCTAAAACGGAAGGTGGCACGCGACGAAGTCGCGAAGTTACGGTGTGAACTCCGGCCGTACACGCAAGACTCCTCACTGTAACGTCTCGGATTCGCTCACGACAGACGCCAAAGTGATTTGTCCGGTAGTCGCACAAGAGTTCCTAAAACGGAAGGTGGCACGCGACGAAATCGCGAAATTACGGTTACGCAAACGGCCCACAGCAACGTCTCGGATTGCTCACGACAGACGCCAATGTGGGTGGTTCGGTGATCGCACAAGGGTTCCAAACGGAAGGTGGCACGAGACCTCGAGGAAGCACAGTACGGTACGGTAAATAAACAGGAGTGCTTTTCTTACCTAGAAGTCTGAGTGGCCTGGTGACTGGAAGACGGTAGCGGAGATGTCGATAAATTCACAATGAAAGATTGACTGTCTTGGCTGTCTCGGCAGCGCGGTTTATATACTGTTTTGTTAATTAAACGAGTCCTAGGGTGTCAAAGTTAGTCCGTCCTATGTTAACATATAGGGCGGATTGGTTATAAACGGAAACTGGACTACCCGGTCCGTGATCTAGTTTAAATAGCAATTTTCTGATGCGCGTCTTACTTGTGAACCCGGTGTTGTTTTTTTCGCGTCTCTCAGGTGTTGCGTTCGCGGGATACAGACGTTTTCGCGATCGTGATCTACATAACACTATTTGTGACGAGCACACTTCGTCACAATATATATATATGTATATGTATGTATGTTTATATACATATATATATATATATATATATATATATATATATATATATATATATATATATGTATATAAACATACATACATATACATATATATATATATGTATGTAAGAAAAAAAGATGGGGAAGGAGCATCTACCTGCGCTTGTTTTTAAGTCTGAATTCACACAATTGCAATTGGACACTCTATAGGGCATCGAACTGCGCTTGTTTTTGAAAGTGAATTCCACACACTTGCAGGTAAACACTTGAAAAATCAAACCAATGAATCTAAAATCAAGAATCATACGCTTGTCCTTATTCATCACATTTATCCCGCAAATAATTTTCACCAAACATTCATATCCTGAGACACCACTTTTGCTTCAACCACATTCATAATTCCTTTCATACAAGCTCGCTTATTCTTTTCGCTCGGAATCTTTCGTTCACGCAACAACCTTTCAATCATATTCATCCATTTGTTCCTAGGTCGTCCACGCAAACTTTCATACTTAATTTCAACAGCATACACCTGTTCCACCAATTTGTCATTCGACATACATTCCACATGACCAAACCATCTCAAATGACTTATTCCCACTCTTCTAACAACATTCATCCCAATCCCACATCATCATACATCAATGTATTCCGGACACGATCTCTTCTAGTATATACACATACATCCCGCAAATACTTCATTTCCACAGTAGTTATACACCGTTCATGTTTCTTTATCCATACCCAAGATTCACTACCATACATCAACGTAGGCACTCACATCATTCGAGCATCTATGGGTACATTCACTTTCCGAGTAAAGGTTTCCAGAGCACCCAATATCTTGCATCCAGCAGATACTCTTCTTTAAATCTCTCGATCATTACGTCCATCCCTCGAAAACACACTCCCCAAGTATACAAACTCATTTACTTGACCCAATCTCATACCATTCACCGAAACATTGCAATCAGTCCCCAAATTACTCTTCTCAAACACTAACACTTTACACTTATCAACATTCAGTAATAGAATTAAACCTTTTCCTACTTCATTTATACTTAGAATCATTCTTCTCAATAGTTCTTCAGATTCACCCATTACATCTACATCATCCGCATAATCTAACGCAGGCACTACACTACCACCAATACGTACACCATCCACCCCATTCAGCGATATTCGTAAAAACTTCCCTACAACAGTCAACAAACTTATCGCACGGAAATTAGTACAATCACTCGAGCTACCTTTGCCCTTAAATAAAGAACAAATGATAGCACGTTTCCAATCATCGGGATCCACACCCCGTTTCAAACAAAATCTAAATAAATAAACTAACCAATCAAATAATCTCTCACCACCATGCTTCAACATCTCATTCGATATACCATCCAAACCAGGAGCTTTACAATTCTTCAAACGTTACAATTCAAAACTAATATCACTCTCATCTATATCCCATTTATTACTTCTAACATTTTATCTTGCATTTTCACTATAACAATTCGATCCATTTACGCTACCATATAAACCTCTAAAATACCTACACCATCTATTTATAACATCTAATTCATTCCACAATAACTCACCATTCGCACTCTTAATCGCTTTCACCGCCTTTACATTACCACCTCTCAATCTCTTCACACTCAACAAAAACATTCTTTTATTCATACTAAAATCATTTGTCATTCTTTCCCTCATCAAATCATCAAAACGCGCCTTACTTTCTCTCGCTACTCTCTTAACATATTTATTTAATCTTTTATATTCTAGCAAACATTCATCACGTAAACTTTCAGGCCCATCTTTTACATGTAGAAATCGGAAATACTCTCCATTTTTCTCCTCTATTGCTTCTTTCACGTCATCATTCCACCATGCATTCCTTGGACCAGAGTCTAATTTGTATTCACCTCAAACTTCTTTCGCACATTTATTTATTTATTAATTTATTGAATTTGGCATACAAGTTGTGACGAGTTATGGCGGACTCGTCGACAAAATGTTGGCGTGAGGTTGCTCGGGCGCCAACGGTCGGATAGCGGTTTCGGAGACAATAGGGTTTTCAAAAAGAAACACAAAGTTGGTAAAAAAATGACGAATTGAGTCTTTATTGAGCACTGGTGTCACTACAGAAATGTCGTTGATTAACGGCAGGTGTAGGATATACTGAGGCGGGATCGGGGAATATAGAGGTGACGTTTTTGGGAAAACGACGCCGGGCGTCGGGACGCCGGTATGTCCGGAGCGACGGTCGGGGCCCGCGGTGTAGGCCTGCGGGTTCGGAAACGGCGAAATCGCGGGTTGGTCACAAATCGACGCCGGGCGTCGCGGGGGTGGGGTTCCCGTAATAGCGGCTGGTCGACTCGTAATGATCGCGATGAGTGGTTTTTCACTTTTCCGGAAAATCGACGCCGGGCGTCGCGACGATGGGGTTCTCTGGACGACGGCTGGTGTGTCGGAAACGATTCCGCGACGCGTCTCGCGAAATTCGACGTGGTGAACTCCGGCCGTACACGCAAAACTCCTCACCGTAACGTCTCGGATTCGCTCACGACAGACGCCAAAGTGATTTGTCCGGTAGTCGCACAAAAGTTCCTAAAACGGAAGGTGGCACGCGACGAAGTCGCGAAGTTACGGTGTGAACTCCGGCCGTACACGCAAGACTCCTCACTGTAACGTCTCGGATTCGCTCACGACAGACGCCAAAGTGATTTGTCCGGTAGTCGCACAAGAGTTCCTAAAACGGAAGGTGGCACGCGACGAAGTCGCGAAGTTACGGTGTGAACTCCGGCCGTACACGCAAGACTCCTCACTGTAACGTCTCGGATTCGCTCACGACAGACGCCAAAGTGATTTGTCCGGTAGTCGCACAAGAGTTCCTAAAACGGAAGGTGGCACGCGACGAAGTCGCGAAGTTACGGTGTGAACTCCGGCCGTACACGCAAGACTCCTCACTGTAACGTCTCGGATTCGCTCACGACAGACGCCAAAGTGATTTGTCCGGTAGTCGCACAAGAGTTCCTAAAACGGAAGGTGGCACGCGACGAAATCGCGAAATTACGGTTACGCAAACGGCCCACAGCAACGTCTCGGATTGCTCACGACAGACGCCAATGTGGGTGGTTCGGTGATCGCACAAGAGTTCCAAACGGAAGGTGGCACGAGACCTCGAGGAAGCACAGTACGGTACGGTAAATAAACAGGAGTGCTTTTCTTACCTAGAAGTCTGAGTGGCCTGGTGACTGGAAGACGGTAGCGGAGATGTCGATAAATTCACAGGTGAAATCTGACTGTCCTGGCTGTCTCGGCAGCGCGGTTTATATACTGTTTTGTTAATTAAACGAGTCCTAGGGTGTCAAAGTTAGTCCGTCCTATGTTAACATATAGGGCGGATTGGTTATAAACGGAAACTGGACTACCCGGTCCGTGATCTAGTTTAAATAGCAATTTTCTGATGCGCGTCTTACTTGTGAACCCGGTGTTGTTTTTTCGCGTCTCTCAGGTGTTGCGTTCGCGAGATACAGACGTTTCCGCGATCGTGATCTACATAACACTATTTGTGACGAGCACACTTCGTCACATCCCCGGGATACTTCGGGATGAAGAAAGAGGGAATGCTACAGGGTCTTTTATTGTTAAATTACCACTCTACCTTCTTAAATTTTTATCAACTAGCCTAATTAACTTAACAAAAAACTTTAACTTACAAACTAAAAAAATTTACAACCCAACTTAACAAAGAAACTTAACTAACTTAACTAAACTTACTTAACAAAAAAACTTAACTAACTTAATATAACAAGCCCACTTAACTAAAAAAAACTTAACTAACTTAACCCAACTAGACTTATGAACTAAAACTTAACAACTTGTCCGTAAGCGGCACGAATGTCAAACTTAGGCAACAGGGGGGGGGGGGGGGGGCACTGCACTAGTGGGCGGGGGGTCTACGGGGGATAGAGACCCGTTGCCCGTTGGGGAGTCGTACCCTCAGCCGTCTGGTCCGGGAGGACCGCGGGGGACGAAGGGACTGGAGCCAGCTTCCGTAGTCGGCTCCGGGTGGGGCGGCGACGCTCTGGGTCCTGTTGTCCTCGGGTGGGGGGCTGCGGTCCGGGCTGAGGGAGGCGAGAAGGTCCACCAGCTCCTGCTGGGCATCCACCACGCTGTTCCGGGTCGGGATGGGGTCCGTCGGCGCTGGACATGGGAGTCGGCCTGGACTCCGCGCCGGGGTTGGGGCCCGCCGCGCCAGGGTGCCTCCGGGCCTGGACGGGACCTGACTCACGCCGTCCTCGGTGTCGGACGGTATGGGCGACGTGGTCAGGTCAATGGTGTCGCCTTCCGGAGAAGGCGACCGGTAGGGCCGGATTACTGGCGGGGCGCTTACCCTTGCCGGGAAGGATCCAAACCTGGCGACCAGGGCCACTCGCAGGGCCTCGTCGCCGTCGCCAGGTTTCCAGGACGGTGCGGGTGGTGACTCGGGTGCTGGAGCCGGTGGTGGTGCAGTGCGGGCGGGACGTACTAGCTGGCTAGCTAGTACGTGGATGACTGGGCGAATCCGGGATCCGCGGCGGTGGTGGCCGACCCGCCGGATACCTGGCAGCGGCAACGGTCCGCTGCCAGCCCAACCTGCCACCCTTACAGGGGCTCCTGCCCTCGGGGCGTAAGGGTGACTTCCCGCCCTAACTGGTCGGGTCGGCTGCCGGATCCATGGAGCGGCTGTTGTCGGCTTTTCCATGGTCTAGAATCACAGGTTTTAGATCTTTAACATGGATCTTTCGTAGGAGTTGGCCACGGGTTCCCTTGAGGTCATATACGTTTCCCGAGCGCCGTTTTTGGACGGTCCACGGGCCGGAATACCGTGGAGCCAATTTCGCCGCGAAACCCCGCGCGGCCGAGGACAGGTGATGTTCCCGACGCATCACCAGGTCCCCGGGTTGAGGTTGCCACTCCCTCCGCCTCATGTTGTAGTAGTGGCACTGCTGCTGGGCAGCTCTGGCGAGGTGGAGTCTAGCCAGCTTCCGCAGATCGGCCAGACGGATGAGGCGAGTTTTCAGGTCGTCAGGGACATGGTTACTGGCGGGGAGAGGGTCATTGGACTCGCGGTTCTGGGTGGTCTCGTAGTAAAGACCGGGGAGTACGGGTTCCCGAGCATAATTCAGGAAGGCGGCCGAGTAGCCGGTTGAGTCATGACGACTGGTGTTGATGGCCATGGTGAGTTCCGGCAGGTGCTCGTCCCAAGTGCGCTGGTTCTCCTGGCAGTATTGGGCGATCATTGTTTTCAACACCCGGTTTACTCGCTCCACCGGGTTACACTGCGGCGTGTACGGAGGTGTTTGGTGATGCCGGATCCCCAATGCGGCCAGGGTCTCACGGAGCACCCGGTTTGAGAATTCCGTCCCGTTGTCAGTGATGATGGCACGGGGACAGCCGTACCGAAAGATGACCAACTCCTGAATCGCGCGAGTGATGGTAGCGGCGGTGGCGCGTCGAAGAGCCCGGCACTCGACCCATTTCGTCATCCTATCCTGGAGGACCAACAGGTAGCTATGCCCTTTCTTCGATGGGGGTAGAGGGCCCATGATATCTGCGGCGACGGTGTCCCAGGGTTCGTAGATGTGCGGGGGGTACATCTTGCCCGCTGTCCCTTGTTGGCAGGTTTTGAACTGCTGGCACGGTTTGCATCGACGGACGTAGGCCGTGATGTCGCGGAACATCCCGGGCCAGTAGTATCGGGTGGCGACCCGGGCGGTGGTTTTGGCGATGCCCCCATGTCCTCCGGTGGGGTGGTCGTGACTCTCCTGCAGCACGCGGTGGCGTTCACTCCGGGGTACACAGAGTTTCCATGCGGATTGCTCCGTGTCGCTGGACGTCTCGATGCGCCGGTAGAGTTCCTGGCCGCGTAGCTGGTAGTCTGGCCATGTGCGTGGATGGGTTCGTACTGCTTCGACCCGCTTTTGATACCAGGGACAGACGGCCGCGAGTGTGTGAACCGGGGTGATGGTGGCGGAGGGCTGGTCGGTCGTCAGTGGTTGACGGGAGAGAGCGTCTGCGACGCGGTTCAGATTGCCCTTCCGATACTGTACTTGGAAGTCAAACTGCTGTAGGAACATGGCCCAACGGGCCAGTCGACCGGGGGGATTTTCCAGCCGGTTGAGCCATCTCAGCGCCTGGTGGTCGGTGACGACGGTGAAGGCGTACCCCTCGAGGTAGTGTCGCATCTTCTGGATTCCCCAGACTATCGCCAGGCATTCCTTCTCCGTCACGGAGTATTTAGGCTCGGTTCCTCGGAGCGTTCGGCTGGCGTAGGCGACCACTTGTTCCCCCTGATCGCCGTGTTGCACAAGGACCGCTCCTAGTCCGTCGTCGGAAGCGTCGGTTTGGAGGAAGAAACGCCGGGTAAAATCCGGGCAACCCAGCGTTGGGGCGGTGGTGAGCGCTTGTTTTAGCGTGTTGAAGGCGTCGGTCTGTTCCTGCCCCCATCTCCATTTCATGTCCTTGTGGAGGAGACGTGTCAGTGGCCGAGCTATCTGGGAGAAGCCTTTGATGAAACGGCGGTACCAGGATGCGGCTCCCAGAAACTGGCGTACCTGTTTCAGATTGCTTGGGGCGGTCATGGACTGGATGGCCTCTACTTTCTCGGGGTCGGTTTCGATGCCATTTTGGCTAATGACGTGCCCCAAGTACCGGATGCTGGTCTTCCCGAACTCGCATTTGTCGGGGTTGAGCCGTAGGTTGGCGGCACGCAGTCGGTGGAAGACTTCCCGCAGATGGATCACGTGTTCCTCGATGGTGCGACTGGCGACGATGATATCGTCCAGGTAAGGGATGGCGTACGGATCCATCTCAGGACCGATGACGGTGTCCAAAAGCCGTTGGAAGGTTGCGGGGGCGGCATGGAGGCCAAACGGCATCACCCGAAATTGGAAGAGCCCCCTACCCGGCACCGTAAATGCCGTTAATGGTTTGCTGGCCTCGGACAAAGGTATCTGCCAGTACCCCTGTTTTAGGTCCAGGGTGCTGAACACCGTCGCCTGACGTAACTTCTCCAGGATGTTGTTGATGTACGGGAGGGGGTACGCGTCTTTTTCGCTGACCTCGTTAAGTCGCCTGAAGTCAATGCAGAACCGTGGTTTCCCATCTTTCTTCCGCACGATCACGGCGGGTGAGCTCCATGCGCTACGGGAGGGCTCCACTACCCCGGCTCGGAGCATCTCATCTACCTCCTCATTTATCACCGCCTGAATCTTGGGGTTTCGCGGTTGATATCGTTGTTTTAGAGGTGTAGTTTTCTTCAGACGGATGTGATGCGTTACGAGGGAGGTGCAGCCCTGTAGCTCCTCGAACCGGGGGAGCTCCTCTTGGAGCAAGGCGTCGAGTATTGGAGACCCCGTGCGGGGCGTGTTGATGGTTCCCAGCTGAGTGGGCACGTGGCAGTGCACCCGGTCTGGCCCGGCTTGGAGGGTCATGCGGAACGCGCGCAGTGCGTCCATCCCCAGGATCATTGGAAGTGCCAGGGTCGGCAGGCACAGTACGGAGATTGTGGTTTTTGTCCCCTGAATGTTGGCGGACACGTGGTACTGACCCGTGATCCTGGTGGTTTCTCCGTTGGCCATCTGTGCTTGACGGACGGGTGGCGGCCGGTGTGCCACCCCTCGTAGTGTAAGTTGGTGGGCGGTTTCTGCATCGACGTATGACAAGGAAGATCCGGTGTCGAGGAGCGCGTTGATCGTTAGGTTACGGACAACGACCGGGAGGTAGAGTCGGCCGTCGTCGCCTTGGTGGACGGCGGGTATTACTGGGTGTGCTGGTAGGGCCGACTGGGGTGGCCGTCGTGTGTTCCAGCCGGTCTGGCGTTTCCCGGACAGGTACAGTCGCGGGACAGGATACCGTTCTTCCCACAGCGAGAGCAGAACCGTTTGGGAGGGTTTCGGCAGTCTCGTCGGAAGTGGTTTACTTCCCCACATCGCCAGCACACTTTGTGCGCCTCGTACGTGACCACGTGATTGGCGGGGGTCCGGCCACGAGGGGAGAATTCGGGGATTGGTCGTGTGGTCGTCTTAAGCTCCTTCTGTAGTTCTTCGAAGTCCCGCATTTCATCCAGTAGGGCGATGACGGTCGGGCAATTCTGGCGGCGGATGTGTTGCCGGTACTCCGGCCGTAGATTCTTGTATAGCCGGCGGAGTTGTTGTTCGGGGCTGAAGCCTCCGTGGCGTCGCATCAGGGTTTGTAGCGCGGTGACATAATCCTGGCCAGTTTCCCCAGTTCGGTGCGTCCGTCGAGATATTTGTTCCATCAGCTGGTCGTTCATGTCGGGGATATAGTACTCGCGAAACTGCATGAGGAAATCGCCCCAGGTGGTAAGCGTGTCCTGGTGGTTGCGGTACCACAGGATTGCGTTACCTCGGAGGAGTTCGGGCAGGGCGGAGCGCAATTCTTCCCCGGTGAGGGCGTAGCTGGCCTGGAGTTCTGCCAGCCGTTCGAGGAACATAATGGGGTCGGTCTTCCCGTCGAACTGCACGTTCCATTTGCGTACTGTCTCACAGACCTGCGCGTTAGTACGGACGCTTTCTTTGGAGTCGAGAGCTGGTGGGACGGGTGGATTAGTGGCCAGTTTCTCGGCCGTAGCGGTTCTGACAAAAGCTGCCATTCGTTCCCGGAGTTCGGCAACTGTGCCTTCGGAGCTGAGGCCAAAACGTCGTAACTCTTCCTGTAGTGGTTCCTTGGTCAGCTCGTAGACCCAACTCGTCTTCGCCGTGGTAGACTCCGTCATGTTGTGTTCTTCTGTGTCCCTGTTCGGGCGCCAAATTTTGTGACGAGTTATGGCGGACTCGTCGACAAAATGTTGGCGTGAGGTTGCTCGGGCGCCAACGGTCGGATAGCGGTTTCGGAGACAATAGGGTTTTCAAAAAGAAACACAAAGTTGGTAAAAAAATGACGAATTGAGTCTTTATTGAGCACTGGTGTCACTACAGAAATGTCGTTGATTAACGGCAGGTGTAGGATATACTGAGGCGGGATCGGGGAATATAGAGGTGACGTTTTTGGGAAAACGACGCCGGGCGTCGGGACGCCGGTATGTCCGGAGCGACGGTCGGGGCCCGCGGTGTAGGCCTGCGGGTTCGGAAACGGCGAAATCGCGGGTTGGTCACAAATCGACGCCGGGCGTCGCGGGGGTGGGGTTCCCGTAATAGCGGCTGGTCGACTCGTAATGATCGCGATGAGTGGTTTTTCACTTTTCCGGAAAATCGACGCCGGGCGTCGCGACGATGGGGTTCTCTGGACGACGGCTGGTGTGTCGGAAACGATTCCGCGACGCGTCTCGCGAAATTCGACGTGGTGAACTCCGGCCGTACACGCAAAACTCCTCACCGTAACGTCTCGGATTCGCTCACGACAGACGCCAAAGTGATTTGTCCGGTAGTCGCACAAAAGTTCCTAAAACGGAAGGTGGCACGCGACGAAGTCGCGAAGTTACGGTGTGAACTCCGGCCGTACACGCAAGACTCCTCACTGTAACGTCTCGGATTCGCTCACGACAGACGCCAAAGTGATTTGTCCGGTAGTCGCACAAGAGTTCCTAAAACGGAAGGTGGCACGCGACGAAGTCGCGAAGTTACGGTGTGAACTCCGGCCGTACACGCAAGACTCCTCACTGTAACGTCTCGGATTCGCTCACGACAGACGCCAAAGTGATTTGTCCGGTAGTCGCACAAGAGTTCCTAAAACGGAAGGTGGCACGCGACGAAGTCGCGAAGTTACGGTGTGAACTCCGGCCGTACACGCAAGACTCCTCACTGTAACGTCTCGGATTCGCTCACGACAGACGCCAAAGTGATTTGTCCGGTAGTCGCACAAGAGTTCCTAAAACGGAAGGTGGCACGCGACGAAATCGCGAAATTACGGTTACGCAAACGGCCCACAGCAACGTCTCGGATTGCTCACGACAGACGCCAATGTGGGTGGTTCGGTGATCGCACAAGAGTTCCAAACGGAAGGTGGCACGAGACCTCGAGGAAGCACAGTACGGTACGGTAAATAAACAGGAGTGCTTTTCTTACCTAGAAGTCTGAGTGGCCTGGTGACTGGAAGACGGTAGCGGAGATGTCGATAAATTCACAGGTGAAATCTGACTGTCCTGGCTGTCTCGGCAGCGCGGTTTATATACTGTTTTGTTAATTAAACGAGTCCTAGGGTGTCAAAGTTAGTCCGTCCTATGTTAACATATAGGGCGGATTGGTTATAAACGGAAACTGGACTACCCGGTCCGTGATCTAGTTTAAATAGCAATTTTCTGATGCGCGTCTTACTTGTGAACCCGGTGTTGTTTTTTCGCGTCTCTCAGGTGTTGCGTTCGCGAGATACAGACGTTTCCGCGATCGTGATCTACATAACACTATTTGTGACGAGCACACTTCGTCACAAAGTATACAAGTTTATACAATTTATAATATATTTACGAACTGTATCCTTAAATTTCATCCAAACATCATTTATGTTGCATTCAAAATTAGACATAAATATTGTATACCAAACACCATAAAAGAAACTCTTAACAACACATCACAATCCACACAAAATGTACTAAACTACTTAAAAGACACAAACTACATAAACAAAATATAGATTAAACAAAACAAAATAACCAAGTAAAACAATACAAACTGTAAATTATAATGTGTAGTCCTAATAGCCTAGATGCTGAAGGACTTTAATTAAATAATAATAATAATAATAAATTAGGCTCACATACAGGCAAAGATTCATTTATTTTCTCAACAAACATATCTCTAACATCATAATTCTGTAGTAGTACACTAGATTTCACACGAAACATTTTTTCGATGCCTTTCACTCTCATTCGGGCCAAATTCAGCAACACGCTTCACACGCGTATCCACAACTATTCTTCTCAGTCTTTCATCATACAAAATAAAATCAATCACATTCCGCCTATTCTTACTCACATTCTCCCCATGTATACAAATGAGCTAATTTATGTTTAAACACAGAGTTGGAAACGAAGAGATCACGCTCTAAGCAGAAGGATACTATTTTTCTACCGTTTTCATTCACTCTAACATCACCAAACTTATTCAATACATTCCCAGAAATGCTTCTCTTTATTCCCACCCACCCATTCAAATCACCACAAAATTCCAAAATCGGTCTTTTTCAAGATCACTTTTGGATTCAGTTGGGACATAAACTGCACAACGAAGATTCTATGAAAGCCTACCTAAAGTCTCAGCCAAAGAATTCGCGATGAAATACAACTGTAATCCCTTACAAACGGAATCTTTCTTTCACTAACAAGCACTCCTACACCATGCTTTGCCCGTTCATTCTCAGCAACACCCGACCACAAGAAAAAACAATCCATCTACCTCTTCCTCATTACAGCCTTTCCGCTTAGTCTCGCTCACACACGAAACATCTACATTATACACACGCATTATATTCACCAATTCATTTTCTTTTCCATTTATACCCCTAACATTCCACGTACCAAACTTACATTCATCAAATTTCGTCCAATTATTCCTCATTAGAACAAAAGATAATAGAAATAGCTTACCAGGCCTATCCTTAACTATAAAAGAAAGGAAATAAATTACATTCACACACCTGTCAAGTGCCAATCACACCTAAAAACAAATCTTAACTCAGCGTATCTAAGCACGTAACTAATATAAACAAATAACGATATTAAAGAAAATATACAAGACAAAAAATTAAACTATTGTGAAAATCAAAGATAACACTTGAAGTGGTAAGCTGCTATATCAAATTTATTCAATTCATTTAAATGTGGTATCATGTTATGCCATAACTATACTTTAAAATTTTTGTCTAGTTTTGTATACAGGAATTAATAGTTGAACAGACGATGCATTTTTTGTGTGTTTATTTGTTTTCTTTAGCCCGCGCTTCACGCCGGCTGAGATACGCGCAGCCCAGCAGACCTTACTTCGACCAGTGGCGTATTCAAAGATATAGGGACATTATGATTATATTATCTCTTTATTAATTATGAATGAATACCAGTAAACTAGGTAATTTAACTGCAGACGTATATCATAAACAGATACTACAGCTCCAGCGAGAATATTCGCAAGTATGTTATCGTTTGGTTTTCATATATTTCCTGGGTAAGAATTTTATGGACGGCCCTGCAACAAAACCTAGTTTGATGGTATTTACAAATCTAGACGATATGGGCACGTATGGATCTTTTTTGTTTCAGCAGGGTATGAAAGATATTAAACAGTGCCTGACACCTTCCGTGGCGGAGAGAGAAGGGAACCCACGCCACCTTTAAAGCCGGGGTGCAGAGAGGAACCCACACCAACTACGGTGAAGGGGTGAAGAGGTTGCACCCAACTTAGACCATCGGGGTGCCGGGACAAGAGGACAACTAGAGTATATAATCTGCAATTAGACTCTCCGGGGTCTCCACTCTGACTATGTCAGTCCAATCTATATCAGTAAATTCAAAGTTACATCTCCTTCCCCATCGTCACTATCAGTGCTAGCTTATGCAGGCACGGCTAACACCTTCCTAAATCTATACGCAGTGCTATTGGCATCCGAAATACAACTGTAATCCCTTACAAACACGCACTCCTACACCATGCTTTGCCCGTTCATTCTCAGCAACACCCGACCACAAGCAAAAACAATCCATCTCACTCACACATAAAATATCTATATTATACACACGCATTATACTCACCAATTCATTTTCTTTTCCATTTATATCCCTAACATTCCATGTACCAAACCTATATTCATGAAATTTCGCCCATTTATTCTTCATTAAAACAAAAGATAAAAGGAATAAGTTCTGTCGGTAAAATTGAAGAAGTTAAGATAGCTTCCCAGGCTTATAACTATAAAAGAAAGAAGAAATACATTACATTCATACACCTGTCAAGTGACAATCACACCTAAAAACAAATCATTACTCAGCGTATTTAAGCACGTAACTACTATATATATATATATATATATATATATATATATATATATATATATATATATATATATATATATATATATATATATACAGGGTGTAACAGCGAAACCAACCATCGCATATATTTTCTTTATTATAAGAATAAAATAATTTTTTAAACCAGTGGTTCTCAAAGTAATATTTTTTCAAATGGGACAATATATAGTTTTTAGGTCTAGTCGATAGGGTATTTTATTCAGAATGCAACGATATAATCATTCTACATCCTTACATAATAAAAATATTGAGAAAAATTCAATTGAAATTTAAATAATTTTTTATTTTTAATATTAATGTGCAGTAACCTATGGATGAAAAACAAGTGATAAATTAAAGTTAAATAATAATAATTACAAAATACTCATATATAATGTTCTACTTGATATCCATTATTTTCTAAACATAACAATTTACAACAATTATTATTACTTGACAGCAGCCTAATTTTGTTCTTTTGTTGTTGTTTTACATCCATAGCTTACTGCACATTCATATTAAAAATAAAAAATTAATTAAATTTCAATTGAATTTTTCCCAATATTTTTATTATGTAAGGATAGAGAATGATTACATCGTTGAATTCAGAAAAAAATACTCTATCGAATAGGCCTAAAAAATATGTATAATCACATTAAAAATCACTAGTTTAAAAAATT
Organism: Pterostichus niger; assembly: GCA_947425015.1. Classification (NCBI taxonomy): domain Eukaryota; kingdom Metazoa; phylum Arthropoda; class Insecta; order Coleoptera; family Carabidae; genus Pterostichus; species Pterostichus niger. The sequence goes on from OX380337.1 coordinate 17,098,880, forward strand.
ATTTTAATCTTTATCCAGATGTATATATATATGTATATATATGGTGGCAAAATGTTTCGATGGCGTGATTATTCGAACGGGTGGATATTTTTTCGTAATTAATATCGGTGGCGTCAGATTCTTCGGAATATAATTCGTTGGAATTTCAGACAACTTCACTTTATTACAGAAGTAAAATACTTTCGCATTCGTTGGGATGTCACGGAGTGGGACACCTAGTCAGAATAAAATGTATTTCATAGGTGGTGCTGTCTATTACAGTGGACCAAATAAACAACAAATATAACATAATAACTATTAATTAAAATATTTCTAAAACGTGCTAATAAAATGAACAACCGCCATGTTTTAAAAAATCTATTTAATCTACAACTTCAGTCCTAGGTTAATTCTGCAAGTTTAATCGACATTAACCAGACAAAAATTTTAACGAACAGGATTATTTAAAAACAATCGCATGCAAAATTATTGGCATGTCATAGCATTCATCTGTTGGATCATATTTAGCTTAATTATTGTTCAGTAGCATTTATTTACTATAAGTACGTAACAAGATAGATTATAAATAGTCGGTAATAATTATTCTTTCTTTTGTATTATATTATTATTCATTTAATATTATTTTAACAAAGTATTTATTATTTCCAATTGTAACTTCCATAACTTATTATCTAACTTTAGCACTTCAACAATTAGTGGTAAAGTTTTTCAATTTGCCTATTTAATATATTGACAACATATAAAACAGTTACATAATATATTAGTACAGCACCATGGCAATGTGCCGTTGGGCTGGCTCTATACCATCTAACCGGGCCCCTATTTGGCACGATTGGGCGACAATAGGTTCATTTTCAATAATAAATCTTTTCTATTGTTCCGAAAATTTCATATCTAAGTAAGCTTTTTTATCTTGTATATAAATCGTTCTACCATGTTCAAACAAAATAGACTTTAAATCATATCAAATTATAAAGATAAAAGTTGGGATACCACCAGGATTTGAACCTGGGACCTATGAAGTTTTTGTTATATGTCAGAGACAGTTTTGATCCCAAAGCTCTTTCAAGACTTGATGACACAATAGTCGTCTGCAGCGACACTGTTAATTAAGTAGTAACCAACTGAAATATTTAATTAGTATTTTTAAGTGATGAACTAATGTAAATCAAAACAAATTATAAAGAGAAAAATTGGAATGACGCCAATTGGAAGAATTACTAAGAGCAGTCCGTGAATCGTATATAAATAAAAAGAAGTTTTTTGTTCTTTCGGATTCAATTCACTATGAGATGGTGCAAGGCGAAGTATTTTGCTCAGTAATTGTGTTTCGAGCGCAAATTGTTTGAATCACCAAGTTTTTATGGTATTCTAAAAATAAATATATTATCGTTGAAAATTTGTCATTAACTAGGAATGCGAGTATAATATTACTAATAAAATCCGGATGTAGTGGTCAAAATAGGATTTTTCAACCACGGCTTTGATAATAAACTTTTAACTAACTATCGTATGACAAATTGTAGACAAAAAGTTATTTATTATTGAATAAATATACCTATAGGTATTGTATATTTTGTATTCGACTTTGCAAGGGATTTAATGACACGCGTTCGAACAGGAGTTCTGTTTCATAGTTCAACATGTATACTTACATATATTTAAAATAACGTTAAAGGGGAAGAAGTTGTATAAAATGATAAAAAATAAAATTTTATAGTTTCATGTTATAAACCAATTTTAAGGCACAAAATACGGCCTCGTAAATAAATAACATCATTATTACAAAAATACGTGCAGCCAAATATCTACTAGGTACGAGTATATTATAAATTTAGCCAAAACGATTTCTAGCGGCCAGAAGAATAGAGTGCATATACATCTTCTAGACCGTATTATTTATGCTGTCTTAAGCGCATGTGCGAATTTATTTAATCAGATTGACTGGATCTTCAAAGTGACAAGTGATGGACCAATGGCCAACAGTCAGCTGACCAGAAGTTGCTGTAAAAAACACGTGTTTGATATTAGACATTTGAGGTTATATTTGTATTCTCAACTAGTATAAGAAGTTAGTAAATTTAAGCTCTGTTGTGATCGTTCTGTTGTTTTAACATGTCTTCTTATTTATGTTGCGAAAAACATTCAGCGAGTCAGCATAATTAAGTAAAATTGTTATCGTGTATGTATGATATGTTATGTAGTACTAGTAATAATTAAATCCACGTTATATAATGAGGAAATTTAAAAATACTTTAAAATGATACGTTATTTATATATTTTGCCAAAAAATAAAATTACACATAACGCCTTTTACCCATTACTGGGTGTGACACTCTGTAAGTGATATATTTATGAACGTAAAGTGCGGTGGCCAGCCTTGAAATCACGGCCCCAAAAAATATTAGTGGAGGGAGAACCACGGGAGTAGTTTGAACTTGGTGAAAATTGTTTGTCAGCTTTGGATATCGAACCCGAGTTCTCAAATTCACAGTCCAACTAGATACCACTGAGCCACCTACCCCATAAAATAAAGTAATTGAACCCGGTTTCGATACCCACATTTGACGGAAAAATGTCACCACGTTAAAACTACCTTTTTTACTTCCTTGTACGAAGTAAAGGAAGTATTGTAATCGCGAAAATTTTCGGTTCTCAGATTTCAACGGAAATAGGTGTTTTGGCCCTCCCAGAATCCATTTTGACTAATTTCGTCATGCCGTCTGTACGTACGTACGTATCTCGCATAACTCAAAAACGGTAAGCCGTAGAAAATTGAAACTTTATATTTAGGACTGTTATAACATCTAGTTGTGCACCTCCCTTTTTGGTCATTATACAACTACCGGAAGTGGTACTTTACTTGAAGCCTATAATAGATTTTCATGAAAAACTATATTCAAATATAATTTAAAACTTTCCAAATTTGGTATATAAGACTACTATATCAATGGAAATAACATAATAGATTTTGGTTAAAATAGACTAACCGGAAGTGGCACATTACAAGAAGCTGCTAACAGTTTTCCTTGAAAAAAATGGTATTAATTTTAGAAAGGAATGCTGCAAATAAAAATTTTAGAGAATTAAATTCTGCGTCTAGCACATTAAGAATTTTTAAATTAGCTTTTTGCATAAACGAGATATCTAAATTTAAATATTATATATTTTTTGATTTTTTTTAAAATTAAGTTTGCTATGGATTAGAACAAAAAATAAAAGATTTAATGTCAAATATGTGCAATTAAAAAAATATCTATAGTTTAATACGTGTACAAGGAAGTCATGTGGTGTCCACATCAGATATTTTTAATTGAATAAAAAAATTTAGTGAAAAATGGTGAAAAACTCCGAAATAATTCATTTTAGGCATAGGATACCCGTAATAAATATGAAAGATAATACAAAAAGACACACAACAGAATAATAAAATATAGGGAGTTCCATTTGAAAATGACGAGTTATACTCATTTGAAGTGGAGTAAATTTGATTCGCATTATTGAACACCGTGTATACTTACATTTTAAATAATAAGGTCAAAACCTAAAATATGGTTACAGTTGTGCAGAATTTTTTTTCATTTTTACTATTAAATTAACTTAAGTACGCCTTCTTAAAGCAATACGTGTATTTGGCCTATTTTAAAGAAATATCGGAAAAACTTGGTAAACGCCGCGACAAACTGAAACAAAATTCATATGTATATATATATATATATATATACCGGGTGTAACACGAAAAGTGAAACATAGGCGTTTAACATGGCAAATCAGTTTTTCCGTGCGCATTGCTTCCCTAATTATTTTAGGAAAAAATGTTTCAAATAAATGTTGTAAAGCATAAAATTCTACATCCGAATCAATAAACAAAATTCATTTTGACTACTTCATAACTGCAGAAATTAAATTTGAAAAGTCACGTAATTTCAATTTAATAGTAATAGCCATGGAATTAAAACCAAGAGATGAACAAATGCGTAACGTTTTATACGTCATTGTCAGAATAAATTGTCAAAATCATTTTTACTTACTAAATATTTATTTTCTAAATAAAAATTTAATAATAATAAGGCAAAATATTTTTTAGATTTATTATTTAAGAATAATAAAATAATAAACTCGATAAAACATTTAAGGTAGGTAGGTATTTAATAAATTAATTAATGTAACATAAATTTAATTCAATAAAAACATCAACAAACTAAATATTCTTAAATTGTTAAATTAGATGTTCAAATAGTCCACCGTTTTGAGCTAAACAATAACCTAATCTGTTGTAGAAGCTTTCTCGAGTATTCTTTAATTGTCGATTATTTATTTTCTGGCATTCTTGTAATATAGCATTTTTAAGTTCTTCTAAATCCTGGTATCTTTTTTTATAACATAAGATTTTAAATGGCCCCATAAAAAAAATCGCACGGATTTAAATCTGGCGACCGTGCTGGCCAGTTAACTGGTCCATTTCGTCCTATCCAGCTTTCAGGAAATACATGGTTTAGATATTCCACAACTTCTCTAGTGCTATGTGCAGGGCAGCCATCATGCTGGAACCACACATTTTCTTTGTTTGTTTCAACAATTTGTGGCCCAACAGCATTAATTAATCAATTCAAATATGATGCTGAATTTATTCGTTGGATGAAGAATGGGCCAATGATTTTATCACCAAAAATTCCTGCCCACACATTGACAGAATGACGATATTGTGTCCTCGATTCTACAATATTATGTGGATTATTTTGTGACCAGTACCGATAATTATGACAGTTTGGTTCGCCATTCATGGTAAATGTGCATTTATCTGTGAATAAAATACTACTTAAAAATTCTCTATTACAATTTGATTTCTCCATCATTATTTCACAAAATGAGGCACGCAGTTCAAAATCTCGTTCCAAAATATTTTGGTGGTTTTAAAATTTAAAAGGAATGTATTTATGTTTTTTGGGAATTCTATGCACTGTCATAAAATTTATATTTAGTTCTCTGGAAATTTCACGCACATTCATTGTTGGCTCCAGTTCTATTAAAGCAAGAATATTTTCTTCATTGTTATAAATTCTTTTATTTATTTCTTTTCGTGTTACACCCGGTATATGTGTGTGTGTGTGAGCATGTGTGATATTGTGTGTGTGCGTGTGAAAAACACCAAGTTTTGACCTTTATCGCGTTTACAGTTTTCCTTAGTTTTATCACATTTTGGATCGTTTTACCAAAGACGTAAAAAATTATTGCTACGGCAGAGTGTAAAAAGTAAAAAGCGTGATTATATATTTATTTATATTTATATTACATTACTGAATTGATTTTAAATATTCTATAATATTAGATATTATATTAATATTGTCTCCCAGGGTTTCGTTTTGAATATGTGGGATTTTGTATTTTGTCCGTGTGATTTGGTATTTTTGTCACCTTTGTATAATATGTGACAGAGTAACGTTTTGGGCTCATATCGTGCAAGATGTTTTAGTGGGTAATATTTGTATGTCCAAATCTCAATCTACTTGACAATTTGCTCTCTTCTGGAGTTAGATATCCATAATTTAATCTCTGTTTTTACCAACCTTAATTTGTTATTTTGCAGTATCTTTCAGTCAATATTCCATTTATCTTTGACTTTTTCATTCATCGTGCTGTTCATGGCATATTTATGTTGGCATTGGAATGTTAAGCTCTGACCTATCGGGGGTTGCTACTTTGCCTTGGAGGATTATCTATTTAGACTTGATTTAAATGACAGATTGGTGAAACAGGTGTATGTTGGTGAAATTGAGGGTGAAAGTTTGCGTGGACGGCCTAGGAACAAGAGGATGAATATGATTGAAGGGTTGTTGCGTGAGCGAAAGATTCTGAGCGTGAAGAATAAACGAACTTGTATAAAAAGAATTATGAATGTGGTTGAAGCAAAAGTGGTGTGTCAGGATAGGAATGTTTGGAGAAAATTAATTGCGGGATAAATATGATGAATGAAGACAAGCGTATGATTCTTGATTTTAGATTCATTGGTTAGATGTTTCGAGTATTTACCTGCAATTGTGTGGAGACCATCTTCAGAAACAAGCGCAGTGTACAGGTGCGAATGGATGAATGTTTGTTGTGTGTTGATGGATTTTGGTTGTGAGAAAAGAAAGAGTTTGTATGGAGGAAGTGTTAATGTGGTCGAATCGAGTATCGTGTGTCAGGATGAGAATGTTGACGGGTTCGTGCTACCCCATTTAATGGGATATAGCGTGATGTTATGTATGTATGTTAAATAGAAAAGATATATATATATATATATATATATATATATATATATATATATATATATATATAAATGTTGGCGAATGAGGGTAAAAGACACCGAAAAAATGTTTCGTGTGAAACCTAGTGTACTACAGAATGAGGATATTAGAGATATGTTTGTTGAGAAAATAAATGAATCTTTGCCTGTACGTGAGCCTAATTTTGAATGCAGCATAAATGATGTTTGGATGAAATTTAAGGATACAGTTCTTAAATGTGCAAAAGAAGTTTGTGGTGAATCCAAATTAGGCTCTTGTCCAAGGAATGCATGGTGGAATGATGAAGTGAAAGAAGCAATTGAAGAGAAAAAGAGAGCGTATTTGCGATTTCTACATGTAAAAGATGTGCCTGGAAGTTTACGTGATGAATGTTTGCTAGAATATAAAAGGTTAAATAAACATGTTAAGAGAGTAGTGAGAGAAAGTAAGGCGCGTTTTGATGATTTGATGAGTGAAAGAATAACGAATGATTTTAGTATGAATAAAATAATCTTTTGGTTGAGTGTGAAGAGATTGAGAGGTGGTAATGTAAGGGCGGTAAAAGCGATTAAGAGTGCGAATGGTGAGTTATTGTGGAATGAATTAGACGTTAGAAATAGATGGTGTGAGTATTTTAGAGGTTTATATGGTAGCGTAAATGATGAAAGTGATGTTAATTTTACATTGTTACGTTTGGAGAATGGTAAAGCTCCTGGTTTGGATGGTATGACGAATGAGATATTGAAGTATGGTGGTGAGAGATTATTTGATTGGTTAATTTATTTATTTAGATTTTGTTTGAAACGGTGTGTAACTCCTGATGATTGGAAACGTGCTATCATTTGTCCTTTATTTAAGGGCAAAGGTAGTTCGAGTGATTGTACTAATTTCCGTGCGATAAGTTTGTTGAGTGTGGTAGGGAAGTTGTACGGGAAGATTCTTATTCTCAAGGTACGAACCTTAACAATCTCCAAGTTGAGTAATATGCAAGGTGGATTTTTGCCTGAGAGAGGGTGTGTAAATCAATTGTTTTCTCTTCGTATGATTGTTGAGAAATCACTTGCTAAGAACAAGAAGGTGTTCTGTGGCTTTCTCGATCTTAAAAAAGCATATGATAGTGTTCATCGAGATATTCTATGGGATGTACTTCTAGAGTACGGTATAAATGGTAATTTGTTGGGAGCGATTCGTGCATTATACGAAGATAGCGAGGCTGCGGTGAGAGTTGATGGTAGATTGAGTGATTGGTTTTCTATAGATGTTGGCGTGAAACAAGGTTGTGGGATGTCCCCGTGGTTGTTTAATGTATATATGGATGTGTAGTTACGAAAGTCGCTGAATGGGGCTGATGGTGTACGTATTGGTGGCAGTGTAGTGCCTGCGTTAGCTTATGCGGATGATGTAGTTGTAATGGGTGAATCTGAAGAACAATTGAGAAAAATGATTGTAAGTATAAATGAAGTAGGAAAATTTATTTAATAATAATATAAAATAAAACATTACTGATGTATTGTTTCCGAAAAAAAATATGTTTATTTTTAATTTGTATAATTTATTGTTTTATTTGTATAATTTAAGAGTTTTGAGAAATAAATAAATGAAAAATTCAAAATTACATTACGTTTTTATGGTTGACAAGAGCTGGGGCGCAGGCTGACCACCCGGCACCCCGGCGCAGAACATGCTTAAGACGGCCCTGTCTACTAACATAACTATACCAATTTGTATCCCAATATATATCTTAAAAACTTATTCCTTATATCAATTTACCCCCATCCCTGTTTATAAAAATGATTCCCTCGTTATGCTTCATAAAAAAAATAAAGTGTGTATTACCCAGATAATGAAAATAAGTATGTTACTTATAAACAGGCGCGGTGGCCGAGCGTTAACGTTAAACGATACCCAATTTTAATTTGTTTCTGGCTCGAGGTGAGCGCTGTTGTCAGCTCTAATGAATGACTTTGAACTAAGTTGATATAGAAGTTAGCTGTGTATGTAGGATATAGCCATCTTTTGGCAAGATGACAACTGTAATTTTTTTTCCTCGGACACAAACCTAAGGGAATTATAACCGAACGAATACATTGTAATAGTCCGACAAATGTAATAAAATTTACGTTGAAAATAAATACTATTGTAGAAAATAAAGTTTATATAGGATCCACTACATATAATTATATAATAAATAGAGGCTTCAGAATCCATTTTTTTAATATATTATATATAAATATGAAAATACAAATGCGGGACGTTTCGAGTGTACAACTCACTCTTCTTCAGCTATAATACAATATAAAGTAAAAAAATCTGATGTGGACACCACATGACTTCCTTGAACGCGTATTAAACTATAGATATTTTTTTAATTGCACATATTTGACATTAAACCTTTTATTTTTTGTTCTAATCCATAGCAAACTTAATTTTTTTTTAAATAAAATAATTCATATATTTAAATTTGATATCTCGTTTATACAAAAAGCTAATTTAAAAATTCTTAATGTACTAGACGCAGAACTTAATTCTCTAAAACTTTTATTTGCAGCATTTATTTCTAAAATTAAAATAATACCATTCTTTTCAAGAAAAACTGTTAGCAGCTTCATGTAATGTGCCACTTCCGGTTAGTGTATTTTAACCAAAATCTATTATGTTATTTCCATTGATATAGTAGTCTTATATACCAAATTTGGAAAGTTTTAAATTATATTTGAATATAGTTTTTCATGAAAATATATTATAGGCTTCAAGTAAAGTACCACTTCCGGAAGTTATATAATGACCAAAAAGGGAGGTGCACAACTAGATGTTATAACAGTCCTAAATATAAAATTTCAATTTCCTACGGCTTACCGTACATACGTACGTACAGACGTCACGACGAAATTAGTCAAAATGGACTCAGGGAGGGCCAAAATGCGTATTTCCACTGAAATCTGAGAACCGAAAATTTTCGCGATTACAATACTTCCTTTACTTCGTACAAGGAAGTAAAAACAACATATAAATATAATAGTAAAACAAACCTTATATAAAATACAAAAAAATGTCATCGAAATGCCCGTCTTCGATAACTCCTGTAACTGTAACTATATTCTATGTTTTGACATATATTTTTTTAAATGTAATTATACAGGATCTTCAGTAAAGCGAATCAAATTTATCCCACTTCAAATGATTATAACTCGTCATTTTCAAATGGAACACTCTATATTTTATTATTCTGTTGTGTGTCTTTTTGTATAACCTTTCATATTTATTACGGGTTACGGGTATCCTATGCCTAAAACCAATAATTTCGGAGTTGTTAACCATTTTTCACTAAATTTATTTATTCAATTAAAATTTAAATCTAGTATACCTTGGATATTGTTTGTTTTAATTTATAGTTTATTGTTTTGTTTTAATTTACAACAGATTTTCAATGTAACCGCCATTATAGTCATTTGTAGTTGAGCAAATTTGATTCACTTTACTGAACACCCTGTATAATTACATTTAAAAAATATATGTCAAAACATAGAGTATAGTTACAGTTCTGTAGAAACAAAAATCTTCATTTTTACTATTAAAATAACTTCAGTACGCCTTCATAAAGCAATGCGTGTATTTAGCCTTCTTTAGAGAAAATATCTGATGTGGACACCACATGACTTCCTTGTACACGTATTAAACTATAGATATTTTTTTAATTACACATATTTGACATTAAATCTTTTATTTTTTGTTCTAATCCATAGCAAACTTAATTTTAAAAAAAATCAAAAAATATATAATATTTAAATTTAGATATCTCGTTTATGCAAAAAGCTAATTTAAAAATTCTTAATGTGCTAGACGCAGAATTTAATTCTCTAAAACTTTTATTTGCAGCATTTATTTCTAAAATTAAAATAATACCATTTTTTTCAAGGAAAACTGTTAGCAGCTTCATGTAATGTGCCACTTCCGGTTAGTCTATTTTAACCAAAATCTATTATGTTATTTCCATTAATATAGTAGTCTTATATACCAAATTTGGAAAGTTTTAAATTATATTTGAATATAGTTTTTCATGAAAATCTATTATAGGCTTCAAGTAAAGTACCACTTCCGGTAGTTGTATAATGACCAAAAAGGGAGGTGCACAACTAGATGTTATAACAGTCCTAAATATAAAGTTTCAATTTTCTACGGCTTACCGTTTTTGAGTTATGCGAGATACGTACGTACGTACGTACGTACGTACGTACATACGTACGTACATACGTACGTACATACGTACGTACAGACGGCATGACGAAATTAGTGAAAATGGATTCAGGGAGGGCCAAAACACCTATTTCCGTTGAAATCTGAGAACCGAAAATTTTCGCGATAACAATACTTCCTTTACTTCGTACAAGGAAGTAAAAACGGAAAAACTACAATTCAAAATATATAAAAATATATAAATATATATATTATTTGACATATTGTGCTTGTATCTAGATAATATCAATACTAGTTTATCTGAAATGTATATCATTGAAGAAGAGATTGAAATAGTGAAGTGGTTTTATGGTGGAAACAGTTCCCGGCAAGTATGTATGTGCTTTATTTGCCCAAGTCATACGTCAATACAAAGAATGATACAAAAATTTGAAAGTTCGGGAACATTATTAAAAAACTGTAAGTGTAGATGTAATAATAATGGTCGGTACGAAAACGAATTGAATATACTGGCGTCTGTAATTGAAAATCCTAATATTAGTTTGAGGCAACTTGCGGATAATTTTTCAATTCACTACAAAACAGCATTCTGCATTTTGAAAAAAAATATATTTCATTCATATAAATACCAATGCCACTAAGAACTGTTTGAAGATGATATGGAAAAGAGAAGCGCGTTTTGTTTCGAAATAATGGAAAAGGCAAATAAAGATCGCCAGTTTATAAAAAATATATGTTTCACTGACGAATGCACATCTATACTGTATAATGAACCAAATATTCAGAACTGGAGAATGTGGGCTACGGAGAATCCACATAACGTTTTATTTACTAGGACTCAATATCCTCAAAAAATTAATGTATGGGCAGGAATTCTTGGGCACCATATTGTAGGACCTTTGTTTTTAAGAGGAAATTTAACCGGTGAACGATTTTTACAACTTCTAGAAGAAGAAGTAGCGCCGGCAATGACTGAAATTGTAGAAGACGACCGCGAAATTTGGTTCCAAATGGATGGTTGTCCCGCTCATAATAGTGCGGGAATTTTTGAACAATAGTTTTAATAATTAAGTAATTGGACCAAATTTTTTCATTAAATGGCCAGCTAGATCACCCGATCTTTCACCATTAGATTTTTTTCTATGGGGTCATTTAAAATCTAAAATTTATGGTGGTCGAAAATATTGAAGAATTAAAAGAAAGTATTCGAGTAGAATGCAATAAAATATCAGCCTATCAATTATCAAATGTTAGACAGCAATTTTATGACAGATTAGGATACTGTTTAGCAGTAAATTGAAGTATTTTTGAAAATTTATTATAATTGTTATTTATTATTGTACAATATTAAATGAAATATTGATTCTTTTCTGCTTTACTATTTCATGGCACTAGTAATTTGATTAAAATTAACATTTTTATTAAATTCATTTTTCCTGTTCCGGATAAAAGGAAATTATGGGTAAGGATATTATTGGATGCAGAATTTTTTTCTCTACAAAAAACTATTTGAACATTTCAAAATTAACATTGAAATCCCTATGGTGCGTTTTTCGACGAAACAGCCTGTATATATATATATATATATATATATATATATATATATATATATATATATATATATATATATATATAACTGCGCATCAAATAAAAAAAGTGGATTCTGCCTTTATTTTATTACATAATTATTGAAGGAAATTGTATAGTCACATGTAATTTTTTCACTAATTGTATTATTTTCGACCAGTTTTTCAGTCAATAAATTTTATAAATTTAAGGAACAAAACATTGGAAATATTTTTGACTTCCATATATAACACTGCTATTTATTGAGTAATTTTTTACATTGTCAAACAAATTTTAACGTACAGAGCATACAAAATTGACTATTTATTGAGTTATGCAGAATTTGATACCATAAAATTTATATTACAAGATTTTTTCGAAAATTATTGGAGAAGTAAAACATTATAAAAGTTTGTTTGAAAGTTGTAGACAAAATTAAAGATGAATATACATAACACAACGTTTCGATTGTTATAATCTTCAATCGTTATCAAGTGAATACTATTATTATTATATATTGATTATTGATTACTATTATTATTATATTTTGATTTAAAATAATATTTCCACCTGCATACGGCGCACGAGTATAGGAGATTGAATCGCTTTGAGCGCGTGGTGTAAGCACAGCGATATAGTTGGGTTGTGTCGCGTCATATCGGTGGGGCAAGAGACGCAAACATAACCGAGTCGTGGAAGTAGTACATAATTTACCCACAGCTACTCATGTCGCTTGTTGTCATTAAATGAATTGTAAAATTTCCAGTAAGTTTCATTACTTCTTTACGGTTCTTACAACCTATTGTCTTGCCAAAAAAATAGTAAGTAATATATTAATATTAGTACTTTATTATAAAAATTATATTTGTGAAATATAATTTATCTGTTTGAAGTAAAAAATTAAAATTACATTAAAATTACTTGTTTTATTATTATCTTGAAAGTTCAAAGATCAAATGGCATAATTTTTTTTTTTCGAAAAGATATTATTCTCCAGAACATATAAAAAAATGAAAAAAATAAGAGTCAGTTTTTGAAATATTAATTTTTGAAAATTTAGAGAGGCATTTTCAGACAGTTGTAAATATGTAAAAATTTTGAAAAAAATACAGCATATTTAGTATATCATTAAGATTGTATATCAATTATAAAAATAATAAAAAGTGAAAAAAAAATTCAAAAATTTTTTGAAATATTTTTTCTACTTTTTTTACAAGTTCAAATTTTGATTTTTATACACGTATGTGTGGGGAATATAAATGTGTATAAAATATTAAAAAATAAAAGGAACAGATTTTGAGTTATTTGGATTTGAATTATATTTTACTTCATATTTTCGTTGTTTTGCATGAATTTTTAAAATTTAGACTTAATATAATAAATACTTATCAATTACTTAATTATTATTTTAAAATAAGTGCATATTTATACTGCTTAAATGTATAATTTGTTCATTGAAAATTTTTTATTCTGCATGCGTTTCAACGCGCGGCCCGGTAGGTTACGTTTAACGTTAAATCTATTACTGAATGTTGATAAATGTAAAGTGTTAGTGTTTGAGAAGAGTGATTTGGTGACTGATTGCAATGTTTCGGTGAATGGTGTGAGATTAGGTCAAGTAAATGAGTTTGTATACTTGGGGAGTGTGTTTTCGAGGGATGGACGTATTGATCGAGAGATTCAAAGAAGAGTATCTGCTGGATGTAAGATATTGGGTGCTCTGGGAACCTTTACTCGGAACGTGAATGTATCCAGAGATGCTCGATTGAGTGTTTATAATGGTGTGTTAGTGCCTACGTTGATGTATGGTAGTGAATGTTGGGTATGGATGAAGAAACATAACCGGTGTATAACTGCTGTGGAAATGAGGTATTTGCGGGGTGTGTGTGGATATACTAGAAGAGATCGTGTCCGGAATATATTGGTGTATGATGAATGTGAGATTGGGAAGAATGTTGTAAGAAGAGTGGGAATAAGTCAGTTGAGATGGTTTGGTCATGTAGAACGTATGTTAATGACAGATTGGTGAAACAGGTGTATGTTGGTGAAATTGAGGGAGAAGGTTTGCGTGGACGGCCTAGGAACAAGTGGATGAATATGATTGAAGGGTTGTTGCGTGAGCGAAAGATTCTGAGCGGGAAGAATAAACGAGCTTGTATGAAAAGAATTATGAATGTGGTTGAAGCAAAAGTGGTGTGTTGGGATAGGAATGTTTGGAGAAAATTAATTGCGGGATAAATATGATGAATGAAGACAAGCGTATGATTCTTGATTTTAGATTCAGGATGAGAATGTTGACGGGTTCGTGCTACCCCATTTAATGGGATATAGTGTGATGTTATGTATGTGTGTATATATATATATATATATATATATATATATATATATATATATATATATATATATATATATATATATATATATATATATCGTGGTTTACACCCTATTGTGGGGTTGAACCGCCTCTTTACGAAGTTCTCTCGATCCTTTAATTTGGGGGGATCGCTCCCGTATTCTTGATCTTTTTATATTTTCTTGCATATCTTTTCCCATTTTTTCCTATCTGCAGTTCTTGCTTTCCAGTCGATAATCCCTATGTTGTTTAGATCTTCCTTTACTTGTTTCATCCATGTTGCTCTCGGCCTTCCTGTTCTTTTTCTTCCAGGATCCCATTGCAGTATATTATTTATCATTTCTTTTGCACCTGCCCTCCAAACATGCCCTAACCACCTTACTCGTTGTTGTTAAATTTTCCTTACTATATCTTCTTCTATTTCTTTTTCTATTTCGAAATTCATTCTAATTCTATATTCGTTGTCGTCGTTTTTTACTGGTCCTAGAATGGCCCTCAAGAACTTTCTTTCGATTATTCTTAACTTTCCTTCTTCTTTTTTTGACATTGTTAAAGTTTCCGCGTTATACATCAGTATTGGTCTTATCATGCTATTGTATATTCTCGTTTTAGTTGTTTTTGTGAGTATTTTATTCTTTAGTAGATTTTTGTACATGTGAAAAGCTTTATTTTCTGTAAATTTCTCTTTTATCTCTGATTCGCTGTCACCTTTACTTGTTATTATCGCCCCTAAATATTTAAACTTCTCTACTTCCTCGAACTCACATTCCCCAATTTTTATCTTTGTGATCTTTTTTGTGTTTCCAGTTTTCATGAGCTTGGTTTTGTTTTCATTTATTTTCAGTCCCATTTTTTGCCCTTCCGTTATTATTTCCTTTACCATTTTTACCAGTATGTCACGCCTTGTCGTTATAACCACTACGTCGTCTGCGTATGCGATCATTTGTCCACCATTCTTCCTTATTGCGTTTTTATTTATTTTCTGCGTTACATATTCCAATGCTAGATTAAAAAGAGTAGCGGATAGCGCGTCTCCTTGTCGAACACCTGTATTCACTAAAAATTCATTTGTCTCTCCTAGATTTGTTTTAACGGTATTTTTGGATTCGTTCATCGTCATCTTTATTAATTTTCTTAATTTTTCTTCTATTTTCAGTTTCTTTAAGGCTTTCATGAGTTTTTTCCTCTTAATGGAGTCAAAAGCTTGCTTTAAGTCAATGAATAATAATTCTATGTTTATCTTTGCCTTATGTGTCTTTTCCATGATCTGTTTTATTGTGTGTAGGGCATTTACTGTGGATTTACCCTGAATGAAGCCACATTGATACTGACCTATTTTATTTTTTGCTGTTCTCTCTAATCTTTTTTGAATTATTGTTGATAGTATCTTATAAATATTGTTCAGTAAAGTTATTCCTCTGTAGTCTTTTTTATGGATCGTTACGATTTGCCCTACTTCCCAGTCTTTGGGCTTTTTTGCTTCTCTCCATATGGTTGTAATTAGTCTGTGTATCTGTTCGAGCAGTTCCTCTCCCCCATACTTTATCAGTTCCATGTCTATTCCATCCTTACCTAGAGTTTTTCCGTTTTTGCTTTTTGTGATTACTAGCTTGATTTCCTCTAAAGTTGGCTCTTGCGTTACGTCATTCTCATATTCCATCTCGGTTACTTCCTCATCCTCATCATCGTTTTCATCTGCTTCTTCAGTTTCTGTTTCGTTAAGTAGATTTTTAAAATATTCTTCCCATACATTCTTGTATTGTTGCTCTGTTTCAGTTATTTCTCCATTCTTGTCTTTCATTTTGCTTATATTTATGTTTCACGGGTGTTTATCTTGCTTAATTTCTTGGTCACCATATAGTGGTCAGAGTCCGCGCATGCTCCTCTATAGGTCCTTACATCTCTCATTGTTGATTGTCTTCTACGATTAACTAGTATATGGTCTATTTGTGAGTTGTTTCTTAGGTCAGGGGAGGACCATGTTACTTTATGTCGCCACGAGTGGTTAAATTTGGTACTGCTTATTACTAGATTTGTACTTATTGCTAGGTTACATAATCTCGCCCCATTATCATTTGTTGTCTTATGTATTGTGTGTTTTCCTTCCACCTCCTTTAAATATTCTTCTTTCCCTATCCTCGCATTAAAAGCACCTACCAGTAATATTGTGCCTTCTTTTGGTATATTCTCTAATTCATTTTCTAGTTTCACATAATATATTTCCTTTTCTTCCCCTTTCGCGTTTTCTGTCGGTGCATATACATTTAATACTGATTTTTTGTTGGTTTTGCATTTATTCTTATGTAAGCCATTTTATCGTCTATTGGTTTAAATTCTGTTATGTCATCTCTCATTTTTTTCATTACTATAAATGCTACTCCGCATTGGCCTTGCTTTTCTTCTCCTGAATAAAAAATTGAGTAGTTTTCATTATTAAGCTGTCCTTTCCCTTTCCATCTCGTCTCTTGTAGTGCTGCTATACTGATCCCATATTTATCTAATTCTAAGCTTAATTCTATTATTTCCCCTGCCGTTAATAAAGTTCTTATATTCCATGTACTTATTCTAATAATCTTATTCCTAGTTTGTTTTCCTTTTTTGTTTCTATTTTCTAAGTTTTTCTTTTTCTTTCTGCCTGTTCTAAGTTTTTTGAGTTTTTTGGGTCCTTATTCATATTGATTTTTCCTGTTTCTTCATACCACTCGAACCTTTCTTCATCTATTTTGATTTTTTTGTATCCTACTTTTACGTTCTTATCTTTTAGTCTTGTTTCTTTTGATATTAACAGTATATTTCTTTCTGTATTTTCTTCTCCCTTCTTGTCAGATCGTTTTCTATGAAGACTGTCGTGCCTTGTAATGTTTTTTTCTTCTATTTTTGCTACTGTGTGCTGCCATTCCCCTTTTGTTTCTATTTTATACGTTTTGATCACTTTTGCATGGACTTCTAGTTTATTCTTTATCAATTCTTTGATTGCACTTACATTATTCTCTAAGTTAATTCCTTTTATAATTATATTATTTTTCTTTCTTCGATCTTTTCCAGTTCTGCTATGGTGTTATTATTTTTGTGCTTTTCTTTTTCTAATTGATCTATTTTACTTACCATTTCTTTTAGGGCCTGATTCATTTTAGGGGTACTTTCACTCTCTTGTTCAGTCTCTTCTTTCTTGTTTTCTAACTTTTCTAAACTTTTTCCTAGACTTATGATTTCTGCTTTCTGTCCGTCATCATTCTGCTTCAGTCCTTTTATGTCATTATTTATTTTTTCTATATTATTTTTTATCTCGTTAAGGCCATCATTCACTTCTTTCTTTATTTTTGAAATCCCTTGTTTCATTTCTCCTTTTACGGACTCCACCGTTTCAGTTAGCTTTGCCAAGGACGATTGTATTCCTGCTTTCTTCTTTTTTGGTGATCATCTTGTTAATGCACTTCTTTTGGATGCTCTCCAATTTCCTCTTCCTCCTCTTCTCCTTCCTGCCTTTCCTCTCTTTTCCTGGTTTTGCTATTGCTTCTGCTAGCTTCGTGTTGCATTAGTTATCTTTGATCTTCCTTGTTTACTTATCTATCTCTACCTCTGAACGTCCTTACTTTAACTTCTTTAAATTTTACTTATTATTTATAGCGTTATTTAATCTATTACTTCTTGATAATTTGTACCCTGATCTATATTATTCTAACTTAACCTAAACCTATCTTATCTTATTTTATACTGCTCTACAGTTCTGTTTCTATACTTTGGTGGGCCTCTCACTCCTCTGTTTCTATCTTCTGATGTTTTTATTGCCCCTTGTGTTGTTTGACCCATTTTACTTCTACGTCTTTCTGGTTGCGACGCTTTCTCTTGTGGGTGTAACCGATAATAAAGGTCTGTTCACTTCACTTTGCGCACCTTAATCGGCTTTCCTGGCTATGCAGGTATATCTTGCTTGATTCTTCTCCTTTGGCTTTTGGTCCTTTCTCCCTTTTTCTCCTTCACTCTCCTTCTTCTTATCTCTCGTTTGTAATTACATGCAACAAGTGTTTAGGTTATTTCCTGTATGTTTTATGACTCACCTCCCTACCGTATTATATCCCAGAATTTTATTTCCTCTGGGTTCCTAAGACTTTTATTTATCTCTTTCTCTGCTTCTGCTGCTTTTATTCTCTTCAATTTCCTCTTTTTTTCGCTTTTACTTCCTTAATCACTATGTGAGTAGACATCTATTCAGGCTCGTTCACAAGGAATTCTTAGAAAAGATCAATTTCGAAATTATAGTGATGAAATCTTCAGACAAAATACAAGTTTTTAAAAATGAACAGAACGATCATTTGGCCAGTAGTATTGAAAATCAAGATTTAGAAATCTATGTTTTCTGAAATTTTATATATTGCAGTGGCAGTTTTACACAATATAGCTAAATAACTGAATTACTTAGGAGCAAATCGAATTAGAAATGCTCTCCAACAACCAAATTTAGAAACAATTATTTTCGAACACAGTATAATAATTTAAACTTTAAAATAAATGTTGTTTCAAGTTTGATAAGTTGTATTTTTTTCTTACAATAAAAATTATATTTGATTTGTTTACAGAAAATAATTTACATTTGATATTCTTTCTCTATTTTTCTCTCTTCTTTTCCTCATGTTTTAATCTAACTGCATGAATTTCCTGACTCAAATTTATATTTTCTTTATTTGTTCAATATTTCATGCCAATAATGTCGATGTATATGCCGAAAACTCTGTACATTTTTGTTTTGATACACTTTCCCTGCTGTGGTTCATTATTTTCATGTATTTTATAATTAAAATTTACAATAAAATTTATGGTAGTATCATCACATCATTGTTTGTTGGTGTGTTAGTTTACAGTTCGTTGTCTTTTATCTATATTTCATATCGTCATAAAAATTTATTTCTTTTGTAAATCGGTTTTAAAATTTTATAAATTTGTCAGTTAATTCGTCGATGTACCGTCCCAAGGAGCGGATTCAGGCATAGTTTTTATAGGCTGTAGCCAAGGGCCACGTTCAATCAAATGGCCCCTTTCGTATTAAAAAATATAAAAACAATTTAAATTAAAAATTTATGAAATCAACCTACAAACACTATCAGTCCAATGCCCTTAAAGTTAACGGCCGCCACTGACCGCCAGTAATGAATCTATTGGTGCCAGTGTCTTTCCTGTAAACATCGAAATCTAATTTAAATTAAGGATCTTATACTAAATAAGGATGAAATATTAGTATCATTTGGCGTTAGTGCCTTACTCCCTAGTCAGAGGCGCGCCAGGAACATGCGGCGCCTGTGTCAAAATTTTTGATGGCGCCCCAATAATTAAAAACATTTGTATCGAAAACTAATATTATAAATATTTTGCATGCCTAGGTGATAAGAGCCCCAACAATTATAGGTTCGGACATTTTAATTTTTAATTCTCTAGTAGCATTTTTAAGTAATACGTCATGAATAAAAAAATAATGAATAATTAATTTGAAATACTAAAATTTTTAGGCTTATGTTTAGGGACATTTAAATGACTGTTTTTGTTATATTCTTAACGCATTGAAATAAAAAACATACAAAGATTTAAATCATCTGTGTAAACTTTTTTACTTAAAATACAAAATTACAAACACAAGAAAACAGATAAACAACAATAATAAATGAAAAATATAATATTTATAATATAACCATAATACATATTATACGGTAAATTAAATACAAACAATGTAAATAAGTCATTAAATAAATTTAACTTTCCTAGCTTTTAGCAAAGACAAATTTTGGATAATATCATGAATATCAAGTTGATCCAGTATGTCAGACTCAATTGAAATTATTGCTAGATCTGGTAATCTATTTTGCGCCATTGCGGAGCGTAAATAACTCTTTATGATAAAAGAATACGGAGTGCTACAGTAACATTTGGATAAACTCCTACTAAATCATTTGAATTCGTAATAAATACTTGACATTGTAAAATTTCTTCACATAAATCATCTGCGTCAATATCAGACTGATTGTCATTACTTAATTTAGCTTGTAATTTTTTGCAGCAAGATAATAGGTATTCTTTATTTTGTAAATTATCTAATGAATATAAAAATTGGAATGAATCTATATGTTCTTTTAATAAAGAAAATCTGTCTTGTAACGAAATTAAAGTTTGATCTATTATACACAAATAAGAATTTACTTTGAATGAATTTTCAGGATTTACTATAGGTTGAACTTCATATTCATAATCTAATTGAGTAGATTTTTTACGTCTTCTTAATAGCCTCTCACTACGAAATTCAGTTTCTATGTCAAACTTTTCTGCAATTAATTTGGAACTTTCAACAATTTCTGCGAAACTAGCATTACATCAATAATTAGTTAAAAATGTATTTAATTCGTTTAATGCATCCAAAGCAAGTTGCAAATTTGTAGTTTGAGATTGAAGCATTTTACTCACAAAATTTACTTGATTTAAAATATCATACCACACTTTAACGAAGCAAATAAATGTAAATGTAGAAATTTTTTCTCCCAGTCATTTTGCTTGGTATTTAGATTGTTCGTCGACTCTGTGTGGTCATTGCAAATTTCAAATAATGCATCAAAAACTTCTGGTAAATATTTATAGAGAGGTTTTATGGCATCAATTCTACTTGACCAGCGTGTTTCGGATAAGGGCTTTAAAGTTAAATTAGTAACATGTTTGATTAAGATATTCCATCGATTAGTAGACGCTGAGAAATATTTGTATAATTCTTGTACGTACTATATTAAAAAAAATACTATTTCATGGTTGATATTAGCGGCATCATTTACAATTAGATTCAGACTGTGATTCGCACAAGGAACATAAAAAGCTCGCGGGTTCAAATCTAAAATTCTTTTTTGTAGGCCAGTATTTTTGTCGCGCATGTTACAGCCATTATCATAGCCTTGGCCTTTTATATAATTTAATGTTTTTAATAGATCAATACGAAATGTTGTTAATCCAGCCCCTGTAACATCTAAAATTGGATAAAATGCTAAAATATGTTCATGTATTTCAGTCGATCCTAATGCTAAATTGAAATGAAAGAATCGAATTATTACACTTATTTGCTCAATATGAGGAACATCCGGAGTGCAATCTAATATTATTGAAAAATATTTATTTTGTCGGCATAAATGTATAATATACAAATATTTTAAAAATACAAGGTACATAAATTCTACACTAGTGCAGTACTGCTTGCTGAAGGAGAATGAAGCAAATAATATGTTTGTTTATTAATAGACGATTTCAAGTAATGCATGTATTAACAAGATTAAACAAGTTAGAACGCTTCATTTTGTAAATTCGCGCGTGGACAAATTTCCGCCGCCGCATCGCCCGCGCGCTCCCGCGGTTATATATCCATCGGCGATTTAATATGTTGCTATTATTAGATGTTTTACTTGTTGGAAACAAAGAAAAATTTGAATTCGATGTTTACAGTTGTAACGAGACTGGTTCCAAACGAACGCGGTAAACCCGCGGATCTCGTCACGCAATGACCTCACGAGAATGAGGCCGCCGGCTTCTCAGTGGAGAAGGGGTGGTTCATAATTAAAGGGCGCCAGGTAGTCACCACAGTGGTCCTCACTCCCTAGACTACCGTAGTGTAAGGTCTAGTCGTTAATGTGCTACAAAAAAATATGGCGACGCAACAAGAAGGTTACCTGCAAAGAGCTCTAGAATGACGGATAACGAAGGGCAGAGACAGAAACAAAGGTAAGCGCAAATAATTAGCTGACGATGTAAAAATAAAATTGACGGGCTATATTGAATGAATAAGTTAACTATCACACTATAATGCAGCTTATATAAGATAAACTGCATTTAACCCTGCAGCGGGCGCGCTGGAGCACTAGGTGCGCCAAATTTACAGAAAGGCATGTAAATGCGAGACTGCGAGTTGGGGGGGATTCATCACTTATGCTAATCCTTCATTGGACATTTAGTCACACTGTGGTTCAGGTTGCAGTTATTTCGATACAGTGGAGGTGTGTAGGTTGGACGACTTGTCGAAGCGTGTCGATTATTGCGCGCGCCTTCTCTTGTAAGTCATTTTCTATTTAGTTTTATTTTAGGATTCTTATTGATTTTGGTATTAAAATACCTGCAATTTATACAGATCTACTTTTTTGATAACCACCTTTATTTATTTCAGTTCTAACACAAGTTCTAATTCGCATAATGGTGGTAAAGCACATAATATCTTAGAAATGTAACTAACTACAGACAACTGGTATACTAGTATCCCGTTAGCGATGTCTTTATTGGAAAATAAAATTACACTTATAGGTACTTTCAGAGAAAATAAACAAGAAATTCCTCCGGAATTTTTACCGCAGAAAGATCGCGAGGAACGTTCCTAAATATTTGGCTATCAAAAAGATATAACATTAGTATCCTATGTACCTAAAAAAATATATTCGTTATACTTTTATCAACGATGCATGACTCCGGTACGATAGACGAAGAGACCAAAAAGCCCGATATAATATTGGATTATAATTCTACCAAAGGTGGAGTTGACACAATTGACCAAATGTCCGTTACTTATTCTATGAAAAGAATAACAAGGAGATGGCCCTTGATAGTGTTTTTTTCACTCGTAGATATTGCAGGCATCAATGCACAGGTATTATTTGCTTCAAATGAAGCAAATGTCAGGACAGCTAGAAGAATATTTTTAAAAAACTTGGTCTAATAAAACCCCACATGACAGAACGCGCGGAAATAATAATTCTCTCACAAGATTTTTCTACAAAAATACCAGGAAATCGAGGAGCCAATATATTTAGAGCACTCTAGAAAAAAGAGAGGAAGGTGTGTACGAGCAAAAAATATAAACACCACAATCAGCTGCAATGACTGCGGAAATTTGTTTGCAAAAAAACATGCAAAAATAGAAATTTTATGTAGGGATTGTGCAACACCCGTACCAGACAGTGGTTAGAATATTAACTACTATAGTTGAGCTATATCATTTAAGTTTACATTGTTTTTATTTTATTTTTGTAACATTTGTACCTATCGAAATAATATAAAAAATATTCCCATAATATGTATTCTGTGTAATAAATATAATTTTTCTCTACAAATAGTCAACAAATACGTTAATTGTTGCTCGGTGCATTCAATGCGCCGCGCGCCCGCTTACGTAATTATGAGAGGCGCGCCCGCTGCAGGGTTAATAATGAATCCAATCAAACATAAAAATAATGAAAACAATGCAAAAAAAATATAAGGACGTAAACGACTACAGTGGGTCGCTGTGTTCCACAATAGTAACTAGAACTGCTGCGTAAGATTAAATGTATAGTTGGCAAAAAAAAAGGCGCTACAACGACGCGCGGCGGTTCGATGGTACCAACGATACGTCGACGCAAGCACAAGACTAACGTAAATGTATAAGCGCAGGCCCTACAAACTATTCCGACGCACGAACTACACACTCGTAATTTACAACGCATGTAAATTTAACTATATCAACAATATACTTGACCGGATTTTACAACAAGATAAGCTCTTAAAATAAAATACAGATAAATCATTCGTCAATTAAATAATATAAGAGAATGGCTTAGCTGTGACAATCGCACTGTTGGCTAGTAGGTAGTAGAATATTGGAACCGCTGGGCTGATTCGGTACTCTGGCGGACAAATACGAATCGCTCCGAGATGAATCGTCGCCGAAGGAAAAAAACCTAAAAGAAATTAGAAATTAGGTTCAAGAATAAGGGCGGAACGACACTGAACTTTCTTTCCTTAGTTTCTTTTAAAAGTTACTACTGTACTTCAGAACTGTATAAAATTAATGAATAAACAGCATAAGTTACTACACTTACTAAAACTGATTTTACTTTACTTAAATAAATGGCAAACTAAGCGTTGAACGAGTTTTCATTTACCTGAGTTCTTGGGCGGTTTTTATGTAAGAAATCTAATCTTTATCGATTTGATCCGGAACAATATCCGACGAAAATACTAAATTTTCACTTTCTAGTGCTACTTTTAATCCAATACAACTTGTATAAATTTTACGAAGCAAAACTTTTCGCAAAACTTAATATTTAAAGCAACACAACTTCTCGATCTCGATTCTAAATTTTCAGTGGCTGTTAAAAGACGAAAAACCCGTTAAAGTCAGTAATCTCCAGAAAATTACAATTTAATTGCAGTGATGGCCCAAAATCATGAGATTCCCGAAATGCGCCCCCGTAAACAAGGTTGCATGAAGAAGGCGAAATAACAACGAGAAAGAGAGCTAATGAAGGAATGAGACAGCGAAAGCAGATAAGACATAACAACAGACAACTTTATCGGCCGAGAAAATTGCGAAATCAAATATCAAATAAATGTACTCTATAATTAATCTTTAATGTAAGCAAGGATTCTAATTTTAATAAAAAGAACTATAGGAAAAAGTATTTGTGATTATAATAAAACTATATCTGTATACACCAAACTTCAAAACAATTGCTGGAGTAACAACATCTGATGAACGTGCGCCAACTTCATCGCGTACTGTCACTAATTAAACGAACATTAACAAAATGTGATTAACCTAATCATAACTAGAACAAATAAAATTTAATTTAGATTCAATAATACAAGAAACTGTTGTAAGTTACTATTATGAAAATATTAAATAATAATCTGTGAAACGAATTTAATGAAAACCAATTTTCAGGCCGAAAAATAAGCAGACAAATTTGAAATGATAAAAAAATTCTAAAAGCGAAAACTAAACGTTTCACATTAAAGGCACTAACACCTGTAGATTCATTACTTTGGACTCTAATCGCCACTAGCAACATAAAACAGCAGCACTTAATTTCCTCGTTAATCGGGTAATAAAGTTTTCTTTTAAAAAAAAACAACATGTAACATAAAATTAAAATATATTAAACAAATCGCGATTTTACAACGACTTCGGGACAAATTAATTGATAAACATGTATCTAACTTTAATGGGGTAGGTGGCTGAGTGGTATCGAGTCGGCCTGTGGATCTTAAAAACCTTGGTTCGATCCCCACAGCCGACAAACAATTTTCACCAAATTAAATATACCCCTGTGGCTCCCCTTCCACTAACATCTTTCGAGCCGTGATTTGATGGCTGGTAACCGCACTTCACGCGAGGAAATATATCACTTACCGGGATCGGCTACGTACAAGTTAATAATGCTGTACGAACTTCTTTAATAAACACTGTGTTTTCTGAATAGTAAATGTTAGGTTAAATCAACGCCATTCTGTATGTGTACATTAGTAATAAAAACTAAAACTATCAATGTGTATGTCTTCTTAATCTTTGAGCTGTACTATTATTCAGTAGTTCAATTACGTTTGACAGCTAACCAAGGGTTAGATCATGCAATTAAATTTTTGGCTAACCCGGTGTTACCCGTTGACCCTGGATTAGCGTAACCCGAGAGTACTATATTTCTTTTGTTTTGTAAGTTTGCTATGGATTAGAACAAAAAATAAGAAAACAATAAAAAATTAAATGTCAATGTCATTGCATTAGTAACATAGTTGTGCACCTCCCGTTTATTCATTGAATAATTAAAGGATGGGAGAGAAACAATCATACAGGCAAAAGAAGGATAGAATGAAGAAATATATTTCTGAAAAACGACAAGCAGATGAATATAAAAAGGTAGAAAATTTGAACAACAAAAAAAGAATACATATTCTTAGAGAGAAAGATGTATATAAAGAGGGAGAAAATGTTAAGACGAAGGAATGGATAAAAAAATTAAGAGGAACAAAATGTTAAGACGAAGGAAAGAATAAAAAAAATTAAGGGAAGGTGAAGAATATAAAGAGAATGAAAATGTTAATAACAAAAGAAGAATAAAATAATGAAGAGAATACGATGAATATAAGCAGGAAGAAAATGTTAAGACGAAGGAAAGAATAAAAAAATTAAGACAAAATGATGAATATAAAGAGATAGAAAATGTGGAAACCAGAGAACGTGTACACAATTTAAGATCACAAGAATTATACAAAATCAAAGAGAGATTAAAAGATAGGCAACAAAAAGCAAATAAACGTTATGATGATATACTCCGACTAAGAGAGAATATCTTCCGACAATATCAGAGAAGTAATGAACTACAAGATTAGTATTTTTTGCAATTTATGAAAGATCGTGCTTGTATGCCTGAATATATATGTTGTTCTTGTGAGGGTCTATTTTTTATCCACTCTGTAGTTAACTTTAATGTAAATAAAATGAAAGAGACTGTTTCCGAAGATATTTTTTCAAAAATTTACAATTATAATTCAAAAGTTATTTGTAAAACTTGTAACTCACATATAAGTAAAAGAAAAATACCTAATTTATCCACTACAATGGATTGAAATTTGTTGATATTCCGAATTGTCTGCAAATTCTATCTCCACTTGAAGAGAGAATGGTTGCACCTTATATTAATTTCATGCAAATTAGACCTTTAAAATATTTTGCAGTAAATCCACAACTTGGCTTAAAAGGTAGTGTAGTAAATATACCAATTCAAATAAATGATGTGTTAAACGTATTGCCGAGAAATTTCGATCAGATGGTGACACTACAACTAAAGTTGAAAAGACATTTTGATCACAAGAGTAATTATATGTTAGAATCGATTCATCCTGCTGTTGTCTGCGAAGCTCTACAACATCTCATTGAAACACCACTTTATAAGAAACACGATATCCAGATTGATGATAAGTATTTACATCAGTTTCAGAATAAGTACAATGAAAAAGTTAATTTCATTATTGATGGAAAGTCGCGCGAATTCGAACTGCGCGCCTTTATTCTACTCGACCACTGTTTATCTCTGTTTGTGGCGCCACCTAGCGCCCTATGTTCTCGCACCCGCCAATGTTCTGGAATGTCTTTGTTCATCATATTGTTTATATCAAATCTGTATTTAATTACTTGTACTGAATAAACGTTCTTGTGTTTGACTCGGGGGCGTTTCACTGCCTACACCCTAACCTCGTTGATCGTCATCAGGTTATGGGCCCAGCACGCTTCCACTGCGCGAAGTAGAACAGTGAAGTGCAAGTTCGGTCGCCGCGTGTGTAACCGCCAAGTTTTGTAGGTTAGGTCGCCGGCCCTTTGTTCGCGCCACCCGTGTTTCGTGCTTCGCCAAAAATGAGCTCGAACGTTCGGTTTGAGGCCCTCGGCAAGGATAATTACGACACGTGGCGAATCCAGATGCGAGCTCTCCTCATCAAAAACGATGCTTGGCAGTACGTGGACGGCGTGAAGCCAGAGATCGCTGCGGGGGACGCGGCCGCCGCGAGATGGGATCAGGGCGACTTGAAGGCCCAATCCGACATCATCTTGGCGATCAGCCCGGCAGAACTAAAACCTGTCAGGGCGTGCGAGACGGCTCGGGACATCTGGAGGAAGCTAGCGTACATCCATCAGTCGAAAGGACCAGTGCGGAAGGCCGCGCTGCTCAATCGGCTGATGTCGCACAAGATGCAGGACGGCGACGACGCGCGACAGAGCACGCAGGCGTTTATGGACACCGTGGACCGGTTAGGCGAGATGGACATCGCGATCAACCAGGACCTGCTGACGGTGATGCTACTGCGAAGCCTTCCAGACAACTTCGAGAACTTCCGGTGCGCGATTACGGCACGCGATGATCTCCCCAATCCCGAAACGTTGCGCGTCAAAATATTGGAGGAGTACGAATCGCGAAAAGACGCTGAACGAGACTCGTCAGGTCAAAGTGCGATGGCGGCCGGGAAGTTCGCGAACAAGGGGAAGGACAAGACGAAGGGCGGTGGATCGAACGCGCAACGGGACGTTAAACAGAAAGCGCGATGTCACAGGTGCCACAAGGTCGGACATTACGCCAGAGAATGTCGTTCGAAGAAACCGGCTGCGGGGGAGAGCGCGAATCGAGGCACGGCTACGAACGCGGACCGGAACGTCTGGTGCCTGGACAGTGGGTGCACGTCCCACGTATGCGGTGACGCCGGTGCGTTTTCGGAACTAAACTCCCGCGAACGCGGGCAGCTCAATCTCGCGAGCAATGCCACAACGGCCATTCAGGCAAAAAGGACTGCGCGACTCGTGACGGACGTCAACGGGCACGAGAAAGGGGTGAGTTTTCACGACGCCCTGTACGTACCCGACCTACGTACGAACCTCGCCTCGGTCGGCCGGATCACGGACCGGGGATACACCGTGACGTTCGACAAGGACAAGGCCAAGGTCATTAGCAGCACCGGACAAGTGCAGCTCACCGCGGACAGGTCAGGCGGCCTGTACTTCATTCGAGGGGGTTCGACTGAAGAGTGCAATGCTATTTCCCAACCGGAGAAATCGGCGGGCGGGACCAAGGCGCTACCTTTGGAGGTATGGCACAAGAGGCTCGGTCACCTTAATCTGCAGTCACTGCGAGGTGCTGTCAAGAAAGAGGCAGTTCTAGGAGTCCAGGTTACCAACCTCAGCGACAACCCCGTGTGCGAGGTTTGTATTGAGGGGAAGATGACGCGCCTCCCGTTTCCGGAGAAGTCATCGAGGGTGTCGGCCGTGGGCGATCTCGTCCACGCTGACGTCTGCGGGCCGATGCGCGTCGAGTCCCATGCAAAAAGTCGGTACTTCATCACATTTATCGACGACCGCTCGGGGTGGAGGGAGGTCCACTTTCTTAGTCACAAGAGCCAGGCAATTGACAAGTTTGACAGTTTCAGAGCGCGCGTGGAGACTCAACAAGGGACCAAGGTGAAGGCCATTTAGACCGACAACGGGTTGGAGTACGCCAATCGCCAGTTCGACGATCTGCTCCGCAAGCACGGCATGAGGCGCCGGCTGACCGTCCCCTACACGCCGGAGCAGAACGGCCTAGCCGAGAGGCGCAACAGGACGCTGATGGAAACTGCGAGATGTCTGCTCATCGACGCTGGTCTTCCGCCGTCGTTTTGGGCGGAGGCCGTCCACACGGCGAATTTTCTGCGCAACCGCTGCCCGACGAGCCGCCTGAAGGGGAAGACGCCTTATGAAGAGTGGTACGGGAAACCTCCAGACGTAAGTTTCCTCCAACAGTTCGGGTCCGAGGTACACATTCTCGACAGGACGCCAAACAAGAGCAAGCTCCAGTCTCGCTCGAAGAAGGGCATACTGGTTGGCTACAGCGACGAGTCCAAGGGATATCGGGTCTGGCTGCCCGGCGAGAAGAAGGTGGAGATATCTCGCGACGTGAGGTTCATCGACGCGTCGCGCACCCGAGTCACCAGAGGGTCATCCGATCCTCAGGCCGCCGGCGACGTATTCGGCGAAACGGTCCAGGATTTCGAGGTCGACAGCACTGAAGATCGTCACTTGGAGTTGGACCTGAATCAGCACCACGGAGGCGACCAGGATGACTACGATTCGGACACCCAGGCGGCCCCGGCAGCGCCCCCAAAGCGCGGGCCGGGGAGGCCGAGGAAGGTGCTGACCGGTCGACCAGGGAGGCCGAGGAAGCAGCTTCATACAGCGCGCGACGACAGCGCCGCACGGTCGGACGGCAACTACGGAGACGACGACAAGCGCGCGGATGGCGGCCATCCCACGGGCGGCAGCGATCGGCGCGCGGAAATCGACGCTCAACGCTCGGACAGCGGCAGCGAGTACGCGGACATGGCATTCCTGACGGAAGTGCCGGTCGAGATCGCCATGTCGAGCCCATGTTCCGACGAGTGGATGCAGGCCATGGCGAACGAGGTGAGGTCTATACTGCTTAACAACACGTGGGACATCGTGCAGAGACCGGAGGGGCGCAACGTGATCGGAAGCCGCTTCGTCCTCCGAAACAAGCTAGGTCTCAACGGACAGCCGGAGAGACGCAAGGCCAGGGTCGTCGCCAGGGGATTCTCCCAACGACCTGGTCTGGACTTCCAGGAAACCTACGCCCCAGTTGCGCGGTTGAGCACGATACGCTTGGGACTGGCCCTGGCGGCGCGCAAGCGCATGTACGTGCGCCAGTACGACGTCACCACCGCCTACCTGAACGGAGTGCTGCAGGAGGAGATCTACATGGAGGCTCCAAACATGTTGACGGAGGTCCTCCGATACATGGCCGCGACGAGGACGCTGGACCTCGACATGCGCAACAAGGTGAGACTGACCCTGCAGAAGTTGGAGTCGGGCGACAGGGTATGCCGAATGAGAAAGGCCATCTACGGCCTCAAGCAAGCGGGGCGCGCTTGGCATCGTCGGCTCGACGCGGAACTGCGTCGGCTGGGAGCCGCCCCTTCTGACGGAGACCCCTGCCCCTACAAGTTGGGGGAGGGAGACGACCTGGTCGTCATCACCATCTACGTCGACGACATACAAGCCGCGAAAAGGTTCTGCGTTTTGGTTTGGAGCTCAGCAAAAGCTTCGACATCAAGGACCTGGGCGACCTGAAGAGGTGCCTGGGGATCGACTTTACGCAGGACCAGGAGGGAATCAAGCTTTGCCAGGGGACCTACGTTCAGGAGATCCTTCATCGCTTCGGGATGGAGGAGTGCAGACCGGTCGCAACGCCCCTCGACGTGGGGACGAAGCTGGTCAAAACGGACGAATGGAGTGAGGACGACGGACCTCGCCCTCCCTACCGCGAGCTGGTGGGCGCACTGCTCTACCTGTCCGTTGCCACGCGCCCGGACATTGCGCACGCCGCTAGTGCATTGAGCCAGTTCAACGACTGCTACGGGCCAGTGCACTGGAAGGCAGCGAAGAGGGTCTTTCGCTACCTCAAGGGGACGAGCGACGTCGGCATCGTTTATCAGCACGGCGATGGAGTTCTCGAGGGCTTCACGGACGCTGACTGGGCCGGCTGCAACCAAGACCGGAGGTCCTTCACAGGGTACGCATTCAAGATGAATGGAGGGTGCGTTTCCCGGGAGTCCAGGAAGCAGAAAACGGTCGCCCTGTCTTCGACGGAAGCGGAGTACATGGCGCTCAGCGACGGAGCCAAGGAGTCCATATACCTGCGCCGTTTTCTTCACGAACTGGGGGAGGATGCAGACACCCTGAAGATGTTCGTCGACAACGCCGGGGCTCAAAAGCTGGCGTCCAACCCGGTCTTTCACTCTCGGACCAAGCATATCGACGTGAGACACCACTTCGTCCGGGAGATCGTCGAGTCGGGTTCGATCGAACTGCACCATGTCGCATCCGAAGATATGCCAGCTGACGCCTTGACGAAGGCGCTCACCAGGCCAAGGCACGAGAGGTGTCTCGAGCTTCTGGGGCTGACGAGGATTTCACCGCAGAGGGGCAGTGTTCTCGAGGGGAAGTGATGGAAAGTCGCGCGAATTCGAACTGCGCGCCTTTATTCTACTCGACCACTGTTTATCTCTGTTTGTGGCGCCACCTAGCGCCCTATGTTCTCGCACCCGCCAATGTTCTGGAATGTCTTTGTTCATCATATTGTTTATATCAAATCTGTATTTAATTACTTGTACTGAATAAACGTTCTTGTGTTTGACTCGGGGGCGTTTCACTGCCTACACCCTAACCTCGTTGATCGTCATCAATTATAGATAATTCTGATATTAATGATAACATAGGGATATGTAATAACCAAGATAATTTAGGTATTTCCATGATGTAGATTTAGAATCAGATTTTGAATTAGAGAAAGAATCAGATGAAGAAGTTATGTTAGTTGATAGAAATTGTTGGCGCGAAGCGGCTGATCGGCCGCGAGCCTTGTCCGATGGCGCCACCTGTCAAGCCACAGCTGTCATACAGAAAACGACAGCGGCCTTCAGTTCTGTTCCGCCATTAGTAATTGCATGTGCGACACATTTCAGTGTAACTTGTTTTCTGATCAAATATACGGTTGTTAGTTAAAAGTGCCTTCATATCGTTTTTGATTTCACGAGCCCACCCTCGTCCGCTAACAGGTTATGGGCCCAGAACGCTATCGTGAATCGAAAAAATAACAGCCGGAAAGTTGCTTTTCTCTCGGACACCGGGCAAGTGTGAACACGTGCCACGACTCATCAAGATGAACGACGGAAACCCGTCTCGGATCGAGTTGCTCCAAAAAGACAACTTCGACACGTGGAGGATCAAGATGAAGTGGCTCCTGGTAAAACACGACAGGTGGGAGTTCGCAGACGGTACGTTGGTCAAGCCAGAGCCCGGCGTAGGCAACCAGGATGCCGTACGAGCATGGGAGAGGGCCGACCAGAAAACCATGTCGGACATCATGCTGGCGATAGGTTCGTCGGAACTCAATCAGGTAAAGAACTGCAAAACGGCCCACGAGACGTGGACCAAGCTCCAGGAAGTCTACGTCTCGAAGGGGCCGGCCAGAAAAGCGATGCTGTTGAAGAGGTTAACCCTCATGAAAATGGCGGAGGATGGAGACGTGCGTCTACACCTCAACGATTTTTTCGAATGCGTGGACAAGCTGCACGAGATGGGGGTGGACATGAATCAAGATCAGCTCTCGATTATGCTTTTATACAGTCTGCCTACCATGTTTGAAAGTTTTCAGATCGCTATCGAGACACGCGACGACCTGCCCACGCCGGAGACGCTGCGGATCAAGATCATCGAGGTCGCCGAGGCACGAAGAGACGTCGAGCAAGCCAGCTCGTCGGGGGCCATGATGGCGAGGAACTCCGGCAGGCAGTTTTGCAAGAAGAAGAGGCCCAACAGTCGGACGAATTTTTCGAGGCGACAGGAGATGTCGCGAGAGCAATTC
The DNA here is from genome assembly GCA_947425015.1 of Pterostichus niger. Lineage (NCBI taxonomy): Eukaryota > Metazoa > Arthropoda > Insecta > Coleoptera > Carabidae > Pterostichus > Pterostichus niger. Next base: position 17,131,984 of record OX380337.1, read on the forward strand.
CAGTTCCGTTGCTACGGATGCAATCAAGTGGGTCACGTGAAGCGGGATTGTCCCAGTAGGAAGGGACAACAGGCACGGTACGTCGACCAGCTCGATGCATGCTGATGGACGCAGGCCTGCCCGATTCCTACTGGGCAGAGGCGGTGAACACCGCGAACCACATCAGGAACAGGGCGCCGACCAAAGCCCTTGGCGGACGGACGCCCTTCGAGGCGTGGACGGGGGAGAAGCCGGACATCAGAGGTTTGAGAGTCTTTGGTTGCAGGGTGATCTATATCGACCGCAATCCGGGAAAGGGGAAGCTGGAGCCGCGCGGGCGAGAAGGCATCTACCTTGGGCTCGCGCAGGAGTCAAAGGCCTTCCGAGTCTGGTCGACTAGCGAAAAGAGGGTGGTGGTCACCCGCGACGTCACATTCCGCGAGGAGGACAGGCGTGGGCGGAACGACAACGCCAGCACCAGGCCGACAAGAGCACGACCGGACGAGTCGCGCGACTTCGTCGAGACTCTATCCCCATCGAGCGATCGAGAAGTAAACTCGGACCGCGAAGAAGACGACGAGTTCATCGACGCGTTCGGAGACGCGGATTCCGAACTCGACATTAAACCACTCACCGGAGCGATGCACCCCCACCTCGGAAGCAGTAGCGCAGGGGAAGCGCGCAATCCCTCGAGCGACATCGACCAGGGAAGCGATCCCGAGCCGGGGAAGAGGGCACGAGGACGCCCACAGAAGACCGATGCAGATCCGAATCAGCAGCACAACAGTGGTTACAGGCTGCGCAGTACGACGCGTTCCGCAAGTCGAACGCTAATCCGGAGCCAGGAGGGATCGTCCTTGCTGTCGGAAATTCCCATTCGACAGGCCCTGGCGAGCGACGACGCAGTCGAGTGGCGTGCTGCCATCAACAAGGAGATGGCGTCGATAATCGCAAACGACACTTGGAGAATCGTAAATCGCCCCAGGAATTGTAAAGCTGTCGGCAGTCGCTTCGTTTTACGAAACAAATACGACTCGACTGGAAACATCGAGAGGCGGAAGGCACGACTCGTTGCCCAGGGATTCAACCAGCGACCGGGAGTTGACTGTTTCGAAACGTTTGCTCCGGTAGCTCGGTTCAACACCGTTCGTCTACTCACATCCCTGGCCGTCCGGAACAGCATGAAGATCTATCAGTTCGACATCGAGACGGCGTACTTGAACGGGGAACTGGAAGAGGAGATCTTCATGGAGCCGCCGAAGATCATCGAAGAAACACTGGAGAGGATCTCACGATCCGGGAAGAACCGGGACATCTCGTCGAAAGCGAAGAGCATGCTGGGGCTGCTACGAGCAGGTGACAAGGTATGCCTGCTGCAGCGAGCGCTCTATGGCCTGCGACAGGCTGACAGAAGCTGGCACCAAAAGCTGGACGCGACGTTGCGAGAGCTCGGCGCCACGCCGACCAAGTCCGATCCGTGCCTATACAAGATTGGAAGAGGGGCGGACTTCATGCTCATTGCCATTTACGTTGACGACCTGCTGGTTGTCGCCAAACACCAGGTATCCGTGAAACAATTCGGGGAGAAGTTGGCCAGGAAGTTCGCAGTGAAGGACCTGGGGCTCGCCAAGTACTGCCTGGGGGTCGAATTCGTGCAAGGGAGAGGTAAGGCTTTCATACATCAGTCTAAATACGTTCTTGACCTTCTAGATCGGTTCGGAATGACCGACTGTAAGTCGGTGGCCAGTCCCGTCGACACGAGCACGAAGCTGACGAGGGAGGAGAGTCCGACCGAGGACGACCTGAAGCTTCCATACCGGGAGCTCGTCGGTGCCATCAACTATTTGGCCACGAGAACTCGTCCTGACGTGGCCTACGCCGCCAGCTACCTGGGGCAGTTCAACAACGCCTACTCCGAGGAGCACTGGAGGGCGGCGAAACGTGTCTTGCGATACCTGCGAGGCACGGTGGGACTCGGACTAATGTACGAGGCGAAGGACGGGCCCCTGGAGGGGTTTGTCGATGCCGACTGGGGGGGAAGCTCTGACGACCGGCGATCCTACACCGGGTTCATATTTCTCCTCAACGGCGGAGCGATATCGTGGGACGCCAGGAAGCAGCCCACGGTTGCACTATCCACCACCGAGGCCGAATATATGGCTCTTTCGGAGTGCACTAAGGAATCGATCTACCTGAGGCGCTTCCTCGGGGAACTCGACATCGAGAAGGAGGTCACAGTACACTGTGACAACCAAAGCGCGATCAAGCTCGCGGAGAATCCAGTCTACCATGCGAAGAGCAAGCACATTGATCTTTGACACCACTTCGTGAGGGACGTCATTCGGGCGGATTGGTTCAACGTGAGATACATCGCGACAGAGGAGCAGGTCGCGGACGTATTCACCAAGGGACTACCGCGCCTGAAGCATCAGCAATGTACGAGGGAGGCCGGGATGACCTCAGCTGAAGGCGACCGCCTATAGACCAAGGCTCGAGGGGAAGTGTTGGCGCGAAGCGGCTGATCGGCCGCGAGCCTTGTCCGATGGCGCCACCTGTCAAGCCACAGCTGTCATACAGAAAACGACAGCGGCCTTCAGTTCTGTTCCGCCATTAGTAATTGCATGTGCGACACATTTCATTGTAACTTGTTTTCTGATCAAATATACGGTTGTTAGTTAAAAGTGCCTTCATATCGTTTTTGATTTCACGAGCCCACCCTCGTCCGCTAACAGAAATGAAGAGATAGTCAACAATGTTAGAATTATAGCTCCAGGACAAGGAAAAATTCCTGTACCTTGGAATGCGGTGGAAGATATAGACGAATGATGTTTTCCTAAGATATTGGGTGGTTATAAAATGAATATTCCTACTTTTATTTCGTATAGTGATCGGGCAAAATCAAAGATTAGGCGTTAGGATCGAAGGTCTTGTATACCTACTAGGGTTCTTTTTATGGCTAAAAAGAAATTAGAAAAATCATGCATAGCTAGTTTAAATATTTGTTTGAGGAATTCTAAGCGAACCGCGGATGTACAAGTGAAAAACGTTTTAGATATTGCGTATTTAGACAATATGATAAAATTAGATCAAGGTCATAAAATTTTAAAACAAACTAGATCTTCGCCTTCTTATTGGGAATCAAAGAAACGTGACTTAATGGCAATGATCATACAATTAGGCAAACCTACAATTGTCTTAACACTTTCGGCAGGTGAAAAGATTTGGCCAGAATTATTACAGTGTTTAAATAAATTAAATTTGAACAAAACTATTTCACTTGAACAGGCGTTACCTTTAGATGACGCAGAAAAATCAGAATTAGTTACACGATATCCAGTAACCTATGCACGGTATGTTGATTACAAAGCAAATAAACTAATGTTACTTTTAAAGCGGGAAAACAGTGTTCCTGATGAATATTTAGTTGATGACAGTTATGAGCGGGTAGAATTTGAAGTACGTGGATCTCCGCACGAACACATTTTTCTTTGGATTAAAGAGGCTTCTAAATATGATCCTTACAATAGTGAAAGTGTAAATGAATGCATTCGATTTATAGATAGATTTATAACTTGTAGATATAATGAAAATGATATTTTTATGGCAGTTCAACGACATAGACATACTCATACATGTTACAAAGGTACAAAAAATAAAATGAAATGCCGATTAAATTTTCCGCAGCCTGTTATGAATTTGACTATGATTTTAGAGCGACTAAATAATAATGAAAAGACTGATGAAATAACGAAAACATTATTTTAAATTCGCAATTTAATGTTATATTTTTCAAAAAAACAAGAATTTGTTACTTTTGAAGATATTTTAATTAAATTAAAAATAACAGAAGAACAATATATTTCGGCTTTAAGGAGTTCATTAAAAATAGCACAAGTATTTCTAAAACGCAGTAGTTTAGAAGGAAATATTAACTGTTATAATAAAACCATATTACATTTATTTGAAGCTAATATAGACGTGCAGTTTGTTTTGGAAGAATACGGTATAACATCGTATATAATTAATTACGTAGGAGAAGTGGATGCAAGTCTTTCTAAACATTTACGTGATGCAGAATCTGATGTTAGTAGTGGTAATATTAGTGTAAAAGAAAAATTTCGAAAAATTACTAATGTATTTTTGAATAGTAATTTAATGTCGGCACAAGAAGCCACGTTTAGTAGTAGACAAACAATTTATATTAACACAAGTCCAATAAATGAACGCGCTTTATTGTTAAATTCTCTGTTGGAGATACTTTACGAGCCAACCTGATCTAGCACGTGTCCACGTGCATTACCATGATGATTTTAAGTCTGTTAATCAATCAAATAAATATTGAGTACATCTGTCAGTTACGTTTTTCTATTTCTAATAAATCATTGTATTTACGTGTTGTCTCTTATTCTACATTGCTTACCCAAACTTTGCTAACAATCTCCGGCCGAATTACAAAAATTGAATTCCGATTCTACTGAAATATTCATGGATAACGCTATGATAAAATATGCCAACAGACCACCAACACTCGAAAATATATGTTTAGCAGATTTTGTTTCTAGTTATTCCAAACGAAAAGTTCAAAATTATGACAACGATGATGAATTAGTTGAATATCGACCTAAAGAAAACATTGCTATTATTAAATACAGACGGTATAAGTTAAATAAAAAATTGTTCAATTATTATCGCGAACAAATTTTGTTATTCTTACCGTGGCGTAATGAAGCTAAAGAAGTAGAAAATGTACATACAGAGAACGTTTACAATAATAATATAGAAACAATAGAACAAAATCGAGAAAAATATTCGGTTATAGGTGATGATGTATTTGATCAAGCTTTAGAAAATGCTCAAAATGAAATTCAGAATGTAGAAGATGAAGAAATTAATAGTGTCTTAGAGGATGAATTATCAAGGCACCAACGAATTGATATTTTACAACAAGATGGCAAAGAGATTTGTAAAGACAAATTTTACAATCGTTTTGTATGTCCTAAACGAGTATCACATAAAGAATTGCTAAATATAATGTCCAAGTTAAATAATTTACAGCGTGAACTTGTAATGCATTTGTTGAAGTGTTTCAAAACACACAAATTACCATTAAAAATATTCTGAAGTGGTTCCGCTGGAGTTGGAAAATATACAGTTATTAAATATCTTTATCAAATGATTACTAGTCATCACGATAATTTACCTGGTTCTGAAAAAGATAAATTGGTTGTTGTACTTTGCGCACGTTCTGGTAAAGCTGCCTTTTAATAAACGGAGTAACGTTACATACGGCATTTGCTCTACCCGTAGTGCAGTTTGGTGGCCAAATGCCTGAACTATCTACTGATTTAGCAAACAATATTAGAGAAAAATTGTTTCATTTAAAATTACTAATTATAGATGAGATATCAATGGTAGGCAGCACACTTTTAAGTCGTGTAGATACAAGATTGCGACAAATAAGAGGAATAAATAAACCTTTTGGTGACCTATCAATTATTGTAGTTGGAGATTTGAATCAGTTACCACCTGTAATGGATTCACTCATTTATAAAATATCAAAAAATAATGAAATGTTTAGGTTTTTTGACATAAATCCTTTATGGGAAGATTTTGAATTTTTTAAACTGACGCAAACATAAAATTAAATAAAACTGACGCAAATTATGAGACAAAAAGATGAAAAACTGTTTATTGAAGCTATAAATAACTTAGCTGTAGGCCAAATGACTGCAAATGATATAGACCTATTTATATCAAGACAGGTTCAATAATCATATGTTCCTGAAAGTGCAATACGTTTGTTTGCGAAAAAGTTAATGTAGATAATTACAACCAGAAGAAAATAGAAAATCAAATCGGCACAGAATACATTTCTGAAGCAAAGGATATGATTTTAGGCAAAGTATCAAATACAAATAGAAGGCGTATAGTTGAATCATTGAAAACAAAAAGTATGACTGAGACAAATGGTTTACCCTTTAGAGTAAGATTGAAATTAAATATTAAATACATGATAACTTGTGAACGGAGTTTGTTGTTGCTTAAAACACATTACTTTTCATTCAAATTCTACAGATCCGTATATAATATGGATAAATTTTGAATTCAGCGTTGTTGGTAAAAAAAACTAGACTTCCGTACAAAGAATTCATGAAATCCGAAAATATCGATTCCAATTTAACGCCTGTAGTGAAAACCAGTATTTCATTAAATATTTAGAATAAATTACATTATCAAATATTACGAAAACAATTTCCAGTAGTGCCTGCGGAAGCATTGACAATACATAAAAGTCAAGGTCAGACTTACCAGGAAATATGCGTAGATTTTAATAAATCAAACAGAATTGCTAGGTCCATGCTATATGTGGCGCTAAGTAGGGTTACAATGCCATCTGGGTTATATATTTTAAGAATATTTAAACCACCAAAATTAATCAAATCAAATGATCCAGTTTTGGTAGAATTATACAGATTACGAACAAAAAAATCATTAAAATTATCTTTTGACAATTTCAAAATAGTTAATGGAATTACGGTCACATATCAAAATATAAACTCATTATCGACAAAGTTAAGATTAATATTAAGCAATCAATCATATTGTAGAAGTGATATTTTAATATTTTCGGAAACACTGTCAACATCGACTGACAAATTTGAAATTCCTGAATTTGTTGAAATATTTCGATCCAACGTACATCGTTCTTCAAGAGGTGTTATTTGATTTGCAAGAAAAGGAATTAATGTGTTATATTTAAATCATACACTTGAAATACAAGAAAATCTAAATAAAATTGAATTTCATGTAGAATTATTTGGCATTAAAATAGAAAATTATTATATTATCAGTGGTTATAAATCTCCTTCTTGTACAAATATAATTTTTGAAAAAAGTTTTCAAAATATATAAAAATGACAATGAATGAATAGTTATTGGAGATTTCGATTTAGATATGAAATGTAAAAGAAAAATTGATGTAACTACCAGTTTTAAAATTATAACTTAAAATCTGTGTTGGCAACTGATTTATCTACTACAGATTTAAATACACAACTAGATAATATATTTTCTACAAGTGCCTCTGTGGCAACAGATGTATATGAAACATACTTCTCATACCATAAACCAATATTTGTAAAATTTAATTTACAGAGTAACGATCCTTTGTATAAACAAAATGTACAATCATCATTAATGAAACAAAACACAATTTCACACAGTAGTATTAGTGTTAGTAATCATGAAGTCAGTACCTTAAAAGAAAATATTGAACAAAATACGATTGAACTGTTAAGTCTTGATGAGACAATTTTACAAATTGCTGATATAATGTTGTCTGAGATTCATAAAATTAATATAGCATTGTCTCAAGAAAATTATTGTAATCGTTTAGAAATGATATTTTTACGATAGGAAGACTTTGTGGAAATAGTAAAAAGAAGTGTTCTAACAGAATACCGGGTGGAACATCATACCTGTGTACATAGGCGATTAACGTGAAAAAACAGTTTTTCTGTGCGCGTTGCTCTCCAAATTATTTTAGCCAAAATTTCTTCAAGTAAATGTTGTAGAGCATAAAATTCTACATCTAAATCAATAAACAGAATTACATTTACATGCGTTATAACGACAGAAATTAAATAAAAAAATATAAAAAATTACTTTGAAAATATCAAATAGCCATGGAAGTGAAACAAAAATAGATAAATGCTTGACGTTTGACAGATCTCCTGATTTAACACCTTGCGATATTTTTATGGGGTCATCTTAAATGTAAAATTTATAAGCAACGCCACCCAAATATTAATTCTTTGAGAGAAGCTATCGTGGATAAGTGCGCCTTAATCACAAATAGGCAGCTTGCTAATGTACGACATTCCTTCTACAATAGACTTGGTTATTGCTTGGCTGAAAATAGAGGTTTATTTGAATATTTATTGTAATAATAAATTGTAGTGATTATTGTATTGAGATAATTATTGTTTGATATTTGAATTATAATAGAAGAATTATAAGAAATAAACGTTTCATTGAAATGTACAATTGTTTATTTATTATTAAATTGTAATCATAGGTATGGAGTTTTTTGTATGAATTTTATTGAATGATTAATTTGTCGGGGGTAAAATATCAAATAGACAGAAAAACGTCAAGCATTTATCTATTTTTGTTTTACTTCCATGGCTATTTGATATTTTGAACGTAATTTTTAATATTTTTTTATTTAATTTCTGTCGGTACAACGCATGTAAATGTAATTCTGTTTATTGATTTAGATGCAGAATTTTATGCTCTACAACATTTATTTGAAGCATTTTTGGCTAAAATAATTTGGGGAGCAATGCGCACGGAAAACCTGTTTTTTCATGTTAATCGCCTATGTACACAGGTATGATGTTCCACCCGGTACTATAATGCAGTTTTAAAGGCTCAACCTATTGATTTTCAGCGAAACAAAAAAATGTATGATGTTGTAAGGAAAAATTTCTCAGTTGTGAAAACAGTAGGTGATGGATCATGTTTATTCCGTTCGTTATCGTTATGTTTATTCGGGACACAAGAATTACACAAATTTATTAGAATGTTATGTTGTTATATTTTTGTTCAAAAATTGGTTATACTTTGAACACCCTGGCAGAATGAATTTTTTGTTCGTATATGCAAGCGTAAGAGAATTAATAAATAATACTGCAAACATTAAAACTTGGGGAAATGAAGCGCATACAAAAGCGACAGCAATTGCAGCTTCAAGAGATATTTATGTTTATGAAGAAATAGAGAGTGGCGACATAAATAAGAGAAACACTTTACGGGAATTACAAGATAGATGTGATTCAGGGCTATTGAATAAAAATCATTTCTTATTTACAAAACATACTTACAACAATGACAATGACTCAGTGTCTTTAAAGCCTATATCCGTTCTATATACTGATGGAGGAACAAACATTGCTCATTATTCTGCAATGTTACCAAAATGTTTGAATGCTATTCTTTTGAAACCAAAGTATCGAAGAGATGTAAGGCCTACTGAAAATTCACAAACTGTAGTAGCAAATGTAAATTTAGAATAAATATACAAAAAGAAAATGCATACTACACCATATTCATTATACGCAGATTAAGTTAATCCTTCTGGAATTACATTGTGCTATGCTATATTATTATTAATGAATGTGTATGCTTGTCCGTAGCGTAGCACAAGAAGGCGCTGCCTACAAATATGATACTGTGTCTATAAATTTTTATAATTTTTCAAAATTATTTTCAACACAATAACGCTTTACTTTAATTTTTGTTTCCTGTATTGTATGCAGCTACAAACAGCAGTTACTGGTTTCTTTTGCACAAGAGGATTTTAGTCTTCTAAACATATTTAAAATGTATTTAGTCCATTAACTTACAGCTACACTTTATCTTCATCACAATTTCTCATATTAAATTTAGAATGCTTGCTTGTATTTATATAAACTATAAAACTATAGAATTGATGATTCGTCATGTTTGAGTCTTATAAATTTTAGAATTCCTCGACTGCCTTGTAGATCAAAACGTACTTTTGCTTTATCTCTGGCCAAAACTAATTATGAGTTTATATTTCCTATTAGAAGATGATGTAATATTTACAATACTATCGAAAGTGAAGTAGAGGTTGATATTTTCAGTCCCTCATTTCAGAATTTGAAAAAAATTATACTGTCATTTTTTCATCAGGCTAGATTATAAATATGGTAATTGTATTTATATGCATCTGTATTTTTTTCCTTTTTTACCTGTATTGTTTCTGTTTTACATACTCGTGTATTTTTGTTTTATACTACTGTATTTTCCAACCCTCTACAATTGGGAATTTTTATTCCTGTTGGGTGGTTGTAAATAATAAATAAATAAATAATATATGTAGTATTTTTCTGCATTTTTGCTTTTCTTCGAGATATACAATGGTGGAATATTTGGTAAACATTCTTTACCGATTTTTAATTATTTTTTTAATTCCTTGTACTTTACTTGAAGCTTATAATAGATTTTTTTCACCACTAGTCTAGCAACATGCCATTATTGACGTCGATTTGAGTCGTGAAATTTTTTTTCTCTACCGCGTCCTTAACAACGGTCAATAATGGATTATTATTGTCCTAGGTAAATAATGAGAACTGTCACTTTTGAAATAAATTCAAGCTCCTGAACTTATTTAACTCGTTAAATGGAAGGAAACTATTAATTCTGAATTTAAAATTGTCCCCTAATTTCAAGTTTGCAATCCCAGGCAAATTTCATTTGAATAGTAAGTATCTTTCAAACTGTCACATTTTACAAGCGAGTGTGCTTTACTGGTAAATTGTGAAATATGTATTTGTGTATTTATTTATTGTTAAATTCTCGAAAAGGTAAATGTTTATTGTAATATTATTGAATAATCTTACATTGTTCAGTTTTGTTCATTTTAGGGTTATAATTGCATTTTTATTTAAGAAATGGATAACATTACTATTATTTATTGCTACAGAACCCGTGTTTAATGAAATTTGAGTATTTCGTATATTTCATGAAGTTGCAGTATGGTTTCCCACGGGCATATTAAGTTGCATTTAAAATTTCTGGCACCATTGGTTGAGATTATGACGTTTTCGAGATAATACTCTTCCATTTGCTCAGTTCCAGTTACAACAAATTTGTACTAAATTTGAACAACTGCCATCTGTTATTCTCAGAAATGTTGAGTTATTTGACTTATTGTTTGTTTATTGAAAATTAATATGTTATTATATTTCATCTTATAAAATAAATAATATATAAATAAATAAATATATTATCACGCCTTTTACCTATTACTGAATATTGCACTCTGTCGTAATAGATATAGGTAAGTGATTTATTTCTTCGCGTGAATCACGGCTACCAGCCGTCAAATCATAGCCTTTAAAGATGTTAATAGAGGGGAAGCCACGGGGGTAGTTTGAACTTGGTGAAAATTGTTTGTCGGCTGTAGGAAACGAATCTGAGTTCTCAAATCCACAGGTCGACTCGATACCAATAAGCCACCTACCCCATAAATAATATGTTATATAATATTATATTATTAGAATTATTTGAATGGCTACTTAGAGCTATTACTTCTACGTAGAACTAAATTAATATATTTTTTACGTTATCAGTAAGTACATCAAGTAGGGAAATTGTAGAGTTAATAAAACTTAGATACATAAATAAGCTTTTAATACTCTTTCATATTTGATCAAAAACCTATTTCAGCAGATTGACGAGAAATCGCAACTACAAGGAGCAAGTAGCAAAGCTGCACTTCGATTAATTCGATGAAACCTACAGGTAGTGACAAAACGTTACTATATAATAATTCAGAATGTAGAAATTCCTTCATTGAAGCTGTAATAGTAAACTTATATTCAGACACCGGACCACTCCGATCTCTTTGAGAGTCGAGTTAAAAATTAAATAACAAACTTACAAATTTTCATCAATATTGCTTATTATTAGATATTTGCAGCAAAATTATATTTTTAAAAATTAATTCGATGTTACGAATTAATGCAATGAATTTATAAGGCTTCAGGCATCAAAATGTATGTTTTACAAATTATTACCTATATACTTTAAGGAACATGCGAAATAATAAAAATGGTCTAATAAGAATTGCATTTCACATTATTCAAAATAATTTAGAAACTTTCACAAGAATTCTCCATTTAAAATTTGAGTTGTCGCATTTGTATAAGTAGATTGATATGTCTTTCTTTTGCGGTTGCGACTGTGATAACCGAGGCGATAATTACACTGTTGCGCAATATTGAACACATAAAATTTTTAAATAACTAAAATTTTACACTCTTTGAAAACTTACTCAAATTACTGCAAAAATATAAATAACATGTCAAGTTTTTATGTATAAATCAACTTTACAGTTTCGTTAATAAATACACAAAAGGTTTGTATTAAATGCTTAAATAAGAAACAAACATTAATCTATATAATTATTTATGTACAAAATTATTATGAAATTGTTTATGTCGAGGGCCTCCGTCCCGAGGATTTGTAAAATTCTCGAGGAGTTATAGTAATTGAGCCAATGATGCATGTAATATTTTATGTTTTAATAGTCTAAGTAATGATATAAAATGCGATATCCAGGCAATTCATTATGTTTTTCTAGCAATTTTTTGCTAATAGGTCAGTGTATTTTATACTATATAATATATCTTGTACTTGAGTTATATATCCGTCTTAATTTATATGCATTTTTTTGAAACATGTGTTTAACATTTTAATTTAGTAACTCATATAGAAGTTAAACATTCATGAGTGATAAATTAAAAATAACACTGTTTGTCTGCATTCGGTGCGCAGACGTCAATGTACGTCACGAATCGCATTGCTTACGTAATATCATTGTTATCAACAAGAGTTCTGTTGTAAACTACGACTAAATTCATAATCACTAGTGATTTGATGGAGGAGACTTATTTGTGTTTAGTGCTTTTGTTTTGTTATAATAATGGCGACATACTTAATCTACACCTGCATATTTTCCGAAATTGTTGTTAAAGGTAAATAATTACTGCAACAAAACTTTATTATTTTTTCTGTCGTTGTTGACTTTTAAATTACTTAGGTCTGGTTGCATGAAATGTCATTCAATCACGTTAACTACGCAAAAAAGTTAAATTAGAATGAAAGAATCTATGTAACATCAAAAACTTTGACATCTGGATACATAGCAGAACTGCGATAAGAGTATATGAATTTGTCAGTTACTTTAGTTACCAGATTTACGTCCTTAATTGAATTTTTGCAATTAAATTAATTTAGTTGCCAAGTAAAATATAATCATAATTTATTTTATTTTATAAGACCTTTATAAAGCATCACGTACCTCTTTTAGTTGCTGATGAAAAATATATACAAAATTAATATGTGAACAGAAATATTTAAAAGGAAAAGATGCAGCAAGACGTGAAATATTTTGCATGTAAGTTTACTATATTAATAAATAATACGTTCTATAATAAATAAAAGTAAAGCTATATTCTAAATTAACCCTCTCAAGCGTATATTTTTAATAATTTAAATTAAATTTCCATATAGATTTTTTATTAATAATACGTTACATAAATGCTGATTGAAATTGATTTACTAATACCATTAAATATATAAACTCTTAGTGTTTATATATTCAATGCTACTACTTAACTTTTTAAGCACTTCTCTAAAGAACTGAAAAAAAACAACAATTTAATAGAATATTGTATATTTTACTATTTCAATGCTAATAGTAAAAACGATTATAATAGTGTAACGGGCAGAATATATACAGGATGTTATATTTTAATAGACCCAGTAAATATCTCGCTTATTTATCGATTTAGCAATTTCTTTCATATATCATATTTATACAGCAACATGTAAGCTAGTTTAGGACGGATGTACGTTCATGATATCATTTGCGGTTTATTAGTAGTTAATATCATAGAATTTATAATTATATTAAAAATTTCTGAAACTGGAATCAAATAAATGAACATTTACTTGAAAATTGTTTATACCCCAAAAAAACATAAAAAATGCGTATTTTGCAATTATTACTAAAACTTCGCCTGATACCAACATTTTGACAACAGATTCGTGTTCAGAATCATCAATTTCATAGGAAAACATATCCCGCATGGCTATTTTACGCTAACTGGCGACACAATAGAATTATTTTGCTATACCCCCTATTTTTCAGTAGGCTTAAAACTTCAGCCGCTCGGTGGCACGGGTTAATCATAAAAAAACACTGAATCCTTTTGGGAAACTTTTTTTTAATGTCTGGCGATCTAGGGGTGTCCCGAAGAATATTCGAAGGTCGCCCAAATAACGGACACCCTAATACATATATATATATATATATATATATATATATATATATATATACCGGGTGTAACACGAAAAGTGAAACATAGGCGTTTAACATGGCAAATCAGTTTTTCCGTGCGCATTGCTTCCGTAATTATTTTAGGAAAAAATGATTCAAATAAATGTTGTAAAGCATAAAATTCTACATCCGAATCAATAAACAAAATTCATTTTGACTACTTCATAACTGCAGAAATTAAATTTGAAAATTCACGTAATTTCAATTTAATAGTAATAGCCATGGAATTAAAAACAAGAGATGAACAAATGCGTAACGTTTTATACGTCAATGTCAGAATAAATTGTCAAAATCATTTTTACGTACTAAATATTTATTTATTTTTATTAGTTTTTGAAGAATATTGTAAGGAAATAGTGAATAAATTTCAAGTGCACAAAATGTTTGACGTATTTATTATAAAATAAGAAAAATACATTATATTGCTACTATAATTTTAACAAATTATTTATTTATAAATAAAAATCAGTTTTTCCATGCGCATTGCTTCCCTAATTCAAATAAATGTTGTAAAGCATAAAATTCTACATCCGAATCAATAAACAAAATTCATTCTGTCTACTTCATAACTGCAGAAATTAAATTAAAAAATTCACGTAATTTCAATTTAATAGTAATAACCATGGAATTAAAAACAAGAGATGAACAAATGCGTAACGTTTTATACGTCAAATTATTAGTATTTATTTTGACAAACTGTGATATTAAATCAATATTAGGGTTTATTATTATCAAAAATGAATAATTATTCAGATGAAGAAAAGTTGCAAATAATTAAATGGCATTATTCTGGCCATAGTTTACGACTAATTCGTGACTATATTAGCGCTATTTGGCAGCATCATGATATTCCTAGTACGGCAACTATTCAGAGGTTTATAGTAAAGTTTGAAAAGACAGGAACACTAAATTTCAAGAAAGAAATAAATGAAAGAATTTATAACAATGAAGAAAATATTCTTGCTTTAATGGAACTGGAGCCAAAAATGAATGTGCGTGAAATTTCCAGAGAACTAAATATAAATTTTATGACAGTGCATAGAATTCCCAAAAAACATAAATACATTCCTTTTAAATTTTAAAACCACCAAAATATTTTGGAACGAGATTTTGAACTGCGTGCCTCATTCTGTGAAATAATGATGGAAAAATGAAATTGTAATAGAGAATTTTTAAGTAGTATTTTATTCACAGATGAATGCACATTTACCACACATTCGTGTTACACTGGGTAGATTTAAGCTGTATAAATATGCATTTATTTTAAAATAATAATTAAGTAATTGATAAGCATTATTTTCAGTCTATATTATAAAAATTCATACAAAACAACGAAAATATGAACTAAAATATAATTTAAATCCAAATAACTCAAAAGCTGATCCTTTTATTTTTTTATATTTTATACACATTTATATTCCTCATACATACGTGTACAGACATATAAATTTAAACTTGTAACAAAAGTAAAAAAACAAATTTTTAGAATTTTTTTTCCACTTTTTATAAATGATATACAATCTTAATGATGTACTAAATATGTAGTATTTAAAAAAAATAATACATATTTACAAATGACTATAAAATGATTAAATGTTCACAAATTAATATTTGAAAAACTTACTCTTTTATTATTTCATGTTTTTATATGTTAATAACTTTCCGAAAAAATAATTCATGCTATTTGATCTTTGAACTTTTGAGATAATAATAAAACAAGTAATTTTAATGTAATTTAAATTTTTTACTTGAAACAGATAATTTAAATTTCACAAATATAATTTTTATATGAAAGTACAAATATATTTTTATATTACTTACTATTTTTTGGCAAGACAAAAGGTTGTAAGAGCCATAAAAAAATAATGGAACTTTCTGGAAATTTAAGAATTCGTTTTATTGACAATAGGCGACATGAGTAGCTGTGCGTAAATTATGTACTACTTCCACGACAAGGTTATATTTACGTTTCTTGCCCCACTGATATGACGTAATAAATACAGTACTATATCGCTGTGCTGACGCCACGCGCTCTCAAGGCGATTCAATTTACTACACTCGTGCGGCATATGCAGGTGAAATATTTTTAAAAATATATATATATATATATATATATATATATATATATATATATATATATATATATATATATATATATATATATATATATATATATATATATATATATATATATATATATTTATATATACAGGCTGTAGAATTGAAATGTGGCGTATAGGGATTTCAATGTTATTTTTTTTAATATTGCTGTATCTCTTCACCTATTCACTTTAGAGCAAATGCGTAAATACAAAAATTGTTCAGAAATTAAAAACGCTTCCTATAAAGGAAATTTCATTACATAAATGTGAATAGTTCACGAGATATTAATTAAATGAAATTCAAAATTTATTCAATTTTTTTGTAGATTGCGTTGGAAAATTAAACAAATGAACTGAATATTTGACATATTTCAAAAGAGTTTGACATTTGTTTGTTACAGTGTTGTAATATTTGTTAAACAAGTTTTTGAAGAATATTGTAAGGATATAGTGAATAAATTTCAAGTGCACAAAATGTTTGACGTATTTATTATAAAATAAGAAAAATACATTATATTGCTACTATAATTTTAACAAATTATTTATTTATAAATTTACAAGAAATGTTCGAATAAAATTCCATTTACTGCTAAGCAATGCCCTAACCGATCATAAAATGCTTGGCGCACATTACTTAATTGTCTTTGTGTGATTGCTTCACATTCTCTTATAATTGTATTTTTTTAAATATCAATGTTTGCAATATTGGTTTTATAATTTTTTTCTTTTAAATATGGCCATAAGAAAAAGTCATTTGGCGCCAAATCCGGAGAACGGGCTGGCCAGTTAATTGTACCCCCACGACCAATCCACGAATCTGGAAAGCCTTCAAGTATGCATTTCCATCTCTTGCAAAATGTGCTGGGCAGCCGTCATGCTGGTACCAAATAATTTGATTTTCCCTGGATCTTACTTCCAATTCAGGTCCAATATCGTTTTGAAGAAGATTCAAATACTTTACTCCATCTAAAGCTCCATCAATAAAAAACGGTCCAATAATGTGCGATCCAAAAATACCTGCCCACACATTAACTTTTTGGCGATACTGGGTTTGAGTTTGAAGAACCAAACGAGGAGTATCTTTATTCCATTATCGATGGTTTTGCACATTAGGCTCGCCGTTCAAAGTAAAAGACGTTTCATCCGAGAAACAAATGTTATTTAAGAATTGTCTATCTAAATTCGGTTTGGTCATCATTGTTTCACAAAAATCAGTTCTTGCCATTTCATCAGCTTCAAAGATTTCTTGATGTGTAGCGCATTTATAAGACTTGTAATTTTCTGATTTTAATATTTTATGAACTGTTGAAAAATGTATGCTTAGTTCAGAAGATATTTGACGCACGCTACAATTTGGATTTTCTGTTACGGCTAACATTACATTAAGTTTATTATCAGTGTAATCGTCATTATTCACAAATTGTTGATTTCGCCCTTCACATTTCCTACATAGTGGTAAAACACTTCCAGTCGTTCTAAATTTATGAATTATTCTACGGATTGTAGTAAGGGATGGAATTGGCCCATCCACATACAAAGCGCTAAAAAGATCTCGCACTTGCGCAGCAGAATTTCCCGCAAAATACCACAAAATACATTGAATTTTTTCTTGCGTGCTAAGATTATTCATTATTTCTTTACAATATTCTTCAAAAACTTGTTCAACAAATATTACAACACTGTAACAAACAAATGTCAAACTCTTTTACAATATGTCAAATATTCAGTTCATTTGTTTAATTTTCCAACGCAATCTACAAAAAATTTGAATACATTTTGAATTTCATTTAATTAATATCTCGTGCACTATTCACATTTATGTAATGAAATTTACTTTATAGGAAGCGTTTTTAATTTCTGAACAATTCTTGTATTTTCGCTTTTTTGTATTTACGGTTTTGCTCTAAAGTGAATAGGTAAAGCGATACAGCAATATTTAAAAAATAACATTGAAATCCCTTTACGCCACATTTCAATTCTACACCCTGTATATATATATATATATACACATATAAATATATATATATATATATGTATATATATATATATATATATATATATATATATATATATATATATATATATATATAATATATATATATATATAAATATATATATATATATATATAATATATATATATATATAAATATATATATATATATATATATATATATATATAATATATATATATATATATAAATATATATATATATATATATATATATATATATATATATATATATATATATATATATATATATATATATATACCGGGTGTAACATGAAAACCTGGCCATAGGCGTTTAACATGGGAAATCAGTTTTTCCTTGCGCAAAAGTGGGCAATTGATTTTAGACAAAAATGCTTCAAATAAAAGTTATAGTGCTTGGAATTATAGATCTAAATCAGTTTTCAGATTTTATTTAGCACCTTCTGTAAGCGAAATAATCGCATTAATATTTTATAAGATTTTCTACTTTATAGTGATAGCCATGGAATTGAGACAAAATGATAAACAATTGTATAACGTTTTAACTGTCAGAAAAGTTTAGTTTGAAATGAATTTGTGATTTATTTAAGTGACAATACAGGTGATTGTTGTTATATCATTATTGAAAATGGATAACTATTCACATGAAGAAAAGTTACAAATTATTAAGTGGAATTATTCTGGTGAAAGTTTTCGAAGAATACGTGATTTAATCAGTATTATTTGGCCGCACCATAACATTCCAAGTTCAAACTAAACTTATCTAACAAAGCAATAAACATAATGATTATAAACCATAAATATTTAATTACCTAATCCAATACTCATAATTTATCTTCTCAATAAAAACAACAATCACAACTAATTATTATAAATAACAATGAACTTATTTTGTTTTGTTATTGATCATAGCCTACTGTTTTGTGTCATGTTAAATAAAATTTTTTGAAACTTTAAATTGAATTTTCTCAATATTTTTGTTATGTAAGGATATAAAATGATTATATGGTTGAATTCAGAAAAAAATACTCTATCGAATAGGCTTACAAAATATGTATAATCCTATTTGAAAAAATATAACTTTGTGTTGTAACTTGAGAACCACTGGTTTAAAAAATTATTTTATTCTTTAAGCAGATGTCCCCCTTGGTCTTCTATAACTTTTCTTTATAATATTTTTTTGTAACTATAATAATAAAGAAAATATAGGCGGTGGTTGGTTTCGCTGTTACACCCTGTATATATATATATATATATATATATATATATATATATATATATATATATATATATATATATATATATTAGAGATGAAAAACTTTCGGTAATTTCAACTATCGATTGTTCGATAGTGCTATCAGTAAACTATCGATATATCGATAGTAATATCGATAGTCAATTTAATTACTAAACGATAGTTTTAGTTACTAAACGATAGTTACTAAACGATAGTTACTAAACGATAGTTACTAAACGATAATTACTAAACGATACTATCGATAGTTTTTTTTCTTTTAATTACTTATCGATAGTATTTTTTTTATAAAAGTATATTTTTTTTTCAAAATTACAAAATATTTGCCTATACAGAGTTTAAAATCAGTGATTAAATTCGTTCCTTTTTCGAGAGAGAGGTAAAATAAAATGTATAATTTTTAAATGTTACTCTCATCTTCTAAAATATAACACTTTTGATATTGCTCTATATTAAGGGATGTTTGCTAAATAATTCCTATGAATATGGTTTTCTTACAGTTAATATTACCCGCTCTAAGGTATTTACAAATGGGATAAATAGAAAATAAGAAAGTATACAATAAATGTCAAAAATTTATTTCTTTAAAATTTAGGCTTAATAACAAGATTTCAGAAGTAACAAATGTGAAAATAAAAATCAAATGCAAATATGTACTTCTATCCCTAGGTATATACCATTTCTTACATTAATTTATACTTTTGTCGAGATCAAGATTTTATATTAATTTAGATCAAATAAAAAAGAAATGTGGTGTTGTGATATTATTTTTGGAGTTGTGATGCATACTGGATGAGTGGTAAGCGGAGACTGTCCTGGTTAGAAGAAAAAAATGGTGGATTTTGGGGTGAACAAAGAAGTTTGGAATGTAGGTACTTGAAAAACAGATGTTGTTAGGTTCGGAGAAAGCGGGCGAAGTTACAATAGCAGGTAGTGGAGAAACATGATACAGACTCTGTATTATTGAAGCGTTGCTCTAGCAAACGAAATCTGATTTGCGGTGTCAGTAGGAGAAAAACACAATTACTTATGTTTGACTATGAATGTAGAGAAATGACTTGCACTTTTAAATTTATTTATTTAGTTGTGTAGACAAAAGTGAAAATTATATACCAGATAGGATCAATGAGTTAAAATATTGTAACTCAATGAAAAGGATATATGATTTATTAAATTTTGATAATAATTGAAAATATAATCAACATAAACAAATGCAGTAACTATTGTTTCATTTAATTTACATTGGAAACTGTAGAAGTAACTGCTGTTTATTAAAATATTACATTTTAGAAAAAGTTAAATAACAGAAACAATGAATAAATGTGATTGTTGAAGAAATTTATTAAATATTATAAATAAAATTACTATATGATAGATACTAAACGATAGTTACTAAACGATAATTACTAAACGATAGTTACTAAACTATAGTTACTAAACGATAGTTACTAAACGATAGTTACTAAACGATAGTTACTAAACGATAGTTACTAAACGATAATTACTAAACGATAGTTACTAAACTATAGTTACTAAACGATAGTTACTAAACGATAGTTACTAAACGATAGTCACTAAACGATAGTTCTAAACGATAGTTACTAAACGATAGTTACTAAACGATAGTTACTAAACGATAGTTACTAAATGATAGTTACTAAACGATAATTACTAAACGATAGTTACTAAACGATACTATCGATAGTTTTTTTCTATTAATTACTTATCGATAGTACTTTATTTTTTTAAACTATCGATAGTTTTTTCATCTCTAATATATATATATATATATATATATATATATATATATATATATATTACGAAATTTGAATTGAGATTAGAGTTTTTAAAAAATTTCTTTCACACAAAGATTTATTATAAACATTCAAAAGTAGATCTTTACAAAGAGGTCAATTCCTAACTTACTACATTGTGAGAATACAACATAAAAAATGAAATATGACTACAGCTACTAGTGTGGGGATTCTCGCGGATTCAGCGTCTTCTATGGAAATAGTGGTTCGCTAACTCCTCCCTCCTTAAAATTGAGCTTCATCGGGAAGAATCAGGTTCGATTTATTGGCTGATTTTCTCGATTGAAGGTCTGGACCTTCGGTTGATTTGGATTTTGAAAGCCATTTTCTTCCGTAAATTATCGTCACGATGATGCCAGTATGATAATAATTAGGTATAATATTATCGTGGGGTAGTTTATAAGATTATTGTTGTCTTGATCTTATTCGATTTCTTCGTATTTGTTTATTAGTATTTTTAATTCTTGGATAGAGTTCAGGTCAACTGTAATTTTTGGTATTTGCGAAGTATTAAGTTTGATATTGAAGTTCTCTATTATTGTTGGTTTTCCAAAGGTACCTTCTTTGAAGTTTAACTTCTGCTTCTGAAATTTTATTTGGCAATCGTCTTCTTTAATTAAGAATATGCCTTTTAAATTCTTTATTTCGTCGCCGTGCTTGCAGTAAGCTTGAATAGCATCATTTTTAGGAAGTACGGTTAAAAATTGATTCGCTTCTTCTAAAGTTGCTATATGATTTCGTTTAATGTTTATTCTTAAGTACTCGCAATTTTCGTTCTTGTTTATTGAGATGATGTTCTTCTCGCAGGAGTTGTCATCTACTTCTGACATTTATTTTGGATATTGGTAATTATTATCATTTAGAGCATTAATATGACCATCGATTGATTTTAAATAATATTCATTACATGGTATAATTGTTACAAATTCAGACTGATATCGGGTAGGTATTGGAGTGAGATGAAATAATTGGAAATCTGTTTCATAATTAATAGGAATTGCGATAAAATAAATTAATTTATCTAATTGGAGTTTACAATTTACAGTAATTAATTTTTCTAATTCTAGTATATTTTCCGGTAATGGTTCGAGAGGTAATTCATGATTATAGTATTTTGAAATTTTATTCAATTCTACATACAGATCATTAGTTTTTATTATACTTGGGTGCATAACGTGAAGTTTGCAAAAAGTTAGAGAATTTTCTATATCTTGCAAAGTATTAAGAGTTAACGTTAGTAAAGTATTTAGTTCACTAAAAATTTATTTTAAAAAATATCTCTCTTGATCTTGGGTTTCACCGATAACAATATGTGCCAATTGTTCAATTTTCTTTTTGAGTATTATCTCATTTTGTTTGATAGTGTCGATTGTGTGATTGAAATAATCGATTAATTGGTTATTGACAGAGTATTGATGTTTTAATTGATTGTCTATTTTGTGTTGATTGTTTTGTAAATGTTTTAGAATATTTGTGTATCGTTTTTCATCATCAGCGTCTAAATTACCCGTTATGGATTTAATTACGCATCCGAGTCCATTTATTAATCCTCTCTTTGATCTAGATTTTTGAAAGTGTACTGATAAGTGACTAATTTTTTCGTCAATAGAATTTTGAATAAATTAGATAATCTTGTCATCGTTTTCAAATTCTTTCAAAATTATTTTATTGTTTGTAATTGTTTGTTTAAGATTGTTGTATTGTGTATTCAGACTTTCATATTGTTTAAAGAGTGGTTGTAGGTCGTAGTAGTGAATGAACGTATGTGTGTTTTTTTGTAGTTTTGCTAGTCCTAGGTTTATTGTCAGTAGTCCTGTGTTTTGTGTAATATTCTTGATGTTTAATCCGTAGGAGTACGTGAACAGGAAGGACCTGGAATAGCGTAATTTTTATGAATTATTTTCCTTGGTCTTTTTATATTTGACAGGTGTATTTTTGGTTGTTTTTTGTCATTAGGATTTGTCTCAATTTCGGCAGTTTTTAAATTTTGATTTATTGTCTTAATTTTTTCTTTCTTAAATTTTGGTTGTTTTGTTTTATTGACTTTTGTTTATTGTGTACAAAAACGGTTTGAGGAATGTTAGGTAAATTTTCGAGATTTTCGTTTAATTTATTTATCAAATCTGATTTTGTGTTATGCATTTTTTCGTTAAAGTTCTGGTAGACTAATTTGGTCTTTTCTTTGTGTTTTTGCACGAAATCTTGTGTTACTTGTTTTTCTAGTTCTACGTCAAGGGGTGAGTTTGTTTCTAAGTGACCATTTGTTATTTCTATTGGTTTTAATCCGGTCGCGGTGTGACTTGTGTTGTTATAAGCGAGGATAGCATAGTGAACTTTGTCTCGATTGTTTCGTTTTTGAAATTTTGTTGTAAATTAAATAATCTAATATGCTCAATAAGAGTAGAGTGGAATCTTCCCACGAGACCGTTTGAATTTGGATGTTGAGAACTAGTGAAGTGTATATCGATTTTGTGTAAAGTTAACAATTCTTTCAATAAACAATTTTTAAATTCTACTCCGTTATCTGAGATAATTAATTTTGGAATGCCATGATGAGAAAAGAATTTTGTTAGTTTACTTGTCACTTCAATTGCATTTGTTGAGCTAATTTTGTATGCTTGCGCATATCTTGAAAAAGCATCAATTATTGTGAGAAATTTACAATTTTCTAAACTGAGTGTATCGATATGAATAGTGTCAAAAGGTTTGTTCGGTGTTGGTGTTATGTTTAATTTCGGCTTAACTGGGTTTCGTTCATATTTTGAGGCTAAACAAACTTCGCATTGGTTAATGTAATCTGTTATAGTCTTTATTTGATTTGACCTGTAATATTTTTTCTTTAATTGGTTGTAAACTTCGTGAATTCCACGGTAATTGGTCTTGCCCGAGTGATAATTTTGTATTGTTTCTTGTATGTCGTCTTCATTCTCTACATCTAATAATTTTGTGTTACATTTAACAAAGTTGATTTCCGCATTTTTGAAATGTTTTTGTAAGACTTTAGTAAATTGTTTATAAACAGGATGTTCAAAATATAAATAATATTTTACTTTTGGAACTACAAATTCTTTAATAAATTTTATTGAATCTGCTTCGAAATTAGTTTTAGATAATTGTATATTAATTCGCATTTTAACCGAGTGCAATTTAGTTAATTTAGGTTTTGAGGGTGAAGGTAATACTTCCGATATAATTATTTGGTTTTTAGCTGCATTAACAGCTGATTCACTTATTGGAATTCCAATAATGGGATTTTCTAAATTTGAGTGAACAGTGTTGTTTGTGTCTGAGTTTGGTTCTTTAAGCGATAATAACCATTGTAGTGGTTTATGGTCGGTGATAATTTTGAATTTCCGGCCAAAAAGATACGGTCTGAAATATTTTGTTGACCAGACAATCGCGAGTAGTTCTTTCTCAATTGTAGAATAATTTTGCTCCGATTCGTTTAATGTTCTACTTGCATACGCAACAGGGAGATCTGAACCTATAGGTCCTTGTGAAAGAACTGCACCTATAGCAAAATTGCTCGCATCGGTAGTTAAATTGAAAGATTTAGTGAAGTCGGGATATTGAAGTATCGGTTCATTAATTAAAAGATTATTGCAGATATTAAAACAATTTACGTAATCAGGGTCGTTAATTTTGATTTCAGCACCTTGTTTAAACATTTGGTTAGTGGTTTTGTCAATTTAGCGAAATCTTTTATAAACTTCCGGTAGTATCCTAGAAGGCCTAAAAATCATTTTATTTGTTTGGTAGTTTTCGGAATAGGGTAGTTTTTGATAGCTATAATTTTGTCGGGGTTCGGTTTTACGCCAGAGGGTATAACAACATGCCCTAAATAAGCCACTTCTTTTCGAAAGAATTCAGACTTGTCTAGTTGAATTTTGAGATTGGCTTTCTTTAATCTATCGAATACTGATCTTAAACTCTCAACGTGTTCTTGGAGACTGGTGCTGAATATGATAACATCATCCAGATAAACTAGGCAAATTTCATTCACTAAATTTCTTAAAACGTTATCCAAGACTCGTTGAAATGTCGCGGGTGCGTTTTTCAAACCAAATGGCATTCTTAAGAATGCATAGTGTTCGTTTTCTGTATTGAATGCGGTCTTTTGAATGTCTTCTTTACTCATTTCAATTTGATGAAATCCGGATGCTAGATCGAGTGTTGAAAAATATTGACATTTGCCGGGTTTGTCTAGTAAAGTGGTTATGTTGGTAATGGGGTACTTATCGTCTATAGTCTTATCGTTCAACTTCCTATAGTCGATAACAATTCTCCATTTCTTTTTTCCGCACGCGTCAAGTTTTTTAGGTACGATCCACACTGGGGATGAGCTTGAATGCGATTAAAAGATTTTATAATCAGGTCATTGTCACTGGTGTTGATAAGCGGGTACAGAATTTGATGATCTTGCACTTTTGCAATGCCTTCTGGAATTATCAAGTTATTCACATGTGTCTCAGAGATAAGCGCATCTCCATTTGCAATGTTATCTACGTACAATTTTGTAACTTTGTCTGAATTTGATGGAATTCTTATGTAATGAGGATGTGGTACTATTTTGTGATACTGAATTTGAATTTCTTGTGTGGGTGTTATAATTTTGTCGCGTGCTAAATCAATGTTTGCTTCCAACAGTTTTAAATTATCTAATCCGAGTAAGATATCAAAATTATTATAAAAGTTGAATAAATGATATTTTAATATAATGTCGGTTTTATTAAATAAATTTGAACATGGTATCAAAACGCTAAATTTTTCAGTAGAAGTACCATGAGCTGTTGTTATTTGAAACGGATCGTTTTTAATTTTTTACTGAAAATATTTTTCTGCAGTTTCTGGATTTATAAACGAACGGGTACTGCCTGTATCAATTAACGCTTTAATATTAAATTCTGGAAAGATGATGAAGGGTAATTCACTTTGATTTTGTGACAAATTCATTAATTCTATGCGGTTTTCGAGGCTACTAAAAAGGATCTGGGTAAAATTCTGGTTCCAAATTATCAGGGTTTTGATCAGGATCTTGCTCATAGGTAATGTCATTGTATTCGTGTTCGTCAGTTGGTATTTCGTTTATTTCTGTGTTATGTAGTTCTTGAGGAAGATAAAAGTTTGTGTTTGATTTTAGTGTAAATGTGTGTGTCGTGCTAACACTCATAGGCGTCTGCTTGGGAAATTTCTGCTGTGAATTAAATTGTGGTCTGAAAACATTTGTTTTCACGTTTTGTGTTGGAGGTTTGTTTGTTGCAAAATTATGATTTTGTCTTTGTGCTGGGTGTGAGTGTTGTGCTGGGTATGAATGTTGTGTTTGTGAGTGTTGTGGTTGCCAGTATTGTGGCTGTGAATGTTGTGGTACATTTCTCAAGAGTGGTGATCTGCCAATATTATTATGGAAACTTTGTTTTGGTTTAAAACTAGGTTTGTTATTAAATTTTTGTAGCGATCTTTGTGCTGTTTCTAGTTGAAAATCATTTGTCAGCATGTTTAATGCTTCGTTTAGATCTTTTGGATTTTTGGTTCTCATGAGAGTGCCCAAGGGTTCTTTTAGCCCTCTTAATAAAATTCTTAATGCCAAAGCACGAAAATAAGCTATTAGAATTCTTGCTTCGTCTACATGGACGTGATTTGTTAGGTACGAAATTTGTAAGTTTAATAGTTCTAAAACTCTATTGTAAAATTCGAACGGCGATTCGTTCGTTTGTTTAATTTCACAAAGTTCGATGTTTAGGGTGTAATAATCTCTCTTATCTGAGTAAGTATTTACTAGAGCAGTTTTTACGTCTGCCCATGTGGTAATAGTACAACTAGCAATATTGACTGCTCGATATGAGATACTCATTTTGAAAGTCATTTACATCGTTATTATTGTAAAATTTGTTAACTAACTTTTCGCATATTTCAACGAAACGCGGGAGAAGTTTATTATCTCCGAAAAATTCAGGAATCATATCAATGTATTCCCTTTTTAAAATTGGGGTTGCCATTTCTCTTAAATTTAAATTATTAATTTGATTAATTAAAGATTGATCAAGGATATTACTTGATTGGGATAAAATAAGTGAGTTAGAGGAACTGTCTGAATCTGTACTTGAATCTGACTCTGATTCTGTTTCAATAATAACTCTAAGTAACATAAGTACTTACAGAAAGAATATCCGTTGGTCCATTGGTCTCTGCGATAGAAACGTGTGGATGTAGACGGGACTCTGTGTGCAGCAGGGTCTGGATAAGCTTGGGTGCTCCGTCGACGTTCTTGGACGTGGTTCTTCCGTAGGTTTTTCTTGATACTCAATTAATCGTAAATACGAAACGAAAATTGCGATAATTATTCGTTTGAGTATCCTACCGACTGCGCCAATTACGAAACTTGAATTGAGATTCGAGTTTTAAAAAAAAAATATTTCACAAAGATTTATTATAACATTCAAAAGTAGATCTTTACAAAACAGAGGTCAATTCTTAACTAACTACATTATGAGATATATATATATATATATATACATATATACATACATATATATATATATATATATATATATATATATATATATATATATATATATATATATATATATATATATATATATATTTTGCGTAATATATATATATTTTTTTTTTTTGCGTAATATTTATTTATTTATTTATTTATGTTACGCTGTACAACAGGAATTTAATCCCAATTACAGTACAGGGTCCGCACTCACCGAGCCGCAGTGTGGTAGTTCATATAATTTTTAGCTTGAGTGAGATTCGAACTCGGGATCTCCGGATTCGAATTCCGTATCGCTATCCACACTACCGTATGAATATATATATATATATATATACATATTTATATATAACATTTTTAACGTAATTGCTACAATGATCCAAAATGTGATAAAACTAAGGAAACCAATCTCATTTGACGTTTTATAGGCGGGATATGGTGCCGCAAACGCGATAAAGGTCAAAAGTTGCTGTATTCACGTATTTTTTTGCAGTTTCACTGTTTTGAACTTGAAAGAGCTTATATAACATATTTTGAATGCCAGAATCGATAAGTTCAATGTTTTCTGATTAGTTTTATCATCATGATCAACGCATTCCAGTTCAAAGAATTATTGCGAGGAACTTACACGCCAAAATCCAGTTCGGAGGTGGATTACTTGTGTTTTTGCTTTGGTTGTTATCTCTTTCCATAATCTGCGATCCTTACATTTTGTTTTCCATTCTTTAACATTCATTGCTGTCATGTCTTCTTCTATTTCCTCCAGCCATCTCTTTTTGGGTTCCGTAGTCCTAGTGGTACCCAAACTGTAATTTTTCTTATTAATTCTGTAGGGTGTCTCCTCATTATGTGGCCATACCATTCCAGTCTTACTGCTTTTATGTGTCTGACTATATTTCCACCTTCTAGGGTATCTTCTATTTCTGCGTTTGTTTTCTTCTTTCTCCGTCTATAGTTACATTGGGGCTGAGTATTATTCTCATTACCTTTCTTTCGATTCTTTGTAGGTCTTCTTCTTTTTAATTCATTATTGTTGTTTCTATGTCGTACGTGATTGTTGGTCTTATCAGTGTCTTGTATATATTTATTTTCGTTCTTTTGCTCAGTTTTGTGCTTTTTAGTAAAGTTCTGTTCCTTCCGAGTTCTTGGTTTCCGTTTTGTATTCGCTCTGCTACTCTTTCTTTGCCGTTCTTCCCTATTGCTACTCCTACTACTAGGTATTGTTACGCTCCAATTTCGTCCTTTGTCCATACATTCCTGTCTCTCCTTCAGTCCTTTTAAATCCTTTCCCATCCCACTTTAACGTGTAACCTAAAATCAGAATTTAGAATTAGCAGTAGCAAAATACTAATTAGTCACTTGTACACTACTTACCTTATTTGTTCAAATTAATTTCCACTTTTCATTTCATTTCATTTAGTTTATATTTTGTAATCTTATTTCAATTTAAATTTAACTTTCTTTGTTATTTAAATATTTTGTTGACAGTTGTTGTTTAGTTAATTGTTTATCTTGCCGTTGGAGCGTTCAAAACAGGTTAAGGTTGTTTTAAATCAACGCGCAGTATAGTTGGTTAATAAAAAGGTCCAGATAAATATTTAAAACGTAATTGATTACAGATTTATCTTAGTTATACCATTAGTTCACCTGTCATCTAGTTTGCCATATTTTACAATAATATATTCCTTACCTATTCCTTATTTTCCATTTATCTCGGCCCCGAAATTGTGAGTTGTAAAGCTGTCTTTAGTTGCTATTCCGATGTACTTTTGTTTTGCCGCCAAATTTATTTTCTTTCTTATTCCTTCTCATTGTTTCTTAGATCTTCTTTCTTTTTCTTTTTGTCTTCCGGATCGATTCACTCAGTTCTTCGGAGTAGTTGCAAGTTTATTTAAATTGCATTGCCGTGCGTGCACTCCGCAAGACACCCTTCTGGGGAATTATTTTCGTGATCGCGAAAATCCAAGATTTGTTCGCCGCCCACCAGCGACCCACAGCCAGCACTTGTGCTCACTGGAAGGTACCGCCAGCATCCTCTTAGTGTTTCCGTTAGTGTTCAAGTTTATTACTGGTAAGTAGTGTGGTTTTGTCGGTAAGTAGAACACAGCAGTTTAGTTATATCATCCGTGGGCCTCTGGAATAGTGCTCACGGGGTGAGATTTTCCTGTATGCCCTATATCCCTCTTTCGTCTCCCGTGCTTTTGGTTTCAGGTACCTTCGTAGTTGGGTACAGTGCTGGGTCATTCAACTACGTGGCGCGCTGTATATTTGTTTTGTTTTGTGTTCACTTTGTGGAACCACCCCCTTCTCCACTGCCAGCTAGCCGCCCCCATCTCTGGAGCCTCAAGTTATGTCATATATCATTCGGCGCCGCAACGTGGGCCAAATTGTTATAGTATGTCTCTGTTATTAAATATGTTATTGTATCTCCTTCATCTTTTGTTAGGATCAAGTATTTCGTTTTGTTCTCATTTATTTTAAGACCTAGTTTCCTTGCAACTTTGTCTATATCGTCTATAGATCTTACTAGTTTTTTTACTTGTGCTTGCTGCTATCATTCTGCATACGCTATTAATTGTACTTGGTTTATCATAATGATCTTGTCCCTAAGTTTTGTTTCGCTACAATCCATTCCAGTACTAAGTTAAATAGCGTTGGTGAGAGTGGGTCTCCTTGTTTTAAAACCCTATTTATTTCGAATTCTTCTGTTGTAATTTTTTGAAATCTCACTATTTACTTTTGTATTCTTCAGACTTATTTCTATTAGTTTTCTTAGTTCTCCGGGTATTTACAGTTCTTCTAATATATTTATCATTTTGTTCTTGTTTATTGAATTTAATGCACCTTTGATATCAATGAATGCAGTATGTAGACCTTTATTAAATTCACGGGATTTTTGGCATAGTTGTTCGGCTATATGTATTGCACTGGTCGTTGCTCTCCCTGGTCTGAATCCGTTTTGGTAGTCTCCTATTATATTTTCGGCATGGTTTTTGAGTTTTGCGCTTAATAGGTTTGCAAATAGTTTATAGATTATGTTTAGCAGGGTTATAGGTCTGTAGGTACTGCACTGTTCCTTGTCACTTTTTTATATATAGGAATTAAAAATCCTGTGTTCCACTCTTTTGGGATTTCTTGCTGAGTCCATATTTCTATTATCAGGGAGTTGATGTGGCGATATAATTCATTTCCTCCGTATTTTATTAATTCTGCTGCAATTCTGTCCTCCCCTGCTGCTTTTCCATCTTTGAGTCTTTTTATTTCTATTAGTATTTCTTTTTCAGACGGGAGCTCAGTGTTGTCTATGTCTTTTGGTTGTTTTTATTTCTGTTTCATCTCTGGGGTTGTTCCGTGTTTGTACCCTCTCTAAGATGGTTATTTCCTTCGCTTTTATCGGCCGTTAATATGTTCTTGTAATAATTAACCCAATTTTTTTAATTTGTTCTGGTTCGTATTCTGTAAGGCCACTAGCATTTTTTATTCCTCTCAGAATGGGATTTGGTTTATTAGTACTTGTTTTTATTTACTAATAAAGCTGGTTATGATTTTGGTTTTGTAAATTTTTTTATAGTTGATTCATACATACATACATCACATCACGCTATATCCCATTAAATGGGGTAGCACGAACCCGTCAACATTCTCATCCTGACACACGATACTTCTTCTCTTCTTCTCTTCTTCTTTTCTCAACCAAAATCCATCAACACACAACAAACATTCATCCATTTGCTAGTGTACACTGCGCTTGTTTCTGAAGATGGTCTCCACACAATTGCAGGTAAACACTCGAAACATCTAACCAATTAATCTAAAATCAAGAATCATACGCTTCTCTTCATTCATCATATTTATCCCGCAATTAATTTTCTCCAAACATTCCTATCCTGACACACCACTTTTGCTTCAACCACATTCATAATTCTTTTCATACAAGCTCGTTTATTCTTCACGCTCAGAATCTTTCGCTCACGCAACAACCCTTCAATCATATTCATCCACTTGTTCCTAGGCCGTCCACGCAAACTTTCACCCTCAATTTCACCAACATACACCTGTTTCACCAATCTGTCATTCGACATACGTTCTACATGACCAAACCATCTCAACTGACTTATTCCCACTCTTCTTACAACATTCTTCCCAATCTCGCATTCATCATACACCAATGTATTCCGGACACGATCTCTTCTAGTATATCCACACACACCCCGCAAATACCTCATTTCCACAGCAGTTATACGCCGTTCATGTTTCTTCATCCATACCCAACATTCACTAGCATATATCAACGTAGGCACTAACACACCATTATAAACACTCAATCGAGCATCTCTGGATACATTCACGTTCCGAGTAAAGGTTCCCAGAGCACCCAATATCTTACATCCAGCAGATACTCTTCTTTCAATCTCTCGATCAATACGTCCTTCCCTCGAAAACACACTCCCCAAGTATACAAACTCATTTACTTGACCCAATCTCACATCATTCACCGAAACATTGCAATCAGTCACCAAATCACTCTTCTCAAACACTAACACTTTACATTTATCAACATTCAGTAATAGATTTAAACCTTTTCCTACTTCATTTATACTTAGAATCATTCTTCTCAATTGTTCTTCAGATTCACCCATTACAACTACATCATCCGCATAAGCTAACGCAGGCACTACACTGCCACCAATACGTACACCATCCGCCCCATTCAGCGACTTTCGTAACAACACATCCATATATAAATTAAACAACCACGAGGACATCCCACTACCTTGTTTCACGCCAACATCTATAGAAAATCAATCACTCAATCTACCATCAACTCTCACCGCAGCCTCGCTATCTTCGTATAATGCACGAATCGCTCCCAACAAATTACCAATTATACCGTACTCTAGAAGTACATCCCACAGAATAACTCGATGAACACTATCATATGCTTTTTTAAGAACGAGAAAGCCACAGAACACCTTCTTGTTCTTAGCAAGCAACTTCCCTACCACACTCAACAAACTTATCGCACGGAAATTAGTACAATCACTCGAACTACCTTTGCCCTTAAATAAAGGACAAATGATAGCACGTTTCCAATCATCAGGAGCTACACACAGTTTCAAACAAAATCTAAATAAATAAACTAACCAATCAAATAATCTCTCACCACCATACTTCAACATCTCATTCGTTATACCATCCAAACCAGGAGCTTTACCATTCTTCAAACGTAACAATGCAAAACTAACATCACTTTCATCTATATCACATTCATCACTTCTAACATTTTCTCTTGAATTTTCACTACAACAATTCGATCCATTTACGCTACCATATAAACCTCTAAAATACTCACACCATCTATTTCTAACGTCTAATTCAGTCCACAATAACTCACCATTCGCACTATTAATCGCGTTTACCGCCCTTACATTACCACCTCTCAATCTCTTCACACTCAACCAAAACATTCTTTTATTCATAGTAAAATATTCTTTACATTTTATCAATTGTTTAATTGTTTCCTAATAATAATTACACTTAATTAATTGTAATTTCATTCTAATAACATGCTTTAAATTATATCTACGATTTCTTTTGAATTTTGTTTTAATGTGACATTGACAGCAGTCCAATTTTGCATTTTTATCGTACTAGTCCAATAAAGTACCCGATTATGGACAGTAAACAGTGTCATAAAACAAGGTAATATGATGCAGTCAATGGTTCATTTAATAATAACTTTTGTGAGCCCTAGACACTTGTCGTTTTTATCTATTGGTTAACCTTGCCCTCTGAATGGAATTGGGTGGTAAAATTTTGATATATGTTCTTTAATGATTAATCAACAAGTCTGTTAAATTTGAAGGAGAGCAATTTTTTTCCTAATTAAAGTGCTACTTTTACTAAATCAGAAAAATTAACTTACTTATTATATAAATTTACGAGTCATTTAATTGATATATTAACTTCTGTTGAAAAATGAGCGTATATTCTTTGTGTGACAGTCTTTGCCATTATAAAGTTAGTCTTCTTCAACGTTTATATTATTAACAATGATCTATTTTGATCCAGATTTAGTGGCGCTACAATTGTCGAGCGTACCACGCATCTATCCACAGCGCAGTGATGTGACAGTGGATGTACACACGAACTTAACGTTGGGCTGCCGCGGTGCCGAACAAATGCGCTGGGCTTTCGAAGATGACGTCAACGGTCCGGTGAGTCCAAGAAGTGCCTGCTTCGTTTCTACTTTATACTAATTTATTATTGTATAATTAGATTTTATTAGATTCTCTAAATTGTTCTTATTCAGGTTACTAACAAAATAAGATATAATTAGATTAACGTAGTACTGTATCCAAAAATAAATTGTAAGTATATTTGGTATATTATTATTTATGATATATGAAACATGAAAAAGTTATGCAAACAAATCTTAATATGATTCCACGGCACTATCGAAAATATGAATGCGAGCATCACTATACCTCGACACCTATTCTATAAAATAGAGCAAAGAGCTCCAGTTCTATAATTATGAAGTTAAGCAACAGTACCAATTCTATATTACAGAATAATCAGTGTTTATATTTTAGTGATTTTGGTAAAAGTATTATTTGAAACAATTATCACGTATTTTTAAATGCTTGGTAATTTTTGTATTCAATTATTGTCTTTAATGTTAATTTAGTTTTTTCTTATATTAGTTTAATTTTAGTTTTATTAGCCATAATTATTAATTGTAATTTAGTTTTTACATTTTTATTAATTTTATTTGTTAATATTAGTTTATTTTTACATTAATAATTAAAAATGTGTACGCGATAAATTAATTAAATTACCGATATACAAAACAAAACTGAACAAATAAATGTAACCGTAGAATTAAATTAAGGAAAGAAAGAAACTCTGGAACAAACTATATCCTCGTAAAATTAATGAGATTATTTAAACTAAAAATGCTTAATTAGTTAAACCATAATAATACTATTAATCTATAAATCGCAAATAAAATGAAGAAGAAAATTATATTTACAACAAATATGAAAAAAAAACGATCAGCAAATACTAACAAACGTCCATTAAAAATATGACATAGAAACACATATGAGGGTAGTTCTATTTCACTGAGCAGATAGAAACTGAGATGACGTCATCCACGCTGTTTCCATCGGCCCCCTCTAGATACCATCACTTAATATAAACACACTGTTGATATAGAGCACAGAACAGGGGCCCTAGTGTTTTTATTGTTTTTTGTTATATAAGAAATACAAAGGTGAAATCTTAGTTTAGGGATACTTATCAATTTTACAACAAAAGTGTAATCTGCAAATAAATAATTTATTTATATTATATTAATAATAAACTAGATGTACCAAATTAAGTTTCGCATGTATGCATAATTTCGCTGGTATATATATATATATATTTTTTTTCGATTGAAAATAAATATATTATAATTATTATTATTATTATTATTATTATTTACAAACAAATTTCACCAATTTAAAAATCTACCCCTGTGGCTCCCTCTCCACTAATATCTTTGAGGGCCGTGATTTGACGGCTGGTAACCGCATTTCACGCGACAAAATATATCACTTACCGAGATCTGCTTAGGCAGAGTGCCACACCCAGTAATGGGTAAAAGGCGTGATGATATATTTATTTATTTATTTTATTATTTATTATTAATGTGTTAGACACAGAATTTAATTCTCTAAAACTTATATTTGCAACATTTATTTCTAAAATCAGAACAATTCTATTTTTTTTAAGAAAAACTGTTCGCAGTTTCATGTAATGTATCACTTCCGGTTAGTCCCTTTTAACCAAAATCTATTATGTTATTTCCATTGATATACGATAGTAGTCTTATATACCAAATTTGAAAAGTTTTGGATTATATTTTGATATAGTTTTTCATTAAAATATATTATAGGCTTCAAGTAAAAAAAAGGGAGGTGCACAACTAGATGTTATAACAGTCATAAATACCAAATTTAAATTTTCTACGGCTTACCGTTTTTGAGTTATGCGAGATACATACGTACGTACGTACAGACGGCACGACGAAATTAGCCAAAATGGATTCAGGGATGGCCAAAATGCGTATTACCGCTGAAATCTGAGAACCGAAAATTTTCGCGATTACGATACTTCTTTTACTTCGTACAAGGAAGTAAAACCCATATATTGGATGAAAAAAATATAAGATAATTTCATATAAGTAACTATGATGACGATAAGTCATTCAATTAAATTTTATCAAAATTCGTTGAACTAGCATAAGACATATTTATTAATTGGTTAAAAAGAGCACAAAACTAAGCAAATATTATTTAATTTCATAAAAAGGTTATATATAATAAAAATGATTTGAAATGGGATCATCCGGTGTAATCAAAAATGGTATCGACTTTTGAATTGTCATTAAAACTTATTAGTATATCATATATCATGCGTTGGCCTGAGTAGACGTGATCTGTTGTCGCTCCGTGAATATTTATTTTAACTTTTTTTTTTTTTAAAGTGTCGCAAATTTTTTTATTATCACAATTATGTCTGCGGATATTAGTGCAGTAGTAGTGGAAACAGTGGGGGCTCTTCTTGCCAACAACATCTTTATCGACAAGTTAGTCGATAAAGTTCTGGTCCGCCTGGACAAAAAACTAGAAGAGCAGAAAGCCCACTACGAGGGCATCATCGCTGACCTGACGTCCACCAACCAACATCTGGTGGACCGCCTGGATCAGCAAGAGCAGTACTCCCGCCGCAACTGCATCCGAGTGTTCGGAGTTCCCGAGGCAGCCAACGAGAACACTGAAGAACTAGTGCGCGCTGTATTCAGTGAAAAACTGTCCCTCAGCGTTAGAGCCGCTGATATTGACCGGTGCCACCGTACAGGTAGAAAACCAGCCATTACCACTAGACAGTCTAAGCCCTGTCCTATAATTGTGAAATTCATATCTTATAAAACCAGAGAATCTGTACTTAAGCTACGAAAAAATCTTAAAGGTCACAATTGAATGATTAAAGAGGACTTAACAAAAACCAGATTAGAACTTTATAAGAATGCAGCTAGCAAATATGGATTTAGAAATGTATGGTCTAAAGACGGTTTTATTTTTGCTAAAGTTCTCGGGTCCATAAAACGAGTGATGACACTTGCTGATATTGTGTAAAGTAACTTTCTGTATCATCATATTTTTTATGTTGTTTCATTTGGAGCGTCGACTAATGCTGGCGTTTCCATTGCATACTTACTTTTTGCATCATATAAGTCTTAAATAGATCAATTTAACTTAATTTTTTATTTCTCTCAGCTGATTTCTTCTAAAATTTTATTAAATTAACAAGTCACAACACCGAATTGTTTTAATTAGTAGTTTCGACTTGTCACAATAAATTCAAACATTCAAAGGTCTCTATACTGTAAACTTAAACAATTATTTTATATTCTTTTTGACTTATATTCTTTATTATTTACTTAATTACTAATTTTTTACTTCTACTTAGCTCATTATTATGCAGATATATTACCAAAACGTTAGAGGTCTAAATACTAAGCTTGAACATTTTTATAACAATAATTGTAGTAGTTCACCACAATTTGATATCATATGTTTAACTGAAACTTGGCTTAATAACAGTGTACACTCTGCAGAATTGTTTACGCCAAACTTTAATGTGTATAGGAAAGATAGAGAGGGCACTACTTGCGGCAAAAAACGGGGCGGTGGTGTGTTATGTGCTGTAAATATTAAATTTAAATCTACAATGGTAAATATTTATCCTCATACTAACTCTCTTTCTGATATTTTATGTGTTAAAGTATTTCTCTCTCCGATTACCTTTATATTTGTACTAGTTATTTACTGTCCTCCACCTATTTCTATTGAGCAACATAACTATATATTTGAATGCCTAGAAAATATCTTACCACTTTTTAATAACAATTTCATTATTGTCGGTGACTTGAACATTACTAAACTTATAGATATTGTATTTAATGATTACCATGATAACATCATATTAAATTTTGATAATTTTGTCTCGTTTCTAAATGCACTTCAAGTTAACTCAATTTCAAATAGTTATGGTAGACTACTTGATGTAGTCATTTCTAATACGTCATGTATTGTCACTCAGCACCTTGATCCTTTTGTTGATGAAGATCCGCATTATCCAACCCTTTTAATAACTTCTTCTTTCTCTTCACCTGATAAAATTTCTCGTTCTACTATGAATTATAATACAATTTCATATAACTTCCGTTCTGCAAATTTTGAATTATTCTATTATTTATTGTCTGAAGTTAATTGGGATGTTCTTACTTTTTATAACGATGTGGATGCAGCTTTTATTGCTTTTTACGATATTTTATTTAGCATTATGGATAAGTGTATTCCTCGTATTAAAAGAAACACATCTTCTTTCCCACCTTGGTTCAGTTGTAAAATACTTCAGAACATAAAACTAAAAGATAGGTTTCATAAATTATACAAACTGCATGGTCTAGAACGTGATTTGAACGAGTTTAAATATTTGCGTGCCTTAGTTAAGAAAGACATTAAAACTGAATATGCAAGGTACCTGAATGACATTGAAAACTCGATCACCACTGACCCTACGAAACTTTGGTCCTTCATAAATAGCAAAAAGCGTGCTTCCAGGATTCCGGGTCGTATGCACTTATATGAGCAGACTTTTGAAAACACTGAGGATATCGTACAAGGATTCGCTGACTTTTTTGTTAGTTATACACGAACAGTGATGATTCCTTTGTTCCTGATTCTGATTTCTCAAATCATAATTTTGATATTGTGTCTGTTTCAATTGTTTCTGAAGACGATATTAATCAGGCTATAAAAAAACTGAAAGCTTCACGTAACCCGGGTCCTGACAATTTACCTTCGTATATCCTTAAAGGATGTTCTCACATTTGTGTTAAACCTCTTCATATCTTGTTTAATCTTTCTCTTAACAAAAATTGCTTTCCTTCTACTCTCAAATCCTCTTTTATTTGTCCTATCTTTAAATCCGGTGACAACACTAATATTTCTAACTATCGCCCTATTGCTATCTTGTCTAACATCTCTAAAATTTTCGAATCTATACTTTACAAATACATGTATAGCTCAGTTCATAACCATATTTCCATTCATCAACATGGCTTCATTAAAGGTAAATCTACCACAACTAATCTTATGAACTTTACCGAATTCACTCTTAATTCATTATATGATAATAATCAAGTCGATGTTGTATATACTGATTTTTCGAAAGCATTCGATACTATAGATCATGCAGTGCTCTTAAATAAACTCAATAAAAACTTTAATTTTTCTTCTAATCTTCTTCAGTTTCTCTCTTCCTATTTAATCAATCGTGAAATGCGAGTTCATTCTAACAATTATAAATCGCATCCGTATTTTGCCACTTCTGGAGTTCCTCAAGGATCTAATCTTGGACCTTTACTATTTAATCTTTTTATTAATGATATTGTTGAATCTGTTCAGAACTCTGATATACTGTTATACGCTGATGATCTAAAAATTTTCAGAGTAATTAACTCAGTTCATGATTGCACTCTTCTTCAAAGAGACATTGAAAATATTCTAGCTTGGTCACAGACTTCCAAATTTAGTAAATGTAAAATAATGAGCTACTTGGTCAAAAAATTTGTCTACACTTATCCGTATCACATGGAGACTATTTCATTAGAACGAGTTACACGGTATAAAGATCTTGGTATTTTATTTGAAGCCAAACTAACTTTCAATGATCATATTGGTGCAATTGTTAAATCTTCATATAGAAATCTAGGATTTGTAATTCGCAATTCACAATCTTTTCATAAAATTGCGACTCTATAGAGTTTGTATTACTCATTTGTTCGTTGTAAACTGGAGTACTGTATCCAAATCTGGATCCCTTTATACAATAAATATGTTAATGTTATCGAATCAATACAAAGAAAATTTATAAAATTCTGTTATTACAAAATCTATGGACAGTACCCCAGTTACGACTCGGAATATGACTATGTCAGTATGCTTTCGGAACTAAATGTAGTGTCTTTAAGTAATAGGAGGAAAATGTTATCCTGTTTGTATTTATATAAATTGTTGAATGCTTACATTTATGATCCATGTTGTCTTGAACGTTTATCATTTAATATTCCACGCATTTCATCAAGAAGTAAGCTAACATTTACCTGTAAATCTGTTAAAACTAATTATCAACTGAAATCACCAATTAGACAGCTCTGTAATATATTTAACAACATATCGTGCAATATTGACCTATTTGGTGACCCGTTACCTTCATTTCGGAGTCTACTATTTGCTCATTTTGTTTTTTAATTATTTTAAGTATTACAGTGTGAAGTGTCAGAGTGAGCGCATGTATTAATTACACATATACAAAGAGTGATTTAAACAGTGTTAAAACCGCGAGTTTATTACTAGCTTAATAGTGAGTGAATTACTAAGGAAAAGTGCATAAATTTGAAGTGCAAGTATGCAGTAACAACTGAAATTTGTCTTCTATTTAGCTCTAAAATATAAATTCTCTACCATCGCCCGCCAGGCGACCTTGGTCAGCTCAGCTGGCTGGTTACGGACGGTATGAAGCAAGCGAAGCGGACAGGACCGTAATAAAAATAATAAAAATTTACAAATTGCAGAAAAATGAGTGAATACCTGATACTAATACAGGAACGCTTAAAAACAGTCGCACAAGTGACAAACAGGAAAAACGATGCTCGTAACTTGTCAAATGAATGTGAAGTGACACAAGAGGAAATACGAACACAAATTCTCCAAGAGGAGTTAACGAAGGCAGAAGAAGTAATAACCTTCCTAAGAAAGCAAATGGCAAGCTTAAAAGCAAAGACAAAACAATCATATAGTCCAGCCAACTCGGATGAAGAAGAGGAGTTAGTCAACCGGGAAACAGCCTGGATATTACCCAGGTATAATAGGAAAAATCCATCGAAAAAAAGAAAGGCTACGTCATCTCCTGAACAAAGCCCAATACAAAACACAGAACAAAACAAAACCAATATTTCAAAAGTACAAAAACCACCACCGGTAATTATAAGCAATGCAAATAACTATCAACAGATGAAAAACAAATTCCAGGGAAAAAAATTAACTTATAAAGCCACATTTATAAATAATAATCAACTAAAAATAAATGTAAATAGTGAAACAGATTATCGTGAATTAACAAAAATTATGAATGAAACCAAACAAGAATGGCACACTTACGAAAACAAACAGGGAAGACCAATAAGAATAATGGCCAAAAATCTTCATCCAACGTGTGATACGGAAGAAATTAAAGCCGAACTTAAACAAGAAGGTTTCAAAATAGTATCAGTAGAAAATAAATTAAAAAGAATCAAAGAAAACAACCAATATAAATATATTAAGCTGCCGTTATTTATGTTGACATTTGATAAGTCCGAAGACATAAAGAAAATCCACGGGATACAATACCTGGCTAAAATGAAAGTCAGTATAGAAATGTACAGAACCGGAAACCAAATCCCTCAATGTAAAAGATGCCAAAGCTACGGTCATACGCAGAAATTTTGTCAGCGAAATCCAACATGCGTAAAATGTACAGGATATCACCTGACAACAACGTGTGTAAAACCAAGAAATACTCCAGCAAAATGTTCAAATTGTGCTGAAGCACATCCAGCAAATTATAGGGGATGCGTTGTTGCCAAAGAACTACAGAGCAGAAGAGAACAGCAGAAGCAAAAGAGAGAAACAACCAAACCAAATACATTCAATTCCAGACCGACAACTGAACAAACCTCTTATGCCCTCGCGGCACAAGAGAATAACAGGCCACAAAATAACCTACCTCAACAAACTAAACCAAATGAAGACACAACCATACATCAGATGATGCAACAAATGATACAAATGATGAACAAATTTGGTGAAAGACTAGATCGTCTGGAAGACAGAGCGACGCGTACAGTCCCACAAGAAAAATTATGAATAATAAAAAAAAAGATATTAAAATAGTAACATGGAATGCCAACGGTATTCTGAACAATAAACATGAATTAGAAGTATTCCTCAACACTAATCATATAGATGTGGGCCTGATCTCAGAAACCCATCTTACCAAAGAATCATATATCAAACTAAAAGGCTATAAGATATATCACACTGTACATCTCGACAATGACGCCAAGGGAGGGAGTGCGATCATCATTAAAGATACAATAAATCATTACGAAGAGGATCCAATACAAATTAAAGAAGTACAGCTTACGACGATAATGATCAAATCTACCAAACAAGACTTTAAAATTGGTGCAATTTACTGTCCGCCAAGACACAATTGAAAAATTGAACACTACAAAAGAGTTTTGCAGCATATGGGAGAAAGGTTTATAATGGGAGGAGACATTAACGCAAAACACACTGACTGGGGAGCAAGACTTAACACAACTAAAGGAAGGGAACTAAAAAACGCTATCAGAGAAATAGGATGTAATTTCCACTCAACAGGAAAGCCAACGTACTGGCCTACTGACAGAGGCAAAATACCAGACTTACTGGATTTCTTTATTTCGAGGAAAATTTCACCAAACTTTATCAATACAGAGGAAAACTTTGATTTAAATTCTGATCATTCAGCTGTTATTTTAACACTGAGTGAAAGAATAATTAAAAAAGAAGCTAGACCAACACTTGCTAATAAAACTACTGATTGGGTAAGTTTCAGAATGGACCTACAAAAAGAAATCAATCTGAACGTAAATCTAAAGACAACAGAACAACTGGATATAGAAACTGGAAAATACGTCAGACTATTACAAACGGCAGTATTTAACAATACCAAAGAGATAACACATATCACAAAAGGAATCAATTACCCAGTTGAGATACGAATGCTGGTCAAAGAGAAAAGAAAAGCAAGAAGGAATTGGCAACAAACGCGACACTCAGCCGATAAAACTATCCTAAACAATAAAACACAAAAATTAAAAAGAGAAATCCGCAAATTAAAAGATCAAAATATGAAATTATTCATAACAAATCTAACAGCTGACGAATAAACTGAATACTCTCTGTGGAAAGCTACAAAGCAAATAAAAAGGCCGATCATGCCAATTCCTCCTATAAGATAAAGTCAAGGTAACTGGGCGAAAGAGAATAAACAAAAAGCTGATCTATTCGCGGAACACTTAGCGGAAGTTTTTAAACCAAACGAATTGCAGTATAATCATGAGAAACTCGAAGAAGTCAATAACACTAAAACAGAGGAAATTACTCCAGTCATTCCAACAGAAGTGGAAAATGAGATCAAAACAAACCTGAGCTCGAAGAAGGCACCAGGCTTCGATTTGATTACTGGTCAAATACTGAAGCAATTACCAAGAAAAGGGATAGTCATGTTAACATACCTCTTCAATGCAGCATTTAGACTGAAACATGTACCTGACCGCCGGAAGGTAACTGAAGTTATTATGATCCCCAAACCAGGGAAACCGCCTCATGAAGTAAATTCGTATAGACCAATTTCGTTACTGCCTGTAATTTCAAAAGTATTTGAAAAACTTCTTCTCAAAAGATTAAAACCGATTATGCAGAATGCCAAACTGATTCCTGACCATCAATTTGGCTTCAGGAAAAAACACTCAACAATAGACCAAGTGCACCGAATAACAGATATAATTGAAAAAGCCCTAGAAGAGAAATTAATCGCCTCTGCACTATTTCTAGATGTCGCTTAGGCCTTCGATAAGGTTTGGCATGAAGGGCTAATACATAAATTAAATAAAATGCTACCTAAACATTATGCTGAAATCCTTACTTCATATATATCTGAAAGACTGTTTAGAGTAAAGCAAGAGGAAGCTTATTCGGAACTAAAAACCATACGTGCAGGAGTTCCTCAGGGTAGTGTGCTCGGGCCTATCCTGTATTTATTATATACCAGTGACATACCAGACATAGAACAAGGAAAATTAGCAATCTTTGCTGATGACACAGCTTTAATAATAACAGACAAAGATGAGGCTACCTCTACCCGAGCACTAGAAAAAGCTAGCTATATCATATACGACTGGACAAAAAAGTGGAAAATCAAACTCAACGAAGATAAATCAGTACACATCAATTACACAAATAAAAGACTGAAAAACCCTCCG
The DNA here is from genome assembly GCA_947425015.1 of Pterostichus niger. Taxonomy (NCBI): domain Eukaryota; kingdom Metazoa; phylum Arthropoda; class Insecta; order Coleoptera; family Carabidae; genus Pterostichus; species Pterostichus niger. The sequence continues at coordinate 17,175,752 of OX380337.1, forward strand.
TCACTGATCATAAACGGGACGGTAGTTCCTTACGAAAACAAAGCCAAATACCTAGGCATGACATTGGACACTAAATTAAGATGGAAGGAGCATATTAAAATGAAAAAAGAAGAACTAAACATAAAATACCGACAGTATGCATGGGTAATAGGAAGACATTCCTGCATGTCCTTATATAATAAAACTCTCATCTATAATCAGATAATTAAACCTACTTGGCTTTACGGGATACAACTCTGGGGATGTGCGAAGGATAATAATATCAAAATCATTCAAACATTTCAAAACAAAGTCCTGCGTGCTATGGTGAATGCACCATGGTATGTAACAAATTATGATATTCACAGAGATCTTGGCATTCCAACGATTAAAGAAGAAATTAAAAGGTTTGCGAAGAAGCACGAAAGAAGGCTTCACCTACACGAAAATGCAGAAATCCTTCAGCTGCTGGACAATCAACAACTGCTCCGAAGATTGAAGAGAACCAAGCCATTTGAACTTGTGTAACGTGTGTGTGTTAAAAGCAGAGCATAGTGCGTGGGTGATAATGTCAGCGAAGCAACCGAACTAACTAAAGGTCGTCACTGGACTAAATTTAGTGTATATGTACTTAGCTTTAAGATATAATAGAGATAAGTTGATGTAGTTTTAACATGTAAGTTATGAATAAAAAAAAAAATTATTTTCATTATAAGCTTTTATTTTTGGTTTATATATAACTTTCTGTAATTTGTCTGTAATACTTATATCAGTTTCTAAAATTACTTTATGTTATTTGATCTACACTTATTAATTGATGCTTGATTTTGTTAATTTTTTGTTATTATTACTATGTTCAATTTACATTATTTTTGCCATCCGCATGTATATTTATATAGTTTTTGTGTAATCGTCCTGTAATTGGGATCTTGGATCCTGTTGGATTGATTGTTAATAAATAAATAAATAAATAAATAAATATGTCAATATTTATCATAGTATAATCCTATAGACAATGTCGGAAATGTAAACTGAAATATTCTAAATAAAACAAATTGTCAAAAAAATTCTTAAAATTATGAATAATAAAGTATAAAGATCAAGATAATGGTTTCAGTATGTCATGGAAAAAGACTTTTAAGTTATTACTATTTTCAATGCATTCTTATTTTATTTAACTTTTAATATTGAATAGAAATTCTAAGCCAAATACTGAGTTGTTTACTGTTAAATTGATAATTTTACGAACAATTAAATTTTATTTAAATTCTCGTATGCATATTGGTGCTCCGATTTGAAATTACCTGACAAGTGGTTACCAGATGTCAAAACACGGCCCCAATAAATGTTCGTGAAGGAGTCTAGGAGTAAGTTTAATGTTGTGTCAATCGAATCTGGATTCTCAAATTCATAGTCCAACTTAATATCACCGACCCACATACCCCATAAAAAATTCAATATGGTTTTCTTAATCAATTATTTAGAGCATACATCCTGTCTAAGTCTAATTTATTTATAGGTTTATATTCTTTTGTACATACGCTATACTGAAATATAAAATCAAAATAATTTCTGTATTTTTTGAAGCATTTTACTACTTCCAAGAAAGAAATTACGAACTTTTATAATGAAAAGGAAAATGAATATAAATATGAGACCATATTGACCGTGTACAATGTGTCGTATGCCAATATTGGTTTCTATTATTGCCATGGAAAGAAGGTGGACTTCAACACTCCCAGAAGATCCAGCAGAATATACATCTTCGTCCATGGTTCGTACTTTTACTTACGCATATGCAGGGCCGGATCCAGACTTTGAATTAAGGGGGGGATCATGGGGTGAATTTTGTCTCGGTGGGGGGAGGGGGTATTGCCCATCTTCTAAATATAAAAAACATTTGTATTTGCTCATATTATATTCATGCTTTAAATAATTTTTACAATCACTTTCAATCACATTAAATCGCTTTGGAATCGCATTATAGTTATTTACATTGCAAGACCGTTATACAGAAATTTACAGCGAGCATAGAAAGGTAACGGGCGAGCGCCAGCGAGCCTGTTATCTGTGTGAGCCTGTAAATTTCAGTTAACGGTCGAGCATTGTACAATGTTTTATGTGCATTTTAATCGCAATATATGTATATTTAATCAAATTAATTGCAATAGTATACCGCAATAACTAAAATGATCAATCAAGGTAGACTTTGAAAATCTGACAGATTTTGTTTAATAAAAAAAAAATTTAAGTGTCAAACGTTTAAAATGTTGTCATGATAACCAATGTCAACAGCCCGTTATAATTTTTACATGGGCTAGCACGTTATAAGTCTCGTAACCCGTAGAGACAAAGTTAAGACAACAGTTCATTACGATTCAAATGTACGTAAAATCATAAACGGTTCTTCGATAGAATACAAAAATTATTGAATTAGAAGTTGATTTTCTAAGTGCAAATGTCGGTAGTCACATACTTGACTTAGGTTTTAAATAGAATACTTCTCCCATCTGCGGGTCAAAATAATAGCCTCACAAAATATTGGTTTTAGGCTATTCATTAGAATAATAAATCAAACAATAGTTCTTAATTATCTTAGAATTTTTAGTTCTTAAATAATATTTTCTATTTAATTTGTTTAACAATCGTAAATAATGACATCATTATTATGTATTAGGGCCAACATTTAAAAACAGTCCATGCTTAGGGGGGTCATATATATATATATATACTTTGATTGTCTAGGAACAATTCGAGCCCAATGAATATAGCTACACAAAATGTATTTCAAACCATAATTAAAAATATCTAATTTACTAATGCTTCAAAGAAGCAAAAACAAGGCAAGCATCAAAGAAGTAATAAACTATATAAATAAAAACAAAAAAAATAAATCAATAATTATTGGGTTGCTTTACATAGAAATCAGAATAGAATAGACGCTAATTTAAGTATTAAGTATAATTTCTGAAAAATACTTAAAATAAACAGTATAATTAGGATTTTTTTTGTAACTCAGTGAATTTTTATACAATTTGTAAAAATACTCAAAGACAGACTTTTTCACATATTTTTTGTTTTCTAACTTTACAAGTTAATCATGTGTTTTTAAAATAAAAAATTATAGAGTTGTTATCAGTGCAGGGTCATATATTAATTTTTGCCGTTAAAAAAAGGGAGAATAGTTTTTGTATGATATACAGTTTTCATTGTTGCGATGTTTGAAATATAATAATTGTTTGCAAGTCATCATAATGAGTTTCCAACATTTTAACCCAAACATATATATATATATATTCACCAAATTAAATCTACCCCTGTGGCTCCCCGACCACTAACATCTTTGGGAGCCGTTATTTGACGACTGGTAACCGCACTTCACGCGAAGAAATATATCACTTACGGAGACCTGCTTAGGCATAGTGTCACATCCAGTAATGGGCAAAAGACGTGGGGATATATATATATATATATATATATATATATATATATATATATATATATATAATGTGTGTATTGAATTATTTTCCTTTTGGGAATGGCAATAAGTAATAAATTGAATCGTTTCTCTGTAAAACAAAGTTATCTTTTATTATCCTCAAAATTACAAACTAATATTTACAATAAAACGATTTTACCTGTAAAACAAAGAAACAACATTCAATGTTTATTTTTTTTTAATTTTTTTTTTTTTATTCTGGCTTCCTGGCGGACCAACTACTAAGGTCATATGCCGCCATTACGCCCTGATCCTGCGTTTTAGATTTTAGAGTCAACAGCAACGCGGGTTTCTCGGGACGGTCACCCATCCAAATACTCCCCGCGCGCAACGTTGCTTAACTCGCGTTATCGCATAGATCAGTTCCAACGAGTTGAGCCATGGCCGTTGACAATTTTTATTATTATTCACAATGCTGTTCCCTTCCTTACAAATCCTTTAATTAATTATATCTCGTGTTTTGCTTCTTGTCAATCTAACCTCTGCTTATCCTGTAGGTTTTCTGGTTTACCGACCATTATTGTGTGGGAGAATTCGAATCCGATTAGGGGAGTATAACTACTTCCTTACATCTCCCCATCCCGTATAGAAAATTTGGCTACAAAATTTTCATAAAGCAATATCGTCTTCTGCCTCTTCTTCTGTTGTAGCGGAATCTGGTGCTGGAATGAGTTTGGTGATATGAAACAGATTGGACTCTGGTTTTTTATGACCTGTATCCACCTTGTAAATTGAATTCGAGATCTGTTCTAAGATCTTATATGGTCCAATTCTTAATTCGTCTAGTTTTTTTCTGTTTAGGCGATTTCCATTTTCGACATACACCAGCTGTTCTATATTGAATTTGTAATCTTTTCTATTTTTGTCGAATTTTTGTTTATTGTAATTATGGTACTTCATACTATTCTGTAAAGCAATTTTTCTGTCTTGTCTTAAATCATCAATTGATTTATTTTTTTTCAATTCATCTGGTAAAATCGAAGAATCTGCACCTTGCATTAAATATTCTGGGGAGAATCCTGTGACTGTGTGTTCGGTTTGATTGTAAATTTTTTATGCATTCGTGTGCTATGGTTGTCCACGCAGTTTTATTTCTTTTTTTGTCATTCCTCTTGCATCTGATTTTATTTACTATTGTCTGGTTCAACCTTTCATTTAAACCATTAGAAAATGGTGCGTTTACTGCTGTGAAAATTAGAGGTATATTTTTTTTGGTTAAGTAGTTTTTAAACTCTTCGGAGTTTATACCTGGATATTGGTCCGTCAAAATCATCCCGATATGGTTATTCTCGAGTACTTTTTGAGTTAATTTAATAAAGTCATTAGAGTTTTGGGTTTTTGATGTTACTATATACCCGAATCGTGTGAAATGGTCCACCAAGAGGTGTAAATATTTTTTTGTAGATCGTGAACCACCCAAACCACCTATTGTGTCAATGGACATTATTTCAAATGGTTTTTCTGCAGGGCCTAGTTGGGACATAAGGCCAAATTTACTTTGTCCTCTTGATTTATTCCTTATACAAACCTTACAATCTTGACAGATTTTTCTTATGTTTTTCATTACATTTTTAGCGGTGTAATGTGGTTTGATTTTGTTTTCCATTTGTTTAATTCCTATGTGGCAGAAAATATTGTGTATTTTTTGTAACAATTCTTTGCTGAAATCTTCAGATAGTATGATTTGTTCTTTATTCTTTACTTTTTTATAATGCAGACCGTTTTTCAATTTTAATTTTTCCTTGTTAGTTTGCAAATCTATATTTTTATTTTGATCTTCGAGAATGTCATCTAGTTTTATTAAATTCACCGTTTTTAAATCTTCCTCTTCATTTTCATGTGCTTCTAACACCGGGTTTCTGCTTAAACAGTCTGCTTCCAGGTTATTTTTACCTGTGTAGTATGTTATTTGGAAGTCATACTGAGACAGATAGTATGTTAGGTCACCTAGTTCTTCATCTGTTCTTGCTTCATTTTCTCTAGTGGTTTGTGATCTGAAAATATTTTAAATGATCTGCCCATTAGCCAGTATTTTACTGCCTCTTTTATTGCTAGACATTCGAGGTATATCGCTTTCTTCTTTTTTTGATCTTCGTTAAGTTTCTTTGAGAAGTATGCTACTAACACTTAGAAAATTTTAATCTAAAACCTTCTTTCTTTATCGCTTCTAATAATTGTGTTAGATGATTAATATGTTCTTCAAAAGATTTTGAGAAAATCAAAATGTCGACTATAAAATTTACTGTAAAATTTAAAAATTTATATTTTCTGATTATATTGCTTAAAATTCTTTGAAAGATAGCCGGTGAGGTCTTCAATCCGAATGGTAAGCAGGTCCACTGATAGTGTCCTTCCTGAGTAATAAATCCTGTTTTCCTTCAATCTTCAACTCGTAGTGGAATCGACCAAAATGCCGAGTTGATATCAAGTTTTGAAAAATATTTGCAGTTCCTTGTTTTTGTAACTAAATCCTCAATCAGTGGAAATGGTTGTGATTGCGGGATTATTATTTTATTTAAATCTCTCAAATCTATACATAACCTTGATCTTTTATTTTCATCTCTCTTGTATGCCAGTGTCACTGGGGCAGCAAAAGGACTGTATGATTCTTCAATTATTTTTCTTTTTAACAACTCTGAGATTTGTTGTTCTATTTCTATTTTGTCGTCAATTGTGCATCTATATGGTCGTTTGCTACAATATTTTTGTCTATAATTAGGTCTATTCTGGCTTCGTAATCTTTGACTGTGCCTACATCATATTTATCTTTGGCAAATAATGTTTTATATTTTTCTATTAAATTTTCTATCATAAATTTTTCGTGGTAATCTATATGGTTTATTGAGATTCGGAAATTATTCTCTTCTATATGTTCATTGAAATTTATTTGATTATTTATACCTGTTCTATCAAGAATTTCTTTTTCAGAGTTTTCATCTTTACCAGAGACATCTGGAAATTTTTGTTCAATATTTAAATCTGCATTTTGTGATAATTTGAATTTTTTATGCAATCCAATCCGATTAGAAATTCGTAATTGAAATTTTTATTGTTCACTATAAAGGCATCTATTTGTTGTTCTATATTGAAAATTTTTGCTTTTATTGTTATCATCCCTTCCGTTTCATTTACACCATTAATCGTTCTCAAATTAACTTTTTCCTTTTTATTTTTATCTTCTTTTTTTAGTTTAAGTATCTTTGAATTTATTAATGAAACATTAGAGCCCGAGTCGTAAATTCCAGTCGCTTCCAATTTGTCATTTAATAGTATTTTGAGTTTGATTAATGGTGGGATTGAAAGTTTTTTTGGTCCTTGCAATTTAGTTCTACTTCCAACTCGGAGTTGTTAACATGTTTTATTTTTTCTTCTCTATCCTTAAACCAACATGTAGATTCTGGGTGAAAACGTGTGCCTTTGTTTTTATCTTTACAAATTTTACATGGTGTTTTTTCTATTATTACCTTGGTGTTATAATCTCTACTCTTCTTACTTTCAAATTTCTTTTTATTAACAAGATGTTCCAACTTGCATATTTCATTGTAAAGATCTTCGGTTTCTTGTAGAGTTTCTCTATCAATCATATCACATATAAAGTTTGGCAGGCCAGCTGCGATGAGGTCTATCAAGGTTCCTTTATCAATTAATTTTCTCACTTCTAATAGTAATTTTTCTTTTTTTATAGCATATTCTAGCAGGGAGCCTGTTTGGTATCTGAAGGAAAGAGCATATCTTATTGGAGACCAACCTTTGTTTGCAAACGTTTCACAAAACTTTTTCCTCCATTCTTCCCATTCAGATTCTACTGTCAGTTTCATCAACATGCAGCTATACCAATCATTATAAGGTTTTTCTAGAAATAATTTTAGAATTTCAATTCTCTGCTTGTCTTGAATTATTCCAAGACGTTTGCACTCTTTCTCGAATTCCTCAATCCACTGGTGAGAATTAAAGTTTTTGTTTGTGAATTTTTCAATCATAAAATCATTTGCTAATTTTCCTAAATTTTGAATTTCAGAGTTTTGTTTCTTTTCTTCCAATAGTTTTTCTAATAATTTTATCATTGATTGATTTGCACTAGTTTCAGCTGTAGTAGTGGTTTTTTTCTCTTCAATTTCCTCTAGAAAATACTCATTAAATTGTGGGTTTTCCTCCTCATCTAAATAAATTTTAGACAATTCTTCTGATAAGCTGATCCAAACTTTCCTTGATTGATGTCTCTTTTTTATCGTGTTTCTTTCTTTAGCATATGTTTGTGTTTTTATTAGCTCTGTATGAAATGATATTGGCTGATATTCATCTGGTATGTTAAAAGAGCGGTCATCATGTGTTCCTATTGAGGTTAGGTACATGACGTTTGTCTTTCCGTCTGAGGCACTTTTGATAGCAAAGTCAAATCGTAATTTTTTCATTCTTCTTAGTTCTTTGTGAATCTTCCGCGTAAGAATGTTGTTTTATAATGTGTGTATTGAATTATTTTCTTTTTGGGAATGGCAATAAGTAATAAATTGAATCGTTTCTCTGTAAAACAAAGTTATCTTTTATTTTCCTCAAAATTACAAACTAATATTTATAATAAAACGATTTTACCTGTAAAACAAAGAAACAACATTCAATGTTTATTATTCACAATGCTGTTCCCTTCCTTACAAATCCTTTAATTAATTATATCTCGTGTTTTGCTTCTTGTCAATCTAACCTCTGCTTATCCTGTAGGTTTTCTGGTTTACCGACCATTATTGTGTGGGAGAATTCGAATCCGATTAGGGGAGTATAACTACTTCCTTACATATACATATACATATATACAGGGTGTTTCACAACTTAGAGCAAAAAATTAAAGGGTATATTCTGTACGACGTGCTGATCATGAAACAAAAAGAATTTTTTTTAAATCGCAAAACTATTTTCCATGTTTCCCAGTCCAAAATTTTTCGTTGCCACTGCCACTGGGTGGATGATTATGTTAAAGTTATTAATTAAATAAAATTCTATTATAAATAACTGCTAATAATTTTTTGCTCTAAGTTGTAAAAAACACCGTGTATATATATATATATATATATATATATATATATATATATATATATATATATATATATATATATATATATATAAAATAAAGTTTCGATCTACGCAAGTTGACTTTTTAAAAATAATTTATTTTACTATTAGCAACGATGTTGCTTGGTACAAGGTTGATTCTAAACTAACTTACAATATCTTACAATAGACTAAGCACAAACAACTACTCAGCATGAAAATGAATCCTACAGATAAACATTATACTACTAAGCATTATTATAGGGGAGCTACGGTAATATAACTCTTCCCTTCTTTAAATTGAGCCCCTTCTGGAAGGCGAATATCTTCGTTTGGGGATGAGACCTTGGTTCTGCACTGGATCTTCTTGTTTTTGACATATTGGAGACCATAGTATAATATTAAAGTTAAAAGTCTAATATAAGGTAAAATTGTCTAAATTTTTGTCTTTGAACAACATTTCACAATTATGTTCTTTAATGAGATACACACCACTTAGAACTTCTGCGTCTTGTGGGCAGTTAAACTTGAGTTTTTCTTCTTGGGGGATTTGACGTTCGCATACGGGATTGTAGTGGGTTTGAATTTTATTGGGACACTGATATGTTTTACCTTTAGTACAAATGTCATCTAGAGGTTTAATTTTGTTATCCTCGGATTTTAATAAGTATTTTATATCGGGGATAATTGTTACAAATTCTGATTCCAGTTTTGTGGGTTAAAATGCAGATAATAGAGTTCGAATTGCTTTTCGCAATTTATTGGTAATGATATGAAGTAATTTATTTGCAATTGTGATATTTTACAATTAATTTTTATTACTGATTATACTGAGGTGCATAGTTTTTAGGTTGCAGAAAGTTACGGAATTTCCGATATCTTGGAATATGTTTAAAATTATATTATATAAAATTATTAATTGGTTATATAAGTCTTTGACCATTACTATGCTGTCAAGATCAATTTTATTCACTATCAAGTTATGTAAATTTCGAATTTTAGTTTTTTAATAATAGTTCGTTATGTTGAATATCTTGAATTGTATTAAATCTTTTCCATCTTCCGCGTCTAAATTATCAGTTATAAATTTAAATATCGTTCCTAGGCCATCGATTATAAATAGTTTTATTTGTGGTGGTTGTGTTGAGATTGTTGTATTGTTCGTTTAATGTTTGAATGGTGAATATTTTTATTAGTGTTACCGTGTTTAGTTTTATCTTAGCCGTTTTCAAATACGGCATCATTGAAATTTTGTTTGCCGTTATCTACTTCGACTATCCGATCCTGTATACACGGTTATTGTTACGTTCGTATCTTTGAAAATGTACTGAGTCATCATTTTTATATCCGTCCAGTCTTTCTCGTCTTTGCCACATGCGAGTCTGGGAATACTTAGATATTTGATATTATGTTTCAAACCGAATTCTTTGAAATTTAACAGGGTGTAGAATATATCTTGAAGAGATGGTTTATCGAAGTAGCGATTTTTCGTTATAAGATCAATTATAAATCTAGTTTTATCTTTTAGATATACCAACTTATGCAATTCTGGATTTTGTCTTTTCAGTTTTTTAATGTTTTTAAATTTATCTTTAAATTTCTTTGCTATTCCTTGGAACATACCGAGATCTTTGCTTACGCAATGTGCTAAGCTGTTTTTAACGGGTGCATTAAATAAATCTTCTTTAATTTCAATTATATTTGTTTTATTATTACTATTTGATTGTTTAAAGTTTAAATAATTTTGATATTCTAATAAATAATTATCTTCTAATTTAGACTGAGATGAATTTTGAAAGTCATATGGAATTCTACTAAGTGCGTCTGCATTTGTGTTTAGTTTGCCTTTTTATAGATAATTTCGCAGTTGAATTCTTCTAGTTTTAAACGCAATCTTATAAGTTTTTGACTACATTGTTTAAGTGAATGTAACCATTGGAGAGAACTATGGTCGGTTATTATAGTGAATTTTCGTCCAAAGAGATAGGGTCTAAAGTATTGCGTTGTCCAAATGATAGCTAATAGCTCTTTTTCAATTGTCGAATAGTTTGTCTCGAATGAGTTCAGTGTTCTGCTGGCGTAAGCAACTGGCTTATCGCTGCCGACAGGGCCTTGTGATAGCACTGCGCCTATTGCTACATTACTTGCGTCAGTAGTTAAATTGAATGGTTTCTAAAAATCGGGGTATTGGAGTAATGGTTCATTTGTTAGTAAGTTTTTGCATATTTCGAAGCATTCTACGTATTCGGGGTCGTTTATATCAATTGTCGCGTCCTTTTTTAAGAATTTGTAATTTTTGCGAAATTTTTTATAAAACGTCTGTAATAGCCTAATAACCCGAGAAATCCTTTTATTTGCTTTGTATTTTTAGGGATATAATATTCTAACACGGCTTTTATCTTATCCGGGTTCGGTTTTACGGCCTCTTTAGTTACTACGTGTCCTAAGTAAGCGACTTCCTTTTTTAGGAACACGGATTTATCAATTTGAATTTTGAAATTTGAATTACGGAGTCTGTCGAAAACTAATTTTAAATTTTGAATATGTTCCTGTAAACTGGTACTAAAAATAATAATGTCGTCAAGATAGACTAAATATTTTTCATTGGTTAAGCCTCGAAGAATATTATCCATGATACGTTGGAACGTCGCCGGGACATTTTTCAAGCCGGAGGGCATACGCAAGAACTCGTAGTGCCCGTCCTCAGTGTTAAACGCCGTTTTTGGTATGTCGTTTTTGTTCATCTCTATCTGGTGAAAACCAGATGCTAAGTCCAATGACGTGAAATACTGACAACGTCCGAGTTTATCTAGTAAATCGGTAATGTTGGGTAACGGATATCTATCGTCTATAGTTTTGTCATTAAGCTTGCGATAGTCAATTACGATACGCCATTTGCGTGTGCTGGAGGCATCAAACTTTTTGGGGACGATCCAAATCGGTGATGACCACGGTGAATATGATGGTCTTATTATATTCTGATCTAACATTTTTGTAATTTGCTTACGTACTTCCTGTTTATGAATTTCTGGGTACCTATACAATTTTGTGTAGACAGGCAATTCGTCTTTTGTTCTAATTTCGTGTTTAATTTTGTTCGTAAATGTTAATTCCTTATAAAAAGTATAAATTAAACACTTGGCTAGGTTTCACAAAATTCAGCCTCCAAGTGACCTTATGAGGGCATCGTCAGAGGCTGGCCAGCACAGTTAGTAACCATAGACGCGTTTCGCTCTTATTAGAGCTCATCAGTATGGTATAACTCACTTCTCCACCTAGAACAAAGTTCACGTGGAGAAGCTGGTGACGAAGAACTGTGCCAGCCGACAATAAGATCTCTATAACAGGTAAGATGACATGAGAAGTTGTGTGGAACAGGTCATGCCATCTACCGAAAAAAAGGAAAAGCTACGCAATAGCAATTTAAATAACAACAAAGACAAAATTAATTGTCATCCAACACTTGGTGAAACTAGGTTAATAAAAAGTATAAATTAAACACTTGGCTAGGTTTCACAAAATTCAGCCTCCAAGTCACCTTATGAGGGCATCGTCAGAGGCTGGCCAGCACAGTTAGTAACCATAGACGCGTTTCGCTCTTATTAGAGGTCATCAGTATGGTATAATTCACTTCTCCACCTAGAACAAAGTTCACGTGGAGAAGCTGGTGACGAAGAACTGTGCCAGCAGAGAATAAGATCTCTAAAAACAGGTAAGATGACATGGGAAGTTTTGTGGAACAGGTCATGCCATCTACCGAAAAAAAGAAAAGCTAAGCAATTGCAATTTAAATAACAACAAAGACAAAATTAATTGTCATCCAACACTTGGTGAAATTAGGTTAATAAAAAGTATAAGTTAAACACTTGGCTAGGTTTCACAAAATTCAACCTGCAAGTCACCTTATGAAGGCATCGTCAAAGGCTGGCCAGCACAGTTAGTAACCATGGACGCGTTTCGCTCTTATTTGAGCTCATCAGTATGGTATAACTCACTTCTCCACCTAAAACAAAGTTCCCGTGGAGAAGCTGGTGACGAAGAACTGTGCCAGCAGCGAATAAGATCTCTAAAAACAGGTAAGATGACATGAGAAGTTTTGTGGAACAGGTCATGCCATCTACCGAAAAAAATTAATTGGTGGAGAAGTGAGTTATACCATACTGATGAGCTCTAATAAGAGCGAAACGCGTCTATGGTTACTAACTGTGCTGGCCAGCCTCTGACGATGCCCTCATAAGGTGACTTGGAGGCTGAATTTTGTGAAACCTAGCCAAGTGTTTAATTTATACTTTTTATTAACCTAATTTCACCAATTGTTGGATGACAATTAATTTTGTCTTTGTTGTTATTTAAATTGCAATTGCTTAGCTTTTCTTTTTTTCGGTAGATGGCATGACCTGTTCCACAAAACTTCCCATGTCATCTTACCTGTTTTTAGAGATCTTATTCTCTGCTGGCACAGTTCTTCGTCACCAGCTTCTCCACGTGAACTTTGTTCTAGGTGGAGAAGTGAATTATACCATACTGATGACCTCTAATAAGAGCGAAACGCGTCTATGGTTACTAACTGTGCTGGCCAGCCTCTGACGATGCCCTCATAAGGTGACTTGGAGGCTGAATTTTGTGAAACCTAGCCAAGTGTTTAATTTATACTTTTTATTAACCTAGTTTCACCAAGTGTTGGATGACAATTAATTTTGGCTTTGTTGTTATTAATTCATTATGTTCTAAATGAAAAATGTCCGAATATTCATATAATAATTTGGTTATAGCTAATTTTTTCTCGTCATTCATATGATCTGTACGAAATTTTGATATATTAAGTTTATCTTTCTCTATTTGTAATAATTTTAGATTAGGGGTAGGACTGGAATATGATACATAATTGTCGAATAACTCTACGTTTAATGGTTTTAGTATGTTCAGTGATATTTTTAAGTCTGTCGGATTCGTTATAGTACATAGCACTTCATAATTTTCAGCCTTCGTGACACATTCCGGTTATATTAAATTATTTGTTTTGATTGCTGGAATGACTATATTTCCTGATTTTATGTTTACTTTTACTTTAATAACCTTTTCGGATTGTGGTGCCAAAACCATTTTATTCATGACAGAGATATTATTTGAATTTACTTTATTGTTATTAGTTGGCTGAAGGTAATAATCTTTATTTTTGAATTTGGAGTTATTAATAGATCGTTACTTACATCGATAACAATTTTTAATAGTTTTAGATTGTCTATTCCTAATAGTAAATCAAGCTTATCATGGAAATTAAATAAGTGATACTTTAGACAAGAGTTATTATTTTGTTTCGTATTAAAAAGTTTTGAAATGGGTATCAGAGTACTAAATTGTTCTACGGAGGTGCCGTGTGCTGTAGATATTTGAAACGGATCTTTAAAAATATTTATGTGCAATATCAGGTTTTACGAAAGTCTTTGTCTCATCTCATCTATCAGTATTTTGAGATTATTTTCTGGCAGTAGTATGAAGGGTAATTTATTTTGATTATTCGTTAAATTTAGTAATTCTATTGTTTGAAGGTTTCCGAGGCGATTTCGCATAAAAAATCATCGGATGCAGTGTTTGTGTCTGCGGGGAATTCGATGTCAGGTTCAGTTTGTTGTTCGTAAGTGTTATCTGAATACGTGTCATTTTCATACTCTATTGTTTCGGTATCTATGTTATAATGTATAATTCTTCGGAGATTACGTTTTGTTGGGGTCTAACAAACGTGAGATGGTCCTGGTCTTGGTTGAATGTGTTAATTGTGGATATACTCATGGGTGTTGGTTTTGAAAATCGTTGACTAAAATTTGGATTTTGTGTGGTAGTTTTGCTTTTGATAGTTTGAAAGTTTTGATTGAAATTTCTATTAAATGGTCTATTTAAGTTAGGTGCGTAATTTGTTAAATATAATGGTTTCTGATTAAATTTTTGTATTTGGTTAATTTTTGGGACGATTTTCTGTGTGTTGTTTTGTGGTTTGAAATTTTTAATCGACGGGTTATCGAATTGGAAATCGTTAGTTAACATGCTTAATGCGGAATTTAAATCTTCGGGATTGGTTCTTTAAGTCCTCTTAATAATATGCGTAAGGCATAATTTTGAAAATAACGAGATAAAAGAGCAGCTTCGTTAGCTTCACTAGGATCTGAATGTGTTTTAATATAAGATATTTGAGGTGTTTCAACTCGAAGAGTGGTCGGACGTGTTTCCTAAGCTCCGTAGTTATCACGTAACACCCCTGTTACATAGTGTTGTGAACAGTGATTAGTTACCAGTTAAAGTGAATACTAGACCAGTACTAGTGGCTTCAGTGCCATAGTGCTAGTGGACATAGATCATTGCTACCTAAGCTATAAGTGCCAGAGATTAAAGTGTAAATAGTGGTTATCTACACATTGACAGACGAAAACCTCAGAATAATGCAACAAACAAGCGGTGGTTCCAACGCTATCTCCTACACTCTCACAACTACAAGCACGGTAACAACCATTGCGTCAACATGCCTCTATACGCAAACTACCGCACAAGCATTACCCAGAACTACACCTACAACAACTGGACTACTAAATACGTTAAGTAACCTGAACATTCCAGCTACTTCTCTCTTACAAATATCAGCTTTAAATTCCCAAACAATTGCAAGTCAGCTCCCACTTTCAAACACTTCACCTGAAGACACAGTTCCCTGGCAAGCAGTGCCCAAGAGACGGCCAGGAAAACGTGCACTGGACAATAAAAATGACAATCATGCAGAAACAACACATAAACGTAGCTACAACGCTACTCCAAACACACCAGCTATTGAAACATCCAACAGATTCTCAATTCTGAACAATGAGGACAGCGAGAATCCTGCTAAAAACTCAAACCCTCCACCAGTTTTCGTACAAAACGTAACAAACTTTCCTTTAATGCTTGCAAGCCTAGAAACCAGCTTGAATAAACAAGAATTCGTTTGCAAAGCCATGTCAAACAACACCGTAAAAATAAACACAACCACATCAGTCGCCTACCGTGCTCTGATACACTTGCTAGACAGTAACAAGATATCTTACCACACCTATCAACCTCGCGAAAGCAGAGCTTATCGCATAGTCATCAAAAATATACACCAATCAGTAACAGTTGCAGATATCAAAGAAGCTTTAACAGAAAAAGGCTTTAAAATTAGAAACATTTCAAACATCAAACACTGGCAAACAAAAGATCCTCTCCCTATGTTCTTTGTCGATCTGGAACCAGAAGTCAGCAATAAGACAATCTACGATATAAAATACCTACTCAGTACCAAAGTCACAATAGAACCACCTAGAAAACGAAAAGACATTCCACAGTGCATGCCTTGCCAGGAATACGGGCACACGAAATCATATTGTAGAAAACCTTTCTATTGTGTCAAATGCGCACATAACCATCCAACAAGCCAATGTTCTAAAAACCTTAACGAGCCACCGCTATGTATCCTATGCTCTGGACCCCACCCTGCCAATTACAAGGGCTGCTCAGTATATAAAGATTAACAAAAATTGATAAACAACACAGCTCAACAAAACAGCTCAAGAGCAAAACGCATCTACAACTACGCACAAGAAAACACCACTTATGCTGCAGCCACAAATAACCAGCCAAATGACATCGATCGCACCCACTACACCAACCCAAACGAACACAATCCTACTCTTGTACAAATCTTCAGTAAACTCGAATCCATGTTCAATATGATTCTGCAACAAAACGGACAAATAATTAACCTTCTTACCGCCCTTGTCAACAAAAGTAATGGCTAGTACAATAAGAATAGCTACTTGGAACGCAAATGAACTGGCGCAACACCACAACGAAGTTGAAATATTTATCAAGGAAGAAAAACTAGACGTGCTACTCGTATCAGAAACCCACTTTACTGACAGAAATTATTTTAAAATACCTAACTTCAAAACATACTGCACAAACCACCCCGATGGAACAGCTCACGGAGGAACAGCGATAATTATAAGAGAAAAAATTGCACACTTCGAAATAGAGAAATACGAACTAGAATCTCTACAGGCTACAAGCATCAAGATAAAAGGGCCGCACGGTGCAATTACAATATCTTCCGTCTATTGTCCCCCAAAATATTCCATAAAAAAGCAGACTTTGAGAAATTCTTCACCACACTGGGTAATAAGTTTATCTCTGGAGGGGACTTTAACTCCAAACATCCCCGATGGGGCTCCAGACTGATCAATCCCAAAGGACGGGAACTAGAAAGAGTTATTATGGCCAACAACTTCAACTATGGAAGCACAGGGAAATCGACATACTGGCCAACAGATCCTAAAAAAGTGCCGGACCTCCTGGACTTCTTTATAACTAATGGCATAGCTAAAAACTACACTAACATTGAAGTAAGTAATGAACTTTCATCAGATCACACTCCTGTTAATATAACGATAAGCACATCAGTAATAATCAAAGAGCGCCCACCAGTTCTATGTAATGCAAGAACCAATTGGAATAACTTTCGAAAGTATCTCGAAAAAAACACTGACCTTCAAATTCCGATTGCAACACCTCATGACATCGAGGAAGCTGTCAACCAATTCACGAAACTTATCCAAACAGCAGCATGGAAATCTACACCAATCTCACAAGACAAAACTAAAAATAAATCCACATACCCAAAAATTCTGCAAGACAAAATTGCAGAAAAGAGAAAAACCAGACAAAAGTGGCAACTCTCAAGACACCCAGAAAATAAACGCGAATTTAATCGCTTATGCAAAGAGATTAAAGACCTAACACGAAACATAAAAAACGAGATCTTTCAAGATTACCTATACAATTTATCCGCGTCCCCAGAATGTGACAATTCACTCTGGAAGGCGACAAAGCAGAAGAATTTGCAGAACACCTCTCTAATACCTTCACACCAAATACCTCTACAATCTCAAAAGAAGAGGAAGAAAGTATTGCAGACTTCTTAACCACTCCTCTACAACTTGACTTTCCAATTAAGCACATCTCACCCGTTGAAGTAAGAACCGAAATAACAAACCTCAACAATAAAAAATCTCCCGGGCACGACTTAGTTAATGCAAAAGTTTTAAAAGAATTACCTAAAAACTCCATCGTAGCTCTAACACAAATCTTGCACAATGCAGTTCTAAAAATCGGATACTTTCCCGCACAATGGAAACTCGCGCAGATCATCCTAATACGAAAAAAAGGTAAAGCGGCTCACGAAGTTACATCATACAGGCCAATCTCACTTCTTCCCATACCTTCGAAACTATTCGAAAAATTCATCCTCAAATGAATTCAACCCATTATCGAAGACAACAACATCACTCCACCACACCAGTTCGGATTCAGACAGCAGCACTCGACTATCCACCAAGTTCACCGTGTGGTCAGTGAAATCGAAAAAAGCATTCAAAACAAAAAAATCTGCTCGAGAGCTTTCATTGACATAAGTCAAGCTTTCGACCGGGTGTGGCATACGGGCCAATCATAACCCCCATCTAGACATACGGTATTCAGCTCTGGGGCTGCGCCAAAAAATCTAACATCAACATAATACAGAGGTTCCAGAATAAAACCCTACGTACAATCACCAACGCACCCTGGTACGTAAACAATAAAATAAATAAATAAAATAAATATATCATCACGCCTTTTACCCATCACTGGGTGTGGCACTCTGCCTAATCAGATCTCGGTAAGTGATATATTTTTTCGCGTGAAGTGCGGTTACCAGCCGTCAAATCACGGTCTCCAAAGATATTAGTGGTGGAGGAGCCACAGGGGTAGATTTTTTAAATTGGTGAAAATTGTTTGTCGGCTGTGGGGATCGAACCAGGGTTCTCAAGATCCACAGGCCGACTCGATACCACTGAGCCACCTACCCCATAAACAATAAAATATTACATAAAGACCTAAAAATCAAAACTATCAATGAACAAATAAAAAAATTTGCCACCACATATGAAAACAAATTGAACTCTCATCCCAATGAACTCACCGTAAACCTGCTCAACAATGAAGACTCAAGAGAACAAACCCACTAGATTTAAAATTTACACACTAACACACTAAAACTCTGTATACAATATAAAATGTAGTTAATGTGGATTCTCCGCTGGGAGATATCCCCTCTCATGTTATATCTAATTACCATATTTGCTGGATGACCTCTCTAATCAGTTGTAAATCTATTAAATATATAAACAAAAAAAAGATATTTGAAGTTTTAATAAATGTTGTAACTTGTTATATAAATCAAAAGGTGTTTCATTATATGACTGTTTTAATTCAGTCATTTCTATGGCTAGTGTATATGTATCGCGTTTGTCAGCGTACGTGTTTGTTAGAGTAGTTTTAAATCTTTAAAGTTTGAAATGGTACAGCTCGCGATATTAATTGCGGCGTCATCTTTTATTTTTGACAGTATAGTGGACATTAGGTATTCATTTTGAAAGTCCGTTGGATCTGCTAAGTTATAAAATTTAGTTACCAATTTCTGACTTATTTCAAGAAATCTGGGTAAAAGTTCGCTTTCCCCATGGAATTCGGGGATCATATCGAGGTATTCTCGTTTTAATGTTGGCATGGCCATTCTTATTTAATTAAAATTAAATATAGGATTTCTAATTAATGAATTTAAGACTATTTCGTTAGTCAAAATTTTTGGAGACAGTTCCCTTTTAGAACTGGAGTCAGAATCAGAGCTTGTATCCGAATTAATTATAATTTCAGAACCTCTAAAAGACATAAAGTACTTACAGCAGAATCAGCGTCTTCATGTGCGTTGAAGATTTTGACCCGAGCGAAGTTGAGACGTTCCGATGTTCCCTCGAACTGCTCGTGATGCCTTCGAAGTTGACGTGGGTGCTATATTCTCTCGGCCACGGTAGACGGTGCAGCGATGCTTGATACGATAAGAGTCACTTATCACTTACACTTGATTATTCGATTTTGATTCTTTAATTTGCCTTACAAGGTTGATTCTAAACTAACTTACAATATCTTACAAGAGTCTAAGCACAAACAACTACTCAGCATGAACATGAATCCTACAGATAAATATTATACTACTAAGCAATATTATAGGGGAGCTACGGCAATATAACTTATATATATATATTTATATATATATATATATATATATAAATAAAAATAAATATATCATCACGCCTTTTACCCATTACTGGGTGTGGCACTCTGCCTAAGCAGATCTCGGTAAGTGATATATTTTGTCGCGTGAAATGCGGTTACCAGCCGTCAAATCACGGCCCTCAAAGATATTAGTGGTGAGGGAGCCACAGGGGTAGATTTTTAAATTGGTGAAAATTGTTTGTCGTCTGTGGGGATCGAACCAGGGTTCTCAAGATCCACAGGCCGACTCGATACCACTGAGCCACCTACCCCATATATATATATATATATATATATATATATATATATATATATATATATATATATATATATATATATATATATATATATAAATTAATTTATTGATCGCTGATATTTACTTTTTAAAAATAAGTTTTATTCGCTTTCTAAGACAGTTTACAACTTTACTCTATGACTGTTAACTACAGACTGAAGGTTTACATGACATGTTACTACATTCTAGGCTACAATAGATAAGAGCAATCCGATTCCCCTGGGAATGGCTGTTGCTTGATAATGTGCTGAAGTCGGGGGTTCTGGTCAGGTAACACCTCCCTCCTTAAGAAGAAACTCTAGGGTGGAATGACTTGAGTTTCGTCGACAGCCCTGTGGATATCTGGAATCTTTATTTTCTGCAACATTTTTGTTTTGATTAATTTTATAACACAATTTAATATTATTATTGCAGAGAAGATGATGATGTAGATGGTTAGCCCTCTTGAATAATTATCGATGTGAAGATTGATTGGATCATTGGGAAGTTCTTGCATCGCTTGCAGTTGGACTTGGTGTAGTTTGTCGAGGGATAATTTGTCCAGATTGAGTTCTTCGACTTGTGCTCTTGTTACATTTCGCATGTTGATTGTTTCCAAGTTTAATGGGTGACCTGGTACTGTCTTCAATTTGTTTGAGTAGACGTAAAACGGTGTTTTAAATCCACAATTCGGAGGAACAACGAATAGGAAGGTTCCTTGTAGAGAGACAATCGTATTCTGTTGGCACATAGTTTGTATCTTCCGTGGCTTCGAGAATATTCCGATGTAGTGGGCGTCGTTGATTTGGTATTAGCTGGCAATTGTCAGCTGTAATTTCATTTGACAAGATAGAACTTAAACATTCTTGTTTCTTCTGTAGTGATAAAACATTTGTGCTTTTACACAAAAATTCTGGTTGTAGATCGATGCATTCTTCATTACTGTATTGGTATGCATTGTTGCTTATTGATAGGTAAGTAGATGGTGGAATAATAGTTGACTGATTTTCATTAGGGATTGAGAACAGGTGGCAATGTTCGAAGGTTTCAGGGTGAACTAGAGGGAATTCTAGTGAAAACATTATTTTTTCTTCAAAAATATGTACTTTAGTGTTTATTACTTTATAATACTTTGAAAGGTCGTTAACGTCAGAAAACAACAACTGCTTATGGTTATAAACTGAATATAATTCATTAACAATATCTTTTAAATCTTGATGAGAAATAATACTGGGATGTGCAATATTTATATTTGCAAATGTTACAGCGTTCTCCATATCTTCAAGAAAATTTAATAAAGAATCAAGATTAAGTTTCATATGTTCTAAAATATCATGTGCTTCCGTGTAATAGAAGAAATTATTATTTGTAGCGTTTATTGCTCGTACTAGTTCATTTGTTCTATTTTCAATTTTATGTTGATTTCTAATTATTAAAGTCATCGTATCATTTATGTTAGACATAACAATTTTTGAGAGTGAAATTTGTTTATTTAATTTTGCAACAATTTTATTCTGGTTTGTTTCTAATTCTAAGATGTTATTGTGAATTTCTTTAGCATCGTCGTTGTCCATGTTACCAGTTATAATTTTTATAACAGATCCTAAGAGATTGAGTATGCCACGTTTTTGGCGTTTTTCAGGGTAAAAGGAAGTAATTTTGTTAATAACATTTTTGAGTTCATATTCTAAGTGTTTATAGTAATTATTTAAAGAGTCATGAAGGTCAGGGGTAGCTAAATCAATTACTTTACTAAATTGTAAATAATTTTCGTTTATTAAGTTTATTTCATTTTCAATAGGTTTTAGATCAATGTAATGTAGGAAAGTATGGGAAGAGGTTTTTATTTTAGCATGTTCTAGTTTAAATGGGAGGATTCCAGGATTAGTCGCTAGATTCCGTATTTGTACTGTTTGCGTCTTTGTCAGGTGTAAGGTCGCAAGTCTGCAACAAAGTAGGCTTCTTTAGTAATTTATTTTCCAAAATTTTTATTTTGGTTTTGGGTCGTCCTTTTGACTTTTTGAATTTATACGTTTTTTGTCTCGGTCTTTTTATGTTAGACAAGTGAATGTTTTTCGATGTGTTACCGTGCTCTGGTTTTATTTCAGCGGTCTTTAACGTAAGATTCATTTTATTAATTTGTTCGGGTTTGAATTTATTTTTTGTTTTACTTTGTTTTTGTTTATTTTTCACAAGAACTGTGTTTGGTATATCTGGTAGGTCTTCGCGATTTTTATTAGAGTATTCTATTGTTTTTTGTTTGTAACTTTCGTTTGATTCTCGTATTTTATTATATAACAATTTAATTTTTTCTTTGTGATTTACAATATAGTTATTAACTAGCTGGTTTTCTAATTCAATGTCTAGTGGTGAATTTACGTCTAAATGTCCTGATATTATTTCATATGGTTTTAACTTGGTGGCTGAATAAATGGAGTTATTATATGTTAAAAGTGCATAATTAATTTTTGCTTCAATTAGTTCTTTAGAGTATTCTTGTTGGTTATTTAGTAGTCTGATGTGTTCTACTAAGGTTGTGAATGGAATCGTTCAATCAATCCATTTGATTCCGGATGTTGTGAACTTATAAAATGGAGTTTGATTTTGTGAACTGCCAATAGTTCTTTAATTAATGAATTTTTAAATTCTAATCCGTTGTCTGAAGTGATTTGCTCGGGTATACCATGATGTGTAAAGTATTTTACAAGATTATTTACTACTTCTATGCCTTGTCCTGAATTTAGTTTGTAAGCTTGAGCATATCTCGAAAATGCGTCAATGATAGTAAGAAATTTTTCTTTTTCTAAAGTGATCGTATCTACGTGTAAAATTTGAAATGGTTTTGTAGGTGTGGGTGTAATATTAAATTTTGGTTTTATTGGAACTCTATCGTACTTTGTTTTTAAACATACTTCGCATTCGTTAATATAAGTCTGAATTGATTTTCTTAAATTTGGCCAATAGTATCGTTTTTTAATTTGATTTTCGGTTTCATCAAGACCTCGGTGGTTAGTCTTGCTTTCATGATAGTTTTGTATTATTTGTACAATATCATCATTATCTTCTATATCTAAGAGTTTTTGAGTGTATCTAACAAAATCTATTTGAGAGTTATTGAAGTATTTTTGAATTACGGAACTGAATTTTTCGTATATAGGATCTTCAAAATATAATTGATATTTAACTTTAGGAACAACGTATTCTTTTACAAAGTTAACTATATCTCTAACAAAGTTATTTTTTGAAATTTGAACTGTAAATCGTTGTGTGTTTTGAAAGAGTTTTGTGATTCTTGGTTTCTTTGGATTGTAGTGTACTTCTGAGATAATAATTTGATTTTTACCGTAATTAATTGGTTTTTCAACAATTGGAATACCTACAATTGGATTTTCTATATTTGTGTGTACTGTTTCATCGTCAGATATTTCGATGATTTCGTTATCGGTTTCGACTACTAATGAACTATTATCTGAGTCTTCGTTTTTGTTTATATCAGTAACTTCGTTAATATTTTTGTTAAATTCTTTCATATAGTCAAATAGTCCTCCTGCATTTTCAATTGTTTCGTTTGTATTAATTTGGATTCGTGATAGGGCGTCCGCGTTTTTATTCAGTGATCCTTTTTTGTATGTTATTTGATAATCGTATTCTTCTAGCTTTAAACGCCATCTAACAAGTTTAGAATTGGGTTCTTTGAGGGAAAAAAGCCACTGTAGGGGCGGTGATCTGTGTAAATGAAAAATTTACGTCCAAATAAATAGGGTCTGAAATGTTTTACTGACCAGACTATAGCTAGAAGTTCTTTTTCTATCGTAGAGTATCTAGTTTCAGAGTCATTGAGTGTACGACTTGCATACGCTATCGGTAAGTCAGTGCCGACTTTACCTTGAGATAATACGGCTCCGATTGCAAAGTTACTTGCGTCCGTTGTTAAGATAAAAGGTTTCTCGAAATCGGGGAATTGGTTCATTAGATAATAAATCTTTGCAAATATTAAAACAATTTACGTATTCGGTATTTTTTGTATCTATAGTTGCATTTTTCTTTAAACATGATGTTATTGGTTTCGTTAGTTTAGCGAAATTTTTAATAAATTTCCTATAATAGCCTAATAGTCCTAAAAATGCTTTTATTTCTTTAGTAGATTTCGGTAAAGGATAATTTTGAATAGCTCTAATTTTTTCGGGGTTTGGTTTAATTCCTTCTGGTGTGATTATGTGTCCTAGGAAGGTTACTTCCTTTTTTAGGAATTCGGACTTATCAAGTTGGATTTTAAGATTACTTTCACGCAATTTTTGAAATATTTGTTTTAAACTTACTATATGTTCTTGAAGAGAGGATGAGAAAACTATAATATCGTCCATAAAAACAAAACAAGTTTTATTAATAAATTCTCTTAAAACATTATCCATTACTCTTTGGAAAGTGGACGGGGCGTTTTTGAGTCCAAAAGGCATTCTCAAGTACTCATAGTGTCCGTGTTCTACGTTAAATGCGGTTTTTTGAATATCATCTGGGTGCATTTCAATCTGATGAAATCCGCTCGCTAAATCTAAAGTCGAGAAATATTGTGAACGTCCGAGTCTGTCTAGTATATCGGCTATGTTTGGTATTGGGTAGCGATCGTCTGTAGTTTTTTCGTTTATCTTTCGATAATCGACTACAATACGCCACTTCTGCGTTCCGGAGGCATCGGCCTTCTTTGGTACGATCCAAATAGGGGATGACCAGGGTGAATCGCTGGGTCGAATTATTCCTTGTTTTAACATATTATTTATTTGTCGTTCTACTTCAGGTTTGTGTATGAAAGGATACCTATACGATTTTGTATGGACTGGTATTTCAACTGTGGTGGAAATTTTATGTTTTATTTTATTAGTAAAGGTTAATGACGTACCTTCACGATGAAAAATATCTGAATAAGATTTAACTAATTTTTCTATTTGATTTTTCACTTCTAAATTTGTATGTTCGGTACGAATTAAATTAGTTATATCATGCTTGTCTAATTGTTCATTTAAATCGTTATAAACTATAGCGTTAAATAAATCAAAATCTACTTCATTGAATGAGTTTACGTTTAGGGGTTCGTACAATTTAATTTCTTGAGGTTTGTCGGTATTATTATAGATATCAACTGGTGCGTAGCTTGCTTTACAATTAGTTACACATTCTCTGAGACAATTAGAAATTTTTGTCTCCGGTATTAAGATGTCGCCATTATCTACATTTACAGGAATCTTTAAAGATTCTAGAGTGCAGGGTTCAATGCGTGCGAAAAATAACAACTTTCTTTTAGCTTCGTAATGTGATAATTTTATGACAGTATTTGGTGTGTGTAAATTTGAATATTTTAAATCTAACTGAACATTAAGATTTTTGAGAGTATCATAACCAATTAATCCGTCAAAGAAATGGTGAAATTTAAAGAGGTAAAATTTAATTTTCTTATCGTCATTGAATTCTGGGAATGCTGGAATTTCTATACAAGAATCTCTTTTAGTTGTTTGAAATATTGAGGAAATACGAGTAAAATTTTCTTCCTTAATGTGGTTTTTAAAATAATTTTCTGCAATATCTGGGTTTAAAAATGATTTTGTTGCACCTGTGTCAATTAATAATTTTAATGGTGGATTTGAGATTTGAATGTACGGTAAATCTCTTTTATCATATATTGAGTGTAACTCTATGTTGGGTTCGTTGTTTGGCTGGGTTCGTGAAAATTTTGGTCATCTTCGGATGGTGGTTGTTCATGAATGTTATCTTCAAAATTTTCGGGAGTATAATAGCTCGCGTTTTGAGAATCATAATTTGCACAATCTGTTTCATAGTTTTCGTAATTATATTCGTTTTGATCATTATATTCTGTGGGTTGTTCGACATTATGTAATTCTTCTACAAAGTAATTTTGTGATCTTTGTTGGTATTGTGGTCTGTTTATTCTAGTCTCAGGTTTTGAAAAGGTTCCATGAGATACTCCACTCATAGGGGTAGGTTTTGGATATGAGACTCGATTTGCAGAGCCTTGGGGTTTCCATACATTGACTGTATTGGATCTTGGTTTATTTCCAAATACTTGTTGGTTAGTAAGGAATCTCTGGGGTGTTTGTGTGAATCGGGGTTGTAAGTTAATGGGGTTACTTGGGAATTGTTGGAAGTTATTATAAAATCGTTGTGGTGGTGGTGAGAAAAATTGGGGTCTTTGAATCGGTCTTTGGTAGTGTTTTGAATTTTGAATTTTATTTTTATCAAAGTTAGTTTTATCAAAATGATATCTCTGTAAGTGTCGGATGTTATTCTCAGCTATAATATGTTGTCTTGTTTCTGCTAGCGTGTCGGGTTTCATAGCACGGATCGTGGAACCAAGGGATTCTTTTAAACCTGCTAGAAACATTTTTAGAGCGTGTGTGTTATAGACATTTTTTTTCAGTGTCTTTGTTGCGGGTGTGTTTTCATGTACGTCTACATAATTATGTAACGCGCTTAGATTTGACATGATACGAGTGTAAAATTGTAAAGGATTTTCGTTATCTTTTTGTCTCAATTGATCTAGATCGAACAATAATCCGTTTTCATCACGTTGATCGCCAAAGTGTGCGATTAACGCATCTTTAACTGATTTCCAGTCTTTTGCAGTGCACGTAGAGTAAACTTCGCGTGTCGGTCCGATAAGTTTGGCGTAAATGCCGTAAATTACTGTGATATTTTGAACGCAATTAACATTCAATGGGTTTGCATCCCAATAATTGGTTATTAACGTATTAGCAATATCTAAATATGCGGAAAGTTCTAATGGATTTCCGTCGAATTTTGGAACAATGTCTAGTAATTTTGCATCGAATTTTGCGACTGCCATGTTTGAACAATTATTGTTTTCTAAGACAATGTCTTCTGTTATATCTAGTGTGGAAAATATTGAACTTAATTCAGTGTCTTCTAGACTGTAACTGTAATCTAATTCTAACTCGTTTTCACTATTTTCCTCTATGGAAATAGATGAGTGCGAGGAGTGTGTCATATATTATGGAAATAGAAAGGAAAGCAACTTACAGTATTAGTACAGCGGTCTTCATTCCAAGCGAGTAGTTGTCCGTGAAGGATGTCTTCTCGAGTGGTTGTCGTGTTGTCGACTTCGATGATGAATTCTCGATGAATTATCTTCTGGTTCGATTTTTCTGATTTAACAGTTGAAACTGACGAATTTTTCACAATGAAACTTCTATCAGAATCCTACCGCGCTGCGCCAATTAATTTATTGATCGCTGATATTTACTTTTTAAAAATAAGTCTTATTCGCTTTCTAAGACAGTTTACAACTTTACTCTATGAGTGTTAACTACAGACTGAAGGTTTACATGACATGTTACTACATTCTAGGCTACAATAGATAAGAGCAATCCGATTCCCCTGGGAATGGCTGTTGCTTGATAATGTGCTGAAGTCGGGGGTTCTGGTCAGGTAACACCTCCCTCCTTAAGAAGAAACTCTAGGGTGGAATGACTTGAGTTTCGTCGACAGCCCTGTGGTTCATTGGTGATGCACTAGGTTTATATTTAGTGGTCATAGTGTGATGCTTCACTGAGTTGTTCCGGGTTGTTGGTCCTGGTTGCTTGGTTTGGTCTTTCTGCGTCATTGATTCCGTTGCTGGTGTAGTATTCGGTGTTTGATTTTTTACCTTTTGTGCCAATTTGTTAAGTGCTGGTTTCCATGTGGGTGGTAATCTTCGTGTGTCGTCTCTCGTATTCAGGTTATCTGATGATTCTTTTAGTTGTGTGTCCGATGCTAGCTATCATCCAAAGCGGACGAGTTAATTTGTAGCTGCCAAACTTTACTGTACTTTAATCGTCTTGGTTCCGCGTCGGAACATAGGGTGTCTACAAGTCTCTTCCACTCTTTCCTATTCCGCGCTATCATTTTAGCTTCCTTCCATACAATGTTCACTTCTTCAAGCTCTTTAGCAATATTTCTTTTCCATGTGTCTGCTCACCTGCCTTTTTTCCTTCTACCTATTGGCTGATATTCCATTGCTTGTTTTGCTAAGTCTTCTTCGTTCTCTTCTTAGTGTGTGCTCAATGAACTTCCATTTAATTTTTTTTATAATTGGTGTTGTTGGCTCCAGCTTTGTTTTCTCCCATAATTCTATATTTTTGATTTTATTTGCCCAATAGATCCTCAAAATCTTCCTTAGGCACTTATTTATAAATGTCTGTAATTTTTGTGCTGTTTTTTTTTGCTTAGTGTCCACGTTTTAAATGCATATATTATACTTCTTACATTCGGGTTGAAGATTCTTATTTTTGTTTTCGCTGAAAGTTCATTTGATCGCCAGATTTTGTTTAGCATGTAAAACGCATTTTGTGCCTTAGTGATTCTTGCATTTATCTCTTTTACTATATCTCCATTTTCCTCTAAGACGCTTCCCAAGTAGCAAAATTCACTCACATGTTTTATTTCTCTCCCTTCTGCAAATATTCCCATTTCCCTTTCTGTGTTGATTTTCATAATTTTAGTTTTCTCGACATATATTCCTAGACCAACTTTTTTTGCTTCTTTTGCCATTTTTTTGTTTTCTTTTGCATGCTCTGTCTTTTCTCGGATATTAGGCAAACATCGTCTGCAAATTCTAGATCTTCTAGTGTCCGAACGCATTCCACCTTATTCCGGTTTAGCTTTTAGTCGTCTTCCTCATAATCCAATCTACAATTATTAGAAATATGGTTGGTGATAGTATGCAGCCCTGTCGTACACCACTCTTTATCTCTATTTCTCTTGATCTTACCCCATTGTGTATCACTTGAGCTGTGTAGTTTTTAGATCAGCATGGACCTCTTCTTCTTCGATATTGGAGTCCATAATTTCTTCTTCGTATTTTTCCGTGAAGTGTTCCACCCATCGTTCTAAGATTTCTCTTTTGTTTTTCAGTATTTTGCCTCGTTTGTCTTTACATGCATTGTGTTAATCCTTTTGTTGTTGTCGAGTTTTTTGTGTTCTTGTAGAGGGTTCTAAGGTCGTTATTCCTTACTGCCATTTCTGCCTCTTTTAGTAATTCTTCTTGATATAATCTCTTGTTTCTTCTTGCTTTTTTCTTTACCTCTTTATCTTCTTCTTTATATTTTTGTTCAATACTTCTCTCTCTCTCTTGTGTTCTTTTCACTCATAATTTTTTATTTAATTTTCCTTGTTTTTTTCTATCGTGTCCCATGTGTCCCTACTTAGCCATGCCTTATTTTCTCGTTTCTGTATGCCTATTACCTCCTTTGCGGTTTCCTTGTACATCTGTTTTGTTGTTTCCTATAGTTCTTCAATGCTTTTCTCAGGTAGCATACTTGCTTCGTTATTATATCTTCCTCTAAATTTGATTTTATATTCCTCTATACTCTCGCTACCTCCCTTTAGCCATTGAACATTGTATCGTACTCTCTTCCCTTGTATGGGGTTGCTCGTTCTCATTAGCTTAATTTGTATCTTCTCTGTTACTAGCATATGATCCGAGCCCACGTCCGCTCCTCTCATGGTCCTCACATCCAGTAGGGTATGTCTCCATTTTTTGTCAATTACAATGCGATCTATTTGGTTTTTTGTTTGTCCATTCGGCGATATCCATGTGACCTTATGTATGTTCTTGTGACAAAAAATGCTTCCTCCTATTATTAGGCTGTTCTGAATACAGAAGTCTAAAAACATTTCACCATTTTCATTTATTTCTCCTAGTGCTTCTTTTCCCATTACAGTCTCTCATCCTATATTTTCTGATCGTATTTTTGCGTTTATGTCACCCAATAGTATCACTATGTCTTTTCTGTATTTATTCTGGAACGTTTCGTAGACGGTTTGTAGGTGCTCATAAAATATTTCTTTTGATTCTTGGTCTTTTTCGTTTGTGGGAGCATATACGTTTATTATCAGTAATATTTTGAACATTGCTTTAAATCTAGCAATTATAATCCTGTCCGATATTGCCTCTCATCCTAGTAACGCTGGTTTTGCCTCTCTTGCTAGCATTAACGCGACACTGCTTTCATACTTGTCTTTGATATATGTTTTCCCCGAGTATAAGATGGTTTTATCTCCTCCTATTTGCGTTACTCCACAACCATTGCATCTGATTTCGCTTAGTCCCAGGATTATTATCTTGTTTTTGTCCATTTCTCCTGCTACTTGTTGCGTTTTACTTGCCTGGTACATAGTTCGAACACTCCAGCATCCTATGTATTTAGCTTTTCTCGTGTCCATTGTTATATCCGTGTTCGTCTTCTTTCTATCTGTCTGATTTCCGAGGCTTGTATCTCTTTCTTTAGCACTTTGATTTTTTACGTGGTAGGGTTGCTATTCCTACGCAAAACCCTATCCCTTTCTCATCCTGGACTTGGGACCAGGCAATGGCGGATTTATCTGCCAAACTGTGCAGTTAAAAATAAATTCATCATAAAAAAATATCGCTCAGCTAGTTTAAATAAATAATAGTGTATTGTTTATCGTTATGATCAGTGTTAGTATGTACGATTTGGTGTTCATATTTTACTTATAAACAGTGTGTAAACTTGTATTTTTATTATTACAATTATCATTATTTGTTGTTATTAAGATTGTAAGTTTTTATAAAAAGTGTTCAAACCCACCAACGTTACAATTTGTGCCAGACGTGGGATACGGTTAAAAATAAATAATCGCTTAGTATATACAATATAAATATTTAAATAAATAAGTTGTTAATTAAAGTGCAGTGATCAATGGCGACGAAAAAGTTGATGAAATATAAAGTGGAAGAAAGGAGATTGAAGACAGAGAAGAAAATCTATGTTGCAAGATCTAGAAAATTGTAGAAGCTTCGAGCCGACAATACAAGAAAATTTCAGACGGTTTGAGACGAAAATACAAGAAAATTCAAGAAGTCTTGAGACGAGAATGCAAAAAATTTCAAAAATCTTAAAGAAGAACGTCTGGAAAACTTTAGAAACCTTGCATTGAAAATGCAAAAAATCTAGAAGCCTTGAGACAAAAATGCAAGAAAATTCCAAAAAATTAAAAGATGATCTCGAAGGGCTTTCCAATAGTGTGGACGACAAAATACAAGAGGTGAAAAAGAAATTATAAGCTTTCGAAAATAAGGGTGAAAGTTTGTCAGGTGCTAATCAGCCATCAATGAACTTTTGCTATAAATTGTTATCCCAAAAAAAATTGTATATTTCAGTGTCATGTTGTGTCTGGAATAGTTGATCAGTGATGATGTAAATTTTTAGAGATTCGTTGAATACAAGATGGACGTGTAAATAATTATTTTATTTTTATATCACAAAAACAAAGTCGGGGAGCATCTATGTCTGGTATAGCTCAGTCACGGACAGAAAGAACGGAACCGTAAGTAAAACACAACTACGGTTAGCGAAAGCGGTGGGATATTGCGTCAGGTAAATCACAGTCGCAGGTAAAACAGGAAATACCAAATAAAAACACTCGGTATTAGATTAAACTTTATCACCGTACGTAAATAACCAGTGTTAGGTACAACACTACCACTGAATCGAATAAACAATCAGTGTTAGGTAAAATGCTACCACTGAATAAATAAACATTCGAAAATTCCTTACCAGGTAAACTCGAAGCGAAGACGGAAGATCAGATGATGTCGCACTGAACGGCTCATTCGGAACTGTCTAAATGTTATCGAAATTGCCTTCTTATACTCATTTTTAGCGACAGACCAAAAATAAAAATAGTAAATTTAATTATATCTTCAACGGTCGTTTGTCAATTAGTGCTATGCGAGTATGAACCTCGGTCATGACCATTAATGTTTAAAATAAAAATATAAAAATTGAAGTTGCCATTAGGAAGTTTTGAACAGGGGAACTCTGGCCAAGAATGAATAAAGACATTCAGGACTATATTAATAATTGCAAAATTTGTAGATTTAATAAATACGAAAAAACCCGTCAAAAGTCACATATAACCTTACACCAACATATAAATAATCTTTTGAAATCATAAACCTACATTTGTTAACACTTGATAACGAACACTACCTAACAATCTTCGATCTATTTTCTAAACATGCACAGATGTTAAAAGTAGAAGATAAAACTACAACAACCATAGTAAATAAATTACAAACTTGGTGTAAAGGTTTCATTCCACTATAATAGAAAATAAACATAGACGATGAAGAATATAAAAAAGCATTTTTTTATGTAACCAAAGCACTAATATTACAAAATCTCGATTTTGACAAAGAGTTTATTTTTACAACCGATGCAGCCGTGTTAATGCAGATTTGTAATAAAAAAGAAATGCCTTTTTATTACGACTCAAAAAGTTAAATAGGGCAGAACAAAACTATAGTACAACAGAAAAAGAATCAAAAGCAATGGTCTGGCAGTCAGAAATTTTAAACCGTACATTTACGCTAGAATATTTGTTATAAAAACGGATCATAAACCATTCATATAGTTATTTAATATGAGATATCCGAATCAAAAACTAATAAGATGTAAGATCGAGTTAAGAGATTATAATTTTGATATTAATTACTTAAAAGGCAAAGAAAACATTATCGCAGATCTTTTATCCAGACAAAAAGCAATTAACAATTAAATGATAAAATAGGAGATTTTTTTAAACCAAAACCCTTTCGCACATTGTATTTCACGGAACCGTGAAATGTTCAAAGGTTTAGCTAGAGATGTAAATAGAAAATATCAAAGTAAAGATTTTGCAAATATATAAATATATATATATATATATATATATATATATATATATATATATATATATATATATATATATATATATGCATGTGTGTGTGTGTGTGTGTGTGTGTGAATGGGAAAAAATCAAAGTAAAGATCTGAAACATATATACGGAGTGGTGAATCGAATTGCGCACCATAGCGTTTTCAATGCTATTTTTCAATTGTTCAATTATTGGCTTCCCTAATTATTTTATGCAAAAAAGTTTCAAATAAAAGTTTTAAGGCATAAATTCCTGCATCTAAATCAATAAACATACTTTCTATTACATGCTTTGTAACGACAGAAATTAAATATTAAAATGTCGAAAGTTGTGTTGAAAATACAGGCAGCCATGGAATTGAACAAAAAATAAAAAAATGCTTGGCGTTTTATCTGTCAAAACGACAACGTTGGACGTTTTATCTGTCAACCGTTGACGTTGAAACGACGAGCATTTATTTATTATTATAAATGTTTTATAAAATATAAATATTTTCTCCTGCAGGTCCAACGTCAACGTTGACATTTTATCTGTCACAACGTCAAACGTTGATGTTTTGACAGATAAAACGTCAAGCATTTATTTAATTTTTTGTTCAAGTCCATGGCTATCAATATTTTCAACGTAATTTTCGTCATTTTCATATTTAATTTTTGTCGTTACAAAGCACGTAATAGTAATTCCGTTTATTGATTTAGGTGCAGAATTAGATGCCCTAAAACTTTTATTTGACTCGTTTTTCCTTAAAATAATTAGGGAAGCAGGAAATTGCAAAAAACCGGCTGAGCGAGTCACCACCCTGTATATATATATATATATATATATATATATATATATATATATATATATATATATATATATATATATATATATGTATATATATTTATAAATATTTATATATATATATAAAGTTTACTTTCCCCGTCAGAGCATATGAATAATAACCCTCGTCTTTTATAAACAACAATACGTAAACAATTATTATCGAGAAAAATTCAAGTCTAGACGCGACATGAATATCTCTACCGAAACAACTCAAGCGTTATCGCGTGCCATCTGCTTCGTCGTGCGCAAACCTTTAAATTCGGATTCGTTTGACGCCTACATTCGGCTATCCTGTGCTTCATCTGCCCCAGATGAACAGTCCTCATCGCCTCATCGCTTCATATACTCGGCACATGTGGACGTTCGGTAAGGCTTGTCATGGAGTCCTTCGCTGATGATAACGTAGGTATCGTTCGGCTTCATCTTGATGACACGATACGGACCGACGTACTTCTTCCGGATCTTGAGTCCTGGACTCAGTTGCTTCCTCTTGATCGCAACGATATGCTTCGTAGGGTAGAGATGTGCAGGTCGTCGGCGTCTGTCGAAGCTTCTCTAGTTTTCCTCCTGAATTCGAGAAATCTGCTCCTTCGTAGCTTCCGGGATTTCGTCTTTCCTGGCGTTGAAGTCTGCGATGATTTTTTTAGTGATGAACTCGTTGATTCATTGGATTCGTCGAGTTCATGGCTCTCTCGACGGCTTCCACGTTCTTATACCACCGGGTTGGATCTTTGAACTATAGCTTGGCTAGTACGGAAGCAATCGTCGACTTTATGCTTGCCCATTTGCACGAGGTAATCCGGTTATAATCAGCAAATGGCCAGGCACTACTCCTCAAACTGGTTTGAAGTAATGGTAGTGCTGGGTTTTCGAAGGCCACGTTTTGAATTTTCAGCTTCTGGATGATCTCTCTGGTCGTCGTCGACTTCACCAGATACAACCATATAAATTTAGTGAAACCATCTACCACGGCGTGGATGTTTTTATATCCTTTGTGCATCGATTCCAGCGGACCTATATAATCCACGTGGTACGTGTGAAGCGGGGAACTCTCCTTGAAAAGTGAATAAAGTAGTCCCTCCTTTCGGTTGACTCACATACACTCACGCAGTTGCGGATTACACTTTTGACGATCTTCTTCAGCTCGGGGATGTAGTAGTCCTGCTTTACTTTCTCCTCGGTACGCAGAGCTGCGTAGTGTCCTTCCTCATAAATAATCCTGCTCATGCTGCATCGAACGAGGAGCGAAAAACGTTTCGAGACCTTCGAAAAACTTGAACAGGATTTCAATCCTCAACACGAAGTCCTTGTATGGCTTATCCTGCAGGTGATCTTGTATCGCTTCCAAGCCGTCGTCTGCTTGCTGTGACCTCTTCATCTTGGCAACAAGGCCGTTTTCAATTGCGTACAATACCTGAGGATGACGACTGAGAGCGTCTGCGTAGGGAATTCTCAACCAATTCTGATGCTTACTGTAGTCGTACTCCTCCATCAGCATAGCCCATCTCGATACTCTGAGTGTCAGGTTCAATTTATCCATGTTCTTCTGCAGCGCGGAGCAATCTGTAACAAGCTTGAACTTAGTTCGAAACAAGTAGATGTGGAACTTTTTCGGCGATTAAAGCTAGAATCTCGAGCTCATAGCTGCAATAGTTTTCTTCCTGTGGCGCCGGTTTTTTGCTCATGTAGTGTACCGGGTGAAGCTGGCCGTCAGATGGTAAACGTTGCACTAGGAATGCTCCGTAGCCCAGCTCTCTAGCATACGTGTGCAACTCAGCTTCGCATTTCGGATTGAAGATGGCTAATACTTGTTCCTCCGATAGCAGGCTCTTCAGTTGGTTGAATACCGCCCTCTGGTCCACTCCAAACTGGAACTCTCGTTTTCCTTTCACAGATCACTGAACAGCTTAGCAATTCTGGCGTAGTTTGGAATGCATTTTCTTAAATACTTAATTTCCTGGGTGCGGGTGAAATACTTCCGTCTTACACAATATTGACCGAAAACTCGGTCTTTGTTTTAAAAAACTGACACTTGCTCCGCACCGAGATCCGCCCGGTTGGCGAGTTCTCACATGACTAGAAGATATTCCTGGCAAGTCTCGTCTCTTCTCTTGTACCGCTTTCCCAAGAGTTTATGGATTTCAGCTGCACTCGTTTCGACGTGAAATTATTCTCTCAGAATTTTCTTTCATTTTTGCCACGATGTAATGCCTCGTTCGCCTTTGATGAACATTTTAGCCAGGCCTGTCAACTATTTTTTTGCATAGACGAATTTCTGCATCTTGTCCCTCTCTATAAGCTCTGCTGTCTTCTCGAAGACGTCGATCCAGTTCACGACCAAGTATCCATTCTTACCGCTTAACATGTGAATAGAATCCTCGAAGTCTCGAAAGGTCAGAGAAAATCTATGAGACTTCTCTCGTGGTACTTGCCGGCGACGCCTGGATCTTCTGGGCTGCAAGTACTAAGCTTCTTACTCGAACTGTCGTCACTCGAATTATCGTGGCTGGAGCTGTTGTCGCTGGAAGTGGCCTCACTTGATGATGTCTGCGACGAGTTGTCTCCACGGTGCTTTCTCCAAACGTTTCTCTTGGCCGCTTTCTCGTTCTCCGACGTTTTTTTCTTCAGCTTCGACTCCTGCTTAAAGCCATGCTTCAGCTTATGCTAGACGTCGCGTTCCAGCTCATTCTTGACTCCATATCTCGGCTTCTCGACGTCGTCATCAGATCGCTGTAAACTGTCTTCAGTGCGTCCAGATCGCAGGGTTACTGAAAATACGTTCTGCAAGTGCATTTTTCGGACCCGAATAATCAATGGACTGAATGTTCGCAACCGTAACCAGATCAGCCTCGTTAAACTTTTCCTCTATATACTTTTGCTTTACAGCGCTGTCATTTGAGTCGGGTTGAATTGTAAAACCAGGAAAGGCACAATTATTCCGATCGAACACGTCCATCTCAAAAATCAACTTGTGGAGCACCTGAATGGTCATTACGGACGCTGTTCCGATATTGTGATTGTTTTTCTCAATCCCGCCGAGTTTCGTCATTTTGCATGTTATGCTTCGTCACTAACTTTGGGGTTTATGTTCTGCCAATTCACTTCACTTACTTGGAGGTAAAGTGCGTTGTACTCTTTCTTGCAAGTGCCGTACGTTGAAGATAAGTGAGGTAGCCATCTTTGTTTCGAAATCCGTTAAATTATGTTTTTCCCTCGCAGTGCTCAGTTGTGGTGTAAAAGGAAGGGGAGCTTTCGTCTTGGTGCGTCTTCAACGACGTGCGGCAGCTCCAAGGGATGGCGTCTCAGCTTATGCCGTCGTTTGTCTTTCATTTTGTTGAGACTTTTTCTTATCCCGGTTGAGCCCCCAATTTGTAGGAAATTTCACTTTCCCCGTCAGGGCGTCTGAATAATAATTCTCGGCTTTTATAAACAATAAGAACTGAATATTTATTAACGAGAAAAATACAAGTTTCCTGCCAGCAACCTCTCGAAACTTGTCAAGCGCGTTCGCGCGCCATCTGCCTCCTCGCGCGAATTATGATAACACTCCAGGTAAGATTTCATCATATTCGCCACACGTGTGCACCGGTCAACCTCAGTTGACCGCGGTAGTTTTCCATAACTTTTAGCAACATAAGAACTAATCTTAAGATATTATATAACATGTATCCTAGTCAGAAAAAAACTCACTCTTGTACTGATTCTCGACAACTAAACATCATCTTGAAAAAATAAGTGTTTTTTTCAATAATTATAATCTCCGAATTATAATTGGCGCAGTTCGGTAGGATGCCAAAAAGTATTTAACAAAGTTAATTGTTGAAAGTGCCAACAAAAGTGGTAACCGCAGTTACAGTAAAAGTCTTTTCGATTTAGTCGATTAATTTGGCATCACCACGAAGATAAGAGCAAGGGTATCCCAGCTCAGGCATAAACAGTTGCCCATCAGATCAAGCAATCCCTTAGAACTTCTTGCTGTCCCACGACTACGAAGTTTCTGCAAAGGACAACAATTCAAGGAGGAACCAGAACGAGACACTACAGTTGCTGCCCTTCATCAACATCAGTCAAGACGTCAGGATGACCAGGATAAATCAATTCACTGACTCCACCCACCTTATAACAATGATCATATTATTGGTCATAACAATTATATCTGTATAAGTACAATATTTTTGTAACAATTAAACACAGGGTTTCAAGGAAAGGCTAACGCTTTTAGGAATCGAAACGGGTGTCCGACACTGAGACACACATATTTACACAAATTTATGTCTGACTCAGACAGTGAAGAATTCATAAACGCTGTACAATATCAGATTAGAAAATTAACATTAAGACCCCCAAATCTTAATATTATTAATAACCAAAACATAATGACTACCACAATCAGTGACTTTCAAATGCTGTTAAAAGGCATCCGCGAATACGATTTATTTCATAAATTCTGTCGATGAGTTTATCACTTGCTTTACAGGAATTACTCTAACTGAAATACAACAAATATTCACCTTTCAATTAATTAAAAACATATTAAAAGGCAGTGCAAAAACATACCTATCAGAAAATTCATTTCCTGATTGGAATACCTTAAAGACCTTCCTCCAAACAAAACCCCTGAAACATTACTACTAAAAATTATTTACACTACGAAAAATAATAATTCAGAAAACTTTTTGAAAGAAATAATGTCAAATTTTAATAAATACAAAAATAAAACCTATATCAAAGCATGTAAAAACTTCAATAATAGCAGAAAATCAGAAACTAGTGGTACATCACTTTATTTCTTGTTTACCGCATATTATACGCGGATCCTTTACCGTAAAAAAAACCCAAAACACTTGAGGAATGCGAACAACTGTTAACAAATGAATTTAACTACGTACAACACCAATCTACACTCAAAAAATTCGAATTATAAATTTAAACAGTGAACAACACCACACCACAATTCAGAAATAATATCGCACCACAAAAATTCCCTGCACAATCGTTCCCTTCCAGACCAATCACTATACAAAGACAATACCAACCACAAGGTAGAAATAACTTTGCTCGTCGAAACATTATCAATGACATAAATACACGTAGGACATTCACACCAAAACCCATGACACAACAAACAAGACAAACCGACCCAAACTATAGTACCACATCATAACTACCAAAACTACACTAATGATGAAACAAATCCGCCAGACGAAACAAATGACAAATTAAACGAATACCCTATAGATGAAGAGAACGAACATCAAATTGAGGATTTTCAGGAAAATCTCGTAGAAAACGAAAATACGTAAAGACAATTCACGAGAACTCAATTCCTATTTTACACAATAACGATTCTATAATACTAATAGACTCAGGATCTGACATAAATTTTATATCCCCTAGATATGCGAAAGAAAGAAGTTTAACAGTCAATGATCAAGATAAAATTACCTTATCCCACCGCTACCGGTAAAAAAACTCTTACAAATAAAAGTAAATAAAAAACTGTTCAAATTTCACGTAGTGGACTTTTATCACCTTTGTAATCTCCTATTTGGAATGGAAATATTAAAAGAATTAAATATTACTCTAAATTTTAAAACAAACGAAAATCATTTTGAAAACCGTAAAATGAAATTCACTACACAAGGCGAAATCCATTATAAATTATCCTATATTTAGTTTAGAGATCAAAACTTAAACACAAGTCAGAAATTAAAAATAGCTAATAACTAGACTTATTTTCTAAGGAAAACGAACAACTTTCTGCTACAAATACAACTACACATAAAATTTATACTACAGATGAAATACCCATTTTTCACAAAAAACTACAGATTACCTCAATGTTATGATAATGACATTGAAAAACATGTACAAAATTTGCTAAAAAATAAGGTTATTCAAAAATCTGTATCCCCGTATAACCCTCCTACATGGATCGTGCCAAAAAAGGCAGATGCCTCCGGTAAAAGAAAAACTCGACTCGTAATTGATTTTCGGAAACTAAACCAAAAAATTCGTGAAGATAAATTCCCCTTACCAAATATAGATGACCTATTAGGCAAAATCGGAAAACCTAAATTCTTCACCACTTTAGATTTACATTCAGGGTTTCAAAGATAGAGAAAAAACTGCATTCTCAACATATTTACTGGACAGACAGAGATGTCGAAAATATAATTCTTAAACTATTTCTTCCTTGGCTGTTGGCCGCTGCATACTACAGTTGTTGATTTGTAACGAATTGACATAGTGATGTCACTTTACAAATTACTTAACAACTAAATTATAATGCACGAAAAATCATGAATATTCGCCGAGTATTTGTAGCTCAAGTGGTAGAGCAGTCACCTAGCGAGTGAAAGGTTCTGGGTTCAAATCCCGGCGAATGCTCATGATTTTTCAAAAATTCTAACA
The DNA here is from genome assembly GCA_947425015.1 of Pterostichus niger. Taxonomy (NCBI): domain Eukaryota; kingdom Metazoa; phylum Arthropoda; class Insecta; order Coleoptera; family Carabidae; genus Pterostichus; species Pterostichus niger. The sequence continues at coordinate 17,215,669 of OX380337.1, forward strand.
TATTTACTGGACAGACAGAGATGTCGAAAATATAATTAGAAATTATTGTATTAAAAATGAAATCTACGAAATCAACATCCCAAAATTAGGATGCGGATTAGACAGAAAAAAATATGATGATTTAATAAAATATTTAAATATTATTTTTAATGAGACAAATATTTTAATTAACATTTACACACTACCCCAAAATTTCTATATCAGTGACGACTCAAATACTACGATACATAGCTCACCCGAAAATATTATAAATGGAATAAGATACAAAGAAGATAGATTAAACATAGCAGACATCCTAATTATATTAAAATTTGGAGACCAACATGAAATAAAAATAGAAAAATTATATTTCGAATCCAATATCAAAAGACAAAGGTTTCACATTACATTCTTAGTTCTAGATGTAGATAACGAAATATTAAATTTCTTTAAAAAATATATAATACCTAAAGTAAGATATTTTGCAATTTTCTATAATAATTTTTTTAACCAAACACTATTAATATGATCGGAGTAAATAGGTTCGTGAAAGATATACTTAAGATTAACGAACAGGAACAAATAGTCGCTGTTGATCATAACGGCTTCCGAAATCACAGAGGAATACTAGAAACAATTAGAAATTTGAACGAAAGATACTATTGGCCTAAAATGATACAAACTGTCCAAAATTATATAATTAACTGCGAAATTTGCAAAAGCAATAAATACGAAAGACAACCTATAAAAACCCACGATAATCTCACCCCTACTGCAGAATGCCCTTTCGAAATTTCAATCTTGACATATTATCTTTATCAACTTATAAATATTTAACAATATTCGATCAATTTTCAAAATTAGGACAGATAACTCCCATAATAGTAAACTCTATTAATATCGTAAACTATTTGAAACTATACTTACAATCGTACGCAGTGCCCAAAATAATTATTATGGATAACGGCACTGAATTTAACAATGAATTCTTGAAAGATTACCTAAATACACTAAATATCAAACCCCACTACACTTGCATCAATAACCCAAAAAGTAACGCTGTAGAACGATTCCATTCCACTCTTATTGAGAATCATTTGAGAATTGTAGAAAATAATAATAAATTTAAACATTTAAAATTAAATGATAAAATTGACCTCTGTATCGTAAGTTATAATAACTCAAAACATTCAATTACTAATAAAACCCCCTTCGAAATAATTTTTGGAGAAGATCAAGAATTAAAATATCCTAAAGAAATTAAAACAGAATCAGAACTAATACAGCAACATATAAATAACCAAAAAGAATTTCATAAAATAATCAACGATAAAGTTATATATGCTATAAGCTTTAGAAATGGAATACTACTAAGAAAATATCCTCGAGAACTGTCACGAAAGATATAGTATTAAGTGAAATTAACCCTTTAAAATAATAAATAAGAAATATGATAAAATCTTGATGGGGAGGAATTATGATAACACTCCAGGTAAGATTTCATCATATTCGCCACACGTGTGCACCGGTCAACCTCAGTTGACCGCGGTAGTTTTCCATAACTTTTAGCAACATAAGCACTAATCTTAAGATATTATATCACATGTATCCTAGTTATAAAAAACTCACTCTTGTACTGATTCTCGACAAGTAAACATCATCTTGAATAAAAATTCTTCTATATTGAAAAAATAAGTGTTTTATTTTTTTCGAAATATGAAAAATCAAGAGCATTCGCTGGGATTCGAACCCAGAACCTTCCACTCGCTAGGTGACAGCTCTACCAATTGAGCTACGAATACCCGGTTAATACTCATGATTTTCCGTGCATTAAATTTAGTTGTTTGTCTTTTATTTTTTTCAATAATTATAATCTCCGAATAAATAATTCGCGCGGAACTTTTTAATTCGGCTCGTTGGACTCCTACAGTTATATTTAGATTTCAATCTCTGATCAATCTGATCGATTCTATCGATTAATTGCAAAATTTTGAGATCTATAGCGATTGTAAGATGAAGTGTTTAAAACATCGATTTTGTTGAACGATTGATTTTAATTTAAAAATATAATCAAAAGATCAATCTTGACATATTTACAATATGTAATCTAAACTAGCAAGTTCTTAAATGCTGCGTCAGACTCTGGTTTTTTCCACTTGATAACAAATATTATATAAATCGATGTTAGTTGATAAGATACACTCTTGTTCTTGTAAACGTAACACATGTTGTATATGTGTTCATGTTGACAAATAAAAATTATCATCCGCAATTTCGAGTTCTTCTTTTTAAAACATAAAATAGAACTTACAATATTTAACTTACGAATAATAAGTACTCGTATAATAGGAAAATGTAGACTACAATTATCACTGCAAACGGGTTGAGGTTATTAATAAAAATGTGGTCATGATGCAGCTAAGGATCAGACCGCAACACACTACGCGTGCTTTAAAATCAATAATTGTTATATTTTAATATTGTAAACGAGAATGCGAAATCTATTTTAATTAAATAAATTTTTGTTCAAATAAACATAAAATAAATCGATTTTATTGTACAGTCGATTATATAAAATCGAATTTTTTATCAGTCGATAGTTTCAATGATTTTATTTTTTGATCAGTAATTTTTTTTTTAATCGATAACACCAATTTGATCGATCAATCGATAAAAAAAGATCAAAATTTTTTAAAAATATGTCGATTAAATCGATCAATCGACATTTTTGCCAAACCGTATTCGTGAGTCACTATCTAAGACATGTCGACTGATGGACTGATTAATGAATTACTTATTGAACAGCAATAACATTCAGTTAGGTAGGTTGTATAAAATAAACAGCCAGCGATCTGCTTTATAATAAAGACTGAAAACAATGAGAGAAGTTACTTTAACACTAACAAATACTATAACATTTAAACGATTTTCATAACTACCTTGAATCACCCTTTGCAACCCTTGTGAAGTCAAGACAGAGACAACAGGGCGTAAGTAGCTAAACCATTTTTGTCAGGTACACTAGATACGCGCTTACATTTTGGCAAAAAATACATTTTGCTCTCAATAAGGGCTAAGTCAAGTAAGTAGATAGTGGATTATAATCAATAATTGTTAATGTTATTCCTTTTATTTTTTAAGATAACGATATGAACGCTTTAGATTTAATTCTATGTGGATTCCCAAGGTAAATAATACCAAAGAAAATAATATAATAAATTATGTTTAACGAAGCTGCCGCTTGAAAATTCACATTGTGTTAACTATCATTATTGCGAAAACTATTCTGCATAGCTTTAAACTTAGCCGCAAATGATCCACCTTCAACACCAGAAGAACATTATCGAAAATTGATAATTTCTAATGGATTAATATATATAAGATGATAATGTTCGTGCAAGATCAGCTGGTTTACGTCAAACACTTCTAATCAATGGACATTTTTCTTATTTGTAGACGGACTTTATTAAGTTGTTGAATGAATATAAAATACAGGCTGACCCATTTTAAGAGATCCAGTGGAATATCTCGACAAATATGTGTCTTACAAAAAAATGTTTCGAATAAAAGTTTGTTGGTTCAAAAGGGGCCATCTGATCCACTGGTCATTACTCCTCCCCCACCCCCAGGGGGTGAGGGAGGAGGGGTAACTTTGATATCTTAAATGGGAACCCCTACTTTTTATTACATATTCGGATTCTACGTAAAAAAATATGAAGGTTTTATTCGAACAATCATCTAGTTTTCCAGACAATTCGTACACGAAATGCGGCGAGTCGGGAAGGGATAACTGCATTTAATCATCATCATCCGCGGATTCATACGATGATCATCGATGGTGTTCCGCCTTCGTTGACGTCGAATGATTCCTCTTCTACACCTTGATTCAATCCGACGAATCACTGCATGATTTGGATGGCGTTGACGTTGGAGAAATCGTCTTCGGTATAACTCTGCAGCTCTTCGGTAAGAACCCCGACATTCTCCCAAGACAAGGAGAATATCCACCTTTTCATTCGGTGAATACTCGGCCATTCCGGATTGTCAGATAATGCAATTATCCCTTCACGACTCGCCGCATTTCGTGTACGAACTGTCCGGAAAACTAAATGATTGTTCGAATAAAACCTTCATATTTTTTTACGTAGAATCCGAATATGTAATAAAAAGTAGGGGTTCCCATTTAAGATATCAAAGTTACCCCTCCTCCCTCACCCCCTGGGGGTGGGGGAGGAGTAATGACCAGTGGATCAGATGGCCCCTTTCGAACCATCAAACTTTTATTCGAAACATTTTTTTGTAAGACACATATTTGTCGAGATATTCCACTGGATCTCTTAAAATGGGTCACCCTGTATATAAAAAGTAAAAGAATGTAGGTATTTATGTTACTAAAAAACGGTTGACATAGTATATATGGTTAAATTTATCAACTTGTAGGAACTGTGCCTCTGTTATTCGAATATGTAGAAGAAAAGCTTTTTTCTATAGAGAAAATTATGTTTTTATAAATCTTAAATTAAACATTAAAGTAAATTATCCAATAAACCTGAAATAAAAATATTTTTTTTGCATTTATGCTTCTATTTACAACAATATTAACGCCTAAATAACCATCAAATTTTTAAATCAATTGCTGGGGAAAAAGTTCTATTTCTATTGCAGCAACGTATTCATATTCTCGCGCCACAATCGTCGAAGAATTTATTATCGGACGTCGTTATTTATTTCTTTTGATATATTAGATTTGCAGAAGATTTTGAAGAAGGTGCTACATTTTCTTAAGAAGTTTCTCAACGTTTTGGAGTTTATAGAAAATGAGGTTTAAAAATTCCCCAGTTCACGTTTTCTTCATCTTCGTCGCTTTCTTTTTCTTTTCTTTTTCCTTAAAGCTGCATTTGTTCTGTTGCTAAGGGAAAACTGAAATTTTCTACATTTCCAAAATTCTGTAGAATGAACATTAGTTACTGAGTTATGAATTACGTTACTTTAGAATACTTGGGGAATCTCCACATTATTTAAATCTGCCGATGTAATTTCAACTACATGATTCTGATTTTCTAGTGTATTTTATACTATATTATTTAGTTCTTGCTGATCTTCATCAAATCTGTTGAACTTTACAAACATAGTTTTGAAAAAATTTAAAATAGATAAATTTATGTCAAACACTAGATCTAACGATGTTGAACATGACGCAGATCCACCCTCCAGTCTTAATCATTTCTATTTTTGAAAAGACCCTTTTTCTGGTATTTTTAAATAACATATTTTATGCTATCCATTGTTCTTTTCATGAAGTTCACTTTTACAAGCAAATTCCTTATCTTTCCAAGTTGTTCTATCTGTTTTCTTGCTCACCAATATTTATATTTATTAACAACATTTAACAAGAAAACTTTTTCATCGTTGGAAAAATTAGGACCTCGGTTTATTTTCTTCTTTAGATTTTCAATCTTTTCTTCACAAAAAATATCATTATAATTCTTAAATTGTGAGTATCGCGCAAAATAACAACATTTGACATCTATGGCAATTTACACAATTATCTACTTAATTTGTAATTAGTAAATCATCAAATTGCAATGTAGCTATGCGAACAAAAAGAGAGTTTTCTCGACTCACCTCTCGTCTCGGCGAGACGAGAGACCTTTCATATCGAGATTTCTCAACATCTTTTTGTGTATATTATAAATTTAAATTGGCAGCATTTTAATACAAATAAAATATAATAGACAAAATAAATGTATTCACAGAGTTTGGCTGATGGGTTACAAGTTGAGGACGAATACCTGTAGTTTTAACAAGATTGTAACGTAGTTGCTGATTTTCTCAGGCGTGGGTGTGGAAAGTCGCGTACTTGCGATTACAGCTACTAAAAACTTCTCTAGCTGGGCAATCCTGAAAGCTAAAAATTTTGGGCATAGGAATACGACATGGTTTTGATTGTTTGGTTCATTTCTGTTAAACAAATTGCAGATCTCTTCATTTGTACATTTATGGTTGGACAATATAGAATATATTACGAATAGACAATCGAAGTTAAAAGGAATTTTTTAGGGATTTGAAGTTAACTTTGGATGCTGAGGTAAAGTTGACTTGTATCGAATGTTTTGTAGAATGGATTATAGTTTGAATAAATAATGGAACTCGTGCTAATATTCTACAAGATTTCGTTGTAAGCAGTTAAGAAATTCTCTACTTCTTCCTTTTGCAATATCGCACTTTGTTTTTTCCAGACCCAGTGATGATTTGCCTTCGTAATCTTTAATTGAAAGTTTGTTACATAATTATATTCATTATTGTTTACTGTTTGATATGGCACGGAACATGTGGAAGTTTTAACTGACGTAGTCAAATAGCTCCAATATTTTAGTAAATTAGCAAATAAAGAGTGGATGAACATTAGTGTTATAGATAAAAGTGAAAATAGAAGTAAAACAAGATTAGAAGTGATAAATACGTTTATAAACCGGGTTTTCAGGTATTTCTAGGAGAGAAATCTCCGAGGAATAGAAAGTTAACTTCAAACAGAAACAACATGAAAACAACAGACAAATTAATACAATATAAGGAATAGATACACCAAAGAGAGTAAAAAGTATTTTTTTGATAAAATAATTAGTTATAAGGTCAAAATTAACCAAAACTTAACTCGTAATAAAATATCATATGATACATACATCTACCTCTTGGCTCAAAAAGCATGAATGCTAAGTGGGTCATATAGTCAAAATGGAGAAATAATAATTAAAAAGAAAGAAAATGGAGACAGAAAACTATTGTAGAAAAATTAAACACACTGGAAGAAGAAAATAAAGAATTGAAATAACTGTCAAAAACCAAGAAAAGAGGATTGAAATACTGGAAAAGGAAAGCAAGAAGAGAAATGTGATAATTATTGGTATGGAAGAAGGAGAAGCTAACTGGGATGAACTAGAGGAATAATAGATCTTAAAAATAATTAAGGAAATAATGAAGGTGGAATTAGTATCAACTGACATTGATTTCGTAAAAAGAATGGGTAAAAAAGGAAAGAAAATTAGACCAGTATAGTGGGATTAAGTTCATGGAAAAAAATATACAACTACTTAAAAATAAAAAAAAACTTAAAAGGAAGCAAGGTGTTTATAGATGAGGACTATATAGAAGCAGTACTGAAGACACGAAAGGAGTTAATACCAGTCCTAAAAGATTTAAAAGAATAAGGTAAAAAATCTTTTATTAAGCAGGACAAACTAATCGTCTAGGAGGAAGCATATAAGAAAAGATCGAGAGAGACTTCAGAAGACTCTGTGGACGAAGAAAAGACAAGAAAAAGAAAATGGAAAATAAGATACCCTAATAAAAAAGCAGTACAGGAAAGAAGTTCATTCCAGATTCGTCTAGAAATGTATGCTATTTTAGCAGAAAAGAAGAAACAAACAGCTTGAAACTAGAGACAAGTCAGGCGGAAAATGAGATGACTACTATGGCATAGAAAAAGGTAAAAGACAAGATAAGGTTAACAAAAAATTTTCGAGAAAGACAGAAGGAAAAAAACCACTATCTTAAATTGCCCAGAAAAAACATGAATTTCCAATAAAAGAAACACCAATTAAATGAAAACCAAGATAAAACAAAACAAAATGAAAATAGCCATATGGAATGTGAGGACGTTATTACAAGTAGGAAGATTAGATAATATTCTGCTGGAAATGAAAAGATTACACATAGACATAATTGGAATTAGTGAGATACACTGGAAAGAACAAGGAAAGATTAAAAAAAATGTACACAATAATTCACTCAGCTGGTAAATTATATCAAAAGGGAGTAGCAGTAATATTTAATGAAAAAGTCAAGCTAACGGGGTTCGTACCAATCTCGGAAAGAGTCATGTGGTGCCAGATAGAAGGGAAACATAAAAATATTAACATTATACAAGTATATGCACCAACGGCGGAGGCAATAGAAGAAGAGATAGAGGATTTTTATGAGAAAATAGAGGAAGCAAAACAATTATGTAAGACAGATGAAATAATAATGATTATGGAAGACCTAGGCAAGTTGGGAATGGAAAATATCAGAAAATAGTAGGAGAATGGGGTTTAGGAAATGGAATAAGAAAACCAGAAATCAAATTGATTACATTACGGTCAACGAAAGATACAAAAATTTCATAACAAATGTTGAAACATACCCAGGAGCTGATTGCGATACGGACCACAACCTATTAGTAGCAGACGTTAGAGTTTGTCTTAAACGTATAAACAGAAAGCAGTACAAAATGCATGAAGACCTTAAAAATATAGTGTAGGCGAGGAGCTTAAAGAAAACAGAAGTTTTCCAAAAATATGAGAATAAAAGAAGTTCCAACGTAAAAGAAAAATTTCAAAATTTAAAGACGACGATACTAGAGGTAGTAAACGAACTTAACCCGGAAAAAAAGTAGTGATAAAGAAGCAAAAGTGGATGACGCAAACTATTCTAGACTTATTGGATGAACGTAGAATAGCAAGGAATCCACCCAGTTATAAAGAAGTGAACAATAAAGTTAAAAAGAATGAAAAAAGCCAAAGAAAATGGATAGAAGGGTTGTGTCAAGAAGCAGAAGGAATATATGTGAAAAATGAGTATGGATTAATCAAAAATATTTAAGAATTGGGATAAAGAAAGTACAACACAAGGAGAAGTTATTTAGAGAAAGATGAAGAAAAAATCATAGAAGAGGAACAAATTCTCGAAAACTGGGCAGAGTACGTAGAAACACTTTACAATGACGAAAACAGAAATAGAGAAACAATACTTAAACAAAATAATAACGGGAATAGTATCTCAAAAGAAGAAATAGAAAAAGCAATTAAAGAAACCAAACAGGTAAAGCAGTAGGTACAGATAAAATTAGTACAGAAATGTTGGAAGTCCTGGGTGAAAGAGGAATCGTATTAATAACTGACCCGGCAAATGAAATATATGAAAAAGGAGTAATTCCCGTAGAAAAAACAAAATCCATAATAATATTACTACCCAAGGAAAGTACAGCAACTACATGCGAAGAATATAGGACAATAAGATAAATGAGCCATGTACTAAAAATTATTTTGAGAGTATTATTAAACAGACTAAGAAACAATATATCACCTAATAAATTTGAATTTTAAAAAAGGTAAAGGAACGAGAAATGCTATATTTATGCTAAGAACACTAGTAGGAAGAACTATGGAGGTGAATAATAAAGTATTTGCATGCTTCAGAGATTTCAAAAAAGCGTTTGATATGGTATTGCATGTCAAATTATTCGATATTTTAGAAGAGAAAGGAATTGACAGTAATATGGTAACCTTATTTAAAAGTTTATATTGGATTCAACAGTCAGCTGTAAAACAAGAAGGAAAAAATATCCAGGTATGTCAACATAGAAAAAAGGTGTCAGGCAAGGATGCATTTTATCTCCCCTATTATTCAATATATATAGACAGACAGCAAGTTTCAAACAATAGAAGAAGTACAGGGAGTAAAGATTGGAGAAAGAAACGTGAATAACATTAGATATGCTGATGACACAGTGATATTAGCGACAAGTGAAGAACACTTAAATGTACTACTCAAAAAAATTGTGGAAACGTGCAAAATATATGGATTGGAGATTAATAGAAAAAAAAACAATCAGCATAGTTTTTTTCTCGGGGAGAGGAAGTAAAAATAAATATTGAATGTGAAAACGAAAAGATTAGATAAAGTAAAAGTAAATAAATTCGTATAAATACCTAGCAAGCAACATCGCATCGAATGGAAAGTGTGAAGGGGATATAAACAAGAATTAGTATGGCAAAAATGGCATTCGGTAAATTGAAAAACATATTATCAAGTAACGACTGCGGCATTGAATTAAAACTTCGTGTTATAAAATGTTATCTGTGGAGTGTTTTACTAAACGGCTGCGAATCGTGGACACTAACCGAATATCTAATAAATAAATTGAGTGCGGTAGAAATGTGGTTTTACCGGAAAGCGTTGAAAATAAAATAGTCAGACAAAATAAGTAACAAGACAGTGCTACAGAAATTTAAGACAAAAAGACAATTAGTTAGTAAAATAAAAAACAGCATAAAACATATAATTAGAGAAAATCAGTTGGAATGGGACATGTGTAGTGGAAAAATTGATGGATTAAGGGGGAAATAAAGGAAGACCGGCCATATCCTTCTTAAGTAGTTTACAAAACGAATTGGAACTTAAGACTTTTGAAGACCTTGTAAGATGTGCAGAGGATAGAAATTTGTGGAAATTCATGTTCGCCGACGTCTGTATAAGATATGGCACTAATATATGATTGTTTACTGATAAAATTTTAGGCTTTCCAGCCACCAGAGTAACATTTTTCGAAGTATTAAGACTTCTAACTTTGTTTGCCTGTCTCTCTCCTTAATAAATAGTTGGGGGTTGTTTTCTGCCAAGAAATTAATGCTTTAAAATTATTTCATTTGGCCTTTTTCAATATTTTCCCCTTGTGAGGTGCCCAAGATCTCTGCACCACATAATAATGTGGGGAGTAATAATGAGTTGTACAGTTTTGTCAGTGTGCCATGAATGAATTTTTATTTTGGCCAATGGGTTTCTTATAGTACCGGTAACTTTGCTGACTTTAGATAGCATTTCTATTGTATTTTCATGGAATAGCCCCGATAGTTTGAAAATAATTCCCAAATAAGTGTAAGATTTCATTGTCCTGGCAGATGTATTTGAGGAATCTATTTGGAGGCAGGCCTTTATAAAAATATACTACTTTCGATTTTTCTGGATTTACTTTTAATTGGAGATTGTCACAATAATCAGTTAGAGCGTTTAATTTACGTTAATGTCAACTGGGGAATTTGCAAAAATGACAATGTCATCTTCATATTGTAAACTGAGGATGTCCTGTTTGTGATTTATGTAAATTCCTTCAAGTTTCTTTGCTCTAAAAAAGTGTCCACAATATAGAGGGCTTGTACACTTTCGCTGTAATACTCCTTTAATGATTTCTATACCTTCAGATATCTCATGATTGATATTGATTTTTAGTGTTGCTCGTCATATAGATTTCACAATAACATTACTATTTTACCTATTATACCTATGTTAATGATTTTAGACCATAAAATATTGTGCGACACCGAGCAAAGGCAAAGGCAGAGATGAATTTGATACATAAATATTCAGTACATATTTAAAAATTTATCCTACTAAATTTGATAATTTAACGATTCATTGTTATTTAACATATAAATAGTGTAAAAATATCTTTTATAACCAGTTGCTTGAAAGGACGAAACAATCGTCATATTAATAATGCGAATTGCGAAACAACCAGTGTGTATTATTAGATCAATTGCTAATTATGTTTCACCAAGTGCCGTCTACGAATTCTCATAAATAATAACATATTTTAAATTAGCCATTTTAGACTGATGAATTTGTTATATACAATGCCATATCTTCGATATTACATATATTACGAACAATTATATCAATATTTTTTTAACATTGATATAAAACAGGATGTCAGGATGAGAATGTTGAAGTGAACTGATGTAATTTTTTTAGTGGATGTTCTGTGAATGTTTCAGGAGTTCGTGTTAGCCCATTTAATTGGATATAGAGTGATGTTATGTATGTATAATATAAAACATTTGATGACAATAATAATAGAATGATTCTAAATTAGGTAACCATCACCTTATATTTTGCCGAAAATACGACCCGTGTCTTCATTTCTGCTAACGAACTCTGTAATACGTTGTGCAGATTTAACAATGTTGTGTGCTTTAATAACTGCAGTTAATTGTGCGGAACAGCAACATCAAAATCTTCAGAAAATACGCCGAATCTCTCTTTGACAACATCAGCAATATGCACATTTCCTCGAATCGTATCAAGAAGATCATCAAGTATTGAAAGCGTATGGAGTCCATCTTGATCAAACCTGTTTTTCAGAGCTGTTGTCAAGATATCTAATATTCCTTTCGAAATCTGTCATTTGGCAGAAAACGCACAGGGTTTGTGGCTTTGCTAGTTTGCCTCTAGCGACAAGGTACTTTTCTTGGCCTAGGGTGTATTGGATGTACCAACTTCAAATCATCGGCTACTTCCAGCTGTCTAATTACCAACTTCGCTGCCTGTTTAGCACCAGTAGCTGTTAGGTTAATCTTCTGCAAAATTCGAGCCGACTGTTCGTACTTCAACGCTGATTTTCAGGGAAAGGATTATTTCATACTCTAGCAATTATTGAGCCAATGTCGTATAGAAATTCAAATTTTTTTATATTTTTTTTAGCGTTATAGCAGATAAATATTTTTGCAAGGCAAATAATGGGCACGTTTTTTAAATAGCGATTACAAAACATTATTCATTTATTGCGAATGTTACAAATCAAAATACGATAAAGAGAAGTACCGACTGAGTAACGGTGAAAAGGTGTTAGTGAAATAGCTTTAAAAAGTATAATAATATAGTAAAACAGTGATCCCTTAATCCATAACAAGTATTCCTTAAAATATTAACCCTCCCAACCAACCAAATATTACATACTCCATACCGAAGTCCCAGTCCCCATAAAATTGAAAAAAATATAAATTAAAATAACCTACAATTAAACAATAAAACGTGCCTAACAACAATTGGCACTAGTGCCACCTAGCGCCAGATAGCGCAGGTGGATAAATGGAGGCGAATAATTAAGATCTACGCCGGTAAAACAATTTGTTACAGACGGTGAACAAACAAACTACAACCACATTAAACAAATGGAGACGTCAACAAACAATAACCAACCTACAACTTCATATGCCAACACTTTAAAACAAACAATAATGTATCCTAAAAAAGAACAAGCAATAATAATGCATGCCTATAATGAAATTCCCTTGAGAGAATATCTCATAGAAATAGGAAAAATCACAGAACCAAAAAATATTACATACGCTTCACGAATTTCTAACGACAGGATCTGCATTTATCTAAATAGCAAACAACAGGTAGATACAATAATTACAAACCACAGCAAACTTACTGTTTTAGGTAAAACCGTTAATGTACGAAGACTTATCAGCCCCTCAAAAAAACTAGTAATATCAAACGTATGCCCAACTATCCCAAACCAAATCATAGAAGAAAAATTAAAAGAACTAGGTATTAAACAGATATCACCTATAAATTCCCTGAGAATAGGTATGAAAGATGAATCCTTCCAACATATTTTAAGCTTTAGAAGACAGGTATACGTAAGCGACAACAACAAACAACAAATTCCAAACAGTATAGAAATTGAATATGAAAACACAATATATAGAATTTTTCTTTCAGATGACACAGATAATTGTTATATATGCAAAAAACATGGGCATACTGCACAACAATGTCAACAAAGACGCCAAACAGGACAAATAGAAGATACTCAACAAGCGCAAATCTCAACAGATAAAGAAACACAAATAAACCAAACAACTGTACTACAAATCCGAAAAACACAACAAATGCACCAAAAACAAAATACGAGCATACAACAGGAAATACAAAACGAGAAACAATCTTCTTCTTCTTCATACTCACAACTAAGTAACGAACCAGGAACACCAAATAACCAGAAAATAATAAACACAAGCCAAGAAATACCATTAGAAACAATAATAACAGATAAAACTACAACAGAAAAAACACAAAAAAGCAATAATACCCAGAAACGAGTAGCAAGAAACTCAACGAACAGTTCTGAAGAAGATGTACTACAAGAAGCTGAAACAGTAGTAACATACACAAATAAAAATCAAACAGACCCAAAACATAAAAAACCAAAAAGAGAAACCAAATTTGATCAAACGTTAGAACCACTAAAAGAAGAAATGCAGAAAAATCCAGACAAATATCTACTAAATTATGAAACATTTAAAGAACTTATTGAAAACATATACGAAACAAAAAACAAATTAGAAATAGCTAGAGAATACACAACAAATATACCAAATCTCATACAAATGATAAATAATCTACACCTCCACCTAGATGATAGACAGACAAAATACAGATTTACAATTATAGCAAAAAGATTAAAAACACAAATATTAGAGGAAATGGGAGATGTGTTCAATACCCAAGAACCTCAACATGGCGACGACGATCCTACAGTGGAATATTAACGGATTCTTCAATCACATTGGAGAATTACAAATAATGAAAACAAATCTCCAACCAAACTACATATGCTTGCAAGAAACACACTTAAAAAACGAACAAAAAGCAACATTGAAAGGCTATAAAACTTATAGAAAAGACAGAATAAACAATATGCACGCAAGTGGAGGAGTTGCAACACTAATAAAAGAATCACACCATGTAGAAGAAATAACACTAAATACAAACATAGAAGCAATAACAGTCAAGGTATACTATCCTACAACATTAATAATATGCAACTTATACATACCTCCAAACTATAACTTGGAAAAAAATGAATTGGAACACATAATACAGCAATTACCACGGCCATATATCATTGTGGGAGACTTAAATGGACACAACATTACATGGGGATCAGAATACACAAATAGGAAAGGAAAAATTATCGAAGAAGCTATCGATAACCTCACTATATTAAATGATAACACACCAACACACTACTGTGCAGCAACAGGAAAATTTACAAATATAGACTTAACAATCTGCGATCCCCGTATTGCACCCTCACTAACATGGGAAGTAATACTACAATTATACGGAAGTGATCATTTCCCGATAAAAATTACACATTCAGCAGAAACGATACCAAGCATGCCCGATCCAAAAATAATAAAATGGAAGATAGAAGATGCCAACTGGGAAAAATATGCAAATGTATTACGGAAAATTAAAATCACTATAAGCGAAAATACGACAGCAGATAAAATCGTCGAGGAATTTACAAAAAACATCTTTGAAGCAGCAGAAAAGACAATTGGAATAAAAAACATAAAAAGTAGAAAGAAAACAACAGCATGGTGGAACGATGAATGCTATAAAGCTATGAAAGAAAGCAAACATGCGCTCTACGTATACAGAAAAAACCAAACATTGGAAAACCATATAAAATTAAAAAGGACGAAAGCAAAGTTGAAATATATAATTAAAAAAAGTAGGAAACAATCATGGAGAAAATATGTAAACACCATAAATAAAGATACCCCAATAAAAACAATATGGAACAAAATACAGAAACTAACTGGCAAAAATAATAGTACATATACGAGTACATCCACGTTAATGGAGGGCACAACAATCATAACAGAACCGCAAGAAATAGCAAACAAAATAGCAAACACATTCGAACGCAACTTCTCAAATGACAATTATAATAATAACTTCCTACAGTACAAAATACAACAAGAAAAAGAAGAAATTATCATAATAGACGATGATGATAATGATATCAACAAACCATTTAATAGGAATGAAATGGATTGTGCTATTAAAGAACTAAAATCGAATAGTAGCCCGGGACCAGACAATATTACAAATGAAATGATACAACACCTACCAGAAGAAGCAAAAGAAATCCTGCTACAAATATTTAATCACATATGGACAACAAATACTTTCCCAACAGCTTGGCAAACAGCATACATCATACCAATACTAAAACCAGAAAAAAATAAAACAGATCCAAATAGTTACAGACCAATATCATTAACAAACACACTATGTAAAACAATTGAAAAAATGATCAATAAACGGCTAACATGGTTTCTCGAACACAAAAACCTACTAAACAATACACAATGTGGATTTAGAAATGGCAGATCAACTATAGACCTAATAACATGTCTCACAACAGAAATAGAAAAAGCACAAAGATATAAACAACATCTTATAGCAATATTTTTCGACATTGAAAAAGCTTTTGATATGACCTGGAAACGCCATATAATTAAATCTCTCGTAAATCTAAATATACAAGGACATATTCTGCACTTCATACAAAATTTTCTAAATAATCGAACTTTTCAAGTAAAATTCAATGGCCACATTTCCGAAATAAAACAACAAATGAACGGAATCCCCCAAGGCACTTCGATCAGCCCAACACTATTCAACATAGCAATAAATGATATAGTTAAAAACCTTCCGCAACAAGTAAAAACATCACTTTTTGCAGATGATCTTACAATATACGCAAGAGGCACAAATATCGAACAAGTACGAAAACATATACAGACAGCAATACAAAACATAGAAGAATGGACCCAACAAACCGGATTTAAACTCTCAAGTACAAAGACAAATGCAATGCATTTCTGTAAATTAAAACGGCAACATCCAGACCCGCGACTAAAATTATACAACGAAGACATAGCATACTCCACATCAGTAAAATTTCTAGGCATGCACATAGACAATAAACTAAGTTGGAACATACATTTGCAAAAACTAAAATCAGATTGCTATAAAAGGCTCAATATAATAAAAACTCTTTCAAATCACGATTGGGGATCAGATAGAGAAAGTCTATTAAAAATATACCGATCTATAATACGACCCAAAATAGATTATGGATGCCAATTATATATCACAGCAAAAAGCAGCCACTTAAAACATATAGATGTGATACAAAATGCCTCATTAAGAACAATCATAGGAGCACTACGAACTACTCCAATACCTAGCTTATACTGCGAAGCAGGAGAACCACCATTAGCACACAGAAGAGAGAAACTACTGCTAACATACGTAACAAAACTAGCATCAAACACTCAAAATCCAGCACACAAATATCTATTTGAAGCCAAAAATAATAAAATACAAATAAACAATACCACCCAATTGCAACAAAAAATTACAGCCCTATTTTCCGAATTACAAATCCACATAACAAACATCCAAACAAAACATGAAACCACCATCCCTCCCTGGATACAAACAAAACCAAAATATCTCCTGCAACTTACCCAATACTCTAAAAATAACACAACACCACTCATATATAAAAATCTGTATAATGATATCTGTAAAGAAAACGCCAACCAAAAAATAATATATACTGACGCGTCAAAAATAGAAAATAAAACAGGAGCAGCTGTAATTGAAAATGAAAACACAAAAAAATACCACCTCCCGAAAAACATAAGTACTTATACTGCTGAAGCATTTGCAATAAATGAAGCTATAAAGAACATCATGAAGATAGAAGAACCAATAGAAAATTATATAATATGTACAGACAGCCTAAGCACAATACTAAATACAAGAAAACTGTATACAAATGATCTACAAATACAAGAAATACAAGAAAATATACATAAGACCATAAATGAAAAACATAAAAATATAGCGCTGATTTGGATACCTTCACACATTGGAATTAAAGGCAATGAGCAAGCAGACCTAGCAGCAAAAGAAGCTATCAACACAGGAGCAAGAATGCCTATTCCAATACCACCATATGATATCAAGGCACAAATAAAAAAGAAAATGAATGAAAAATGGACAAACGAATGGCACCAAACACCAATGAACAACAAACTGAGGAAGATAAAACCGACCACAGACATCTGGACAACACCAGGAACAAGACGAGAAAGAATCGCCATTACAAGACTTAGGCTAGGACACACACTAATCACACACAAACATATATTCTCACAAGAGCAACAGGAAATATGTAACACTTGCAACCAAACAATAGATACAGAACACATTTTACTGCACTGTAACAAATATACCCAAACACGACAACAATGTAACATACCACAAAACATACAAGATACACTAGGAAACAATAGAGAAACACTACACAACGTAATAAAATACCTGAAAGAAACAAATCTATTATATAAACTGTAAACTTTATAATATACCGGAGCACTAATAGCCCTGACGCTGAAGTGCTCCCTAAATATACTTAAATAAAAAAAAAAAAAAAAAAAAAATACGATAAATAAAAAATATGAAAATTAAGGATTAAAAGTATTAAAATTATCAAAATTAAAGTCGAAGTCAAAGTTGTCGACAATGTAGACATTGAAATAATAATGTCAATAAATTTCCTAAACTATGGGGAGGGGCAAAGTGCAGTATTTTCACCCACAATAAAATTCATGGAGAGGCAACTGCTGGCTTTTTCCCCGCCCGGCTTTTACGCCCCTGAATGTGCATATTGTATCCGTAAGGATAAAATATTTTACTTCCGTTCTGATCTTTCTATCATAGAATTAATTAAATTCTAACGTATAATTTCCATTGAAAAATTAAAAATCAAATAAACTTATATATTTTTGTAATTTTCATGATTACAAAATTTGAGTATTATTATTTGAGGTTAGGAAAGTAGAAATAATAAAAATAAACAGAAAAAATTGAGAAATATCTCCGAGACGTGCCGACCATGATCAAGACGAGAAAACATCGAGGCAAGATATGATTTTCTCTATTCGAGACGAGATGAGATGAGGCATTTCATTTCTTATTTTGTCTTATCCACATCACTATTGGAAAGACTATTATATTTATTTGCCAATCAAATATAACGTTGTTTGTTAATTAGAAAAATTAATCGCAACAGGGGTAACCGACTATAATTCTATTATTATAATTTTTTAGATGAAAGTAATTTATCTGTTATTACTTCTGAAGAAAACTCATTCCTAAGTCAAGTTTGGCTCGCGGCTCTTCCCTGTAGACCAACTTCTAAAGATATAAACATCACTCTTACATGTAATCGTGGCGTCGGAATGTCAGTGAATCCCACTAACTACTCTAAGGTATATCAGAATGACGTCTATCTGGTAAGTAATACGTACTCTTATATTTAAATTACTATAATATTAAAATTATTCAAAGTTCTAATCATAAAATTTCGATGTTTGTTTATTATTATATATTTTATGCAGGTACAATTCCATTCATATCAAGGATTCACAGTTCAATATATAAGTTATGAACCCATAATTTCTCATTGTTCCTGTGTTTTTAAAAGACATAATAAAATGTTTACCATACAACTGTCAAGTAATTCGAAATCGGGTTAGTAATAATAATTTCTACTTTTACAATTTGTTTATATCCACAAAGTGTTTCACGAATTCAGGTACTTACTTTCACGATATATTTATAATATTTTACATATTAATAATATATATATATATATATATATACATCCAATCGAGAAACAAAAAAACACGTATTTCATATTTTGCAAAATACTATCTATGCACACCAAACACAAACCCCAACTCCCATCCCCAGGGGGTGGGGCGGGGGCAACTTTGAAACCTTAAATTGGAACTCCCAATTTTTATTTTAGATTCGTATTCAGCGAAAAAAAATAAGTTAATTTTATCTGAAACTTTTTTTCCAATTCGGAATAGATGGCGCTCTAATCGCAAGGAGACTCACCGGAAAAAATTAACCCCAAAAAACAAAAAAGGAATAAAATAACGTTTATTTTATAAAATCGTTTTGCAAAATTATTACAAGGATTAAGTCGGTGAAAGGCTTGTGGCTACTTGTGATTATGTTGATTTTTTATTTGATTCAATATTTATTTCTTGTGATATTAGACCGTTTTTTACTTTTCTCTCAGAATCATGTTAAAACTTATTTTTGCGATTAGAGAGCCATATATATATATATATATATATATATATATATATATATATATATATATATATATATATATATATATATATATATATATATATATATATATATATATATATATATGATCGTGAGATTTCAACTTTTTAAAATTAATTCAGAAAGTGCTTTCAAAGCAGTTTCAAATAATACCAACACTGCATGATTAGGAAAACTTTAAGTTGAAAACAATTGACAATCGTAAATTTAAAAAAAAATATTTTAATTGAAAATTCATCTACAACATTTTCTTATCACACCAAACCTGGTATGATTTAGAATACTTCATGTTTAAAACAAATGCGCTCGTGATATTTTAACTTGTTAAAATTAACTTGTTAAAATTTCATCCAAAAGTTTTGTCAAGGCCTTTAAATATGGCACCAAACTCTATTTAAATCGAAATACTTTATGTTTGAAACAATTGACGATGGTAAATTTTCAAATGTTTTGAATTTCATCAGAAAGTTCTTCTAAAATCCTATCATAAGACAAGTCCGATTTTAATTTGAAACTTATGTATATTTAAGAATATGGTTCTCTATAAACATAAATTTGCTATCCTATTTGAATTTGTAAGTTTCGAAGAAACAAATACAATAGTGATGTAACAAAACGCTCAAGAGAAGAATTTACGATTTTTTAACTAAATTTCATGGAGCTGGTTGAACTAAAAAAAAAACCCTAACCATGCTTAACCTAGTACAGAACACATTTTTATGGTAAAATGTGGCAAACTGTGATATCAAGATCTACCGTGTCTGACTCCTACATGTCACTATTTTTGTCATAATGTGTCATATTTTTAGGCCATTTTGACAACGTTTCATCAACTTTGGAGCTGGTTGACCTTAAAAAAAAACTCCTAACCATGCCTAACCTAGTGCAGAACGCATTTTTATGGTACTAAAATTTAATAAACTGTGTTTTCAAGGTCAACCAAGTCCCCACTTGTCACTATTTTCCCCATATTTGTCATATTTTTAAGAATTTTTTGACAATGTTTTATCAATTTTGGAGCTAGTTGACTTTAAAAAACACCCCTAACCTAGCTTGACCTAGTACAGAACACATTTTTATGGTAAAAAGTAACAAACTGTGATTTCAAGGTCAACTGGGTCTGACCCCTACATATCATTAGTTTTTCCAATTTTTGTCATATTTTTTTAGAATTTTTTAACAAAGTTTCATAAATTTTGGAGCAGGTTGAACTAAAAAAACACCCCTAACCTGTCTAATCTACTACAGAACACATTTTTATGGCACAGAATAACAAACTGTAATTTCAGTGACCGCATTTTTATGGTAAATGGAAACAAACTTTGATTTCAAGATCAACTGTGTCTGACACCCCGCTATTTTTCCCTTATTTGACATTGTTTTTAGAACTTTTTGACAGAGTTTCATCAATTTGCACCCATCATCGACAGTTTGTCCGATTTTAGACCTGTATAAATTGTAGACACAAATTCTTACCTCAGTAAATATGTTTTAAAACATTTTATGGTAAAAGCTAAATAATTTTGTCGGCCATCTTGAAATACAATGGTGACAACCAATCTTTAGAACGCATTGAATAATTTCCGTGATATTTGTTGGGTACTTCCGTCTTTAAACAACTTATAGTATAAATTAAAATATGGTCGGTCTTCTTAAAATACAATGGCGACAATCTATTTTTAAATCGGATTGAACAATTGACATGAAATTTAAAGTGTTCTATAGTTTTTAGACAACTTATAGTATAAGCTATAAAATTTGGTCGTAGGCCATCTTCAAATACAATGGCGACAACTTATCTTTAATACGGATTCCGTAATCTAATATTTTAAATCAAAAAGGCAACGAATTCCGCAGTTTTGACAGGTTTCTTACTTTTGGTAGCCATTTTGATTCAACATGGCGACGATTTAATATAAATTTCAAATGGATTTTAATGTAGGTATTTTTGTTCAATATTTCCACGTTTTTGTAATTGTATGTTTAATTTTTTTTTCCAAAACCATGTTTGAATACTATGTACGGAAGAAGACATATTTGTGTGTTTGTTGGAAATGTTAAAAAAACATGGTTATACCGTATGCATGTATGTATGTGTATAAAATTATGTCTCTTGATTTGTTTTACAAAAAATATGTATTTTAAAAAGTTCACAAATTTGTAAATTTATTATTACGTAACCTGTACAGTCGATTGCTGGTATCAGAATAGGATGTGTGCTGTGGACATTGAAAAATTTGCTAAAATATTTAACAATTGACTTGATCTTTTTTTTTAAATTTGACAATGTAGGTCGGTCATATTTTACTTGGTTTTACTGTATATTATCATCGAGGATATATTTTCATTTGGTTCTACTTTATACGTACATTACAAAACTTCTTTCAAATTGACGTTTCTCTGTAAAACAAATTAAAATGAATTTGTAACACTCGAAACTATGTATGCTCATTTCTCTAATACATAAATCAATTTACTAAATTTCTCTCACTTGAGTAGAATTTAAAATATTTGTGTAAATATTCTCCATAAATGTCAAATCTGAAAATTTTCACTGTATAGAAACCCGAACATTCCGATGCAATCTCTGATCCTTAAAAATTTTCCAAGTTTTTAATTATTATCGTGTGGAACTTATTTTTTAAAAAATCTGAGATACCCAAAACGCACTAGTCATAAACAATCTTTAAATCTTGGTAAAAAAAATCACCAATATCGTTAAAACCGTATAAACTGTAGGTGAGTGAAAGTTTGGTTGCTATGCATGTTGACACAATTTTTTTTATTAAGAATTCAGTACTGAATTATCTAATTTATATATATATATATATATATATATATATATATATATATATATATATATATATATATATATATATATATATATATATATGTATATATATATATATATATATATATATATATATGTATATATATATATATATATATATATATATATATCTATATATATTTATATATATATATTTATATATATATAATTTAATGACAACAATGCATATATTTATTTGTTACTTGTTTCACGTGTTTTGTCATTCATTTTACCTTGTTACATTGTGTTTAATTTCGCATAGCTTCCTAGAATAGTCAACTAAAAATAATTTCTCATGTCTCAATTATCTTATTTATCTCGATTGTTTTCATATACATTTATGACAAGTAATACATCGTTGAAAAGAGTAAAAAATGGCGGTTTTTATTTTAATAAAATAATTCTAGGTTCCCATTTGAAAAATAAAAGTTGATAGTCGTATCATGTAAACCTAACTTTATAAAAGATTTCTATATATGTCATACAGAATCACCCAGTAATATATATATATATATATATATATATATATATATATATATATATATATATATATATATATATATAAATTAGATAATTCAGTACTGAATTATTAATAAAAAAAATTGTGTCAACATGCATAGCAACCAAACTTTCACTCACCTACAGTTTATACGGTTTTAACGATATTGGTGATTTTTTTTACCAAGATTTAAAGATTGTTTATGACTATTGCGTTTTGGGTATCTCAGATTTTAAAAAAAATAAGTTCCACACGATAATAATTAAAAACTTGGGAAATTTTTAAGGATCAGAGACTGCATCGGAATGTTCGGGTTTCTATACAGTGAAAATTTTCAGATTTGACATTTATGGAGAATATTTACACAAATATTTTAAATTCTACTCAAGTGAGAGAAATTTAGTAAATTGATTTATGTATTAGAGAAATGAGCATACATAGTTTCGAGTGTTACAAATTCATTTTAATTTGTTTTACAGAGAAACGTCAATTTGAAAGAAGTTTTGTAATGTACGTATAAAGTAGAACCAAATGAAAATATATCCTCGATGATAATATACAGTAAAACCAAGTAAAATATGACCGACCTACATTGTCAAATTTTAAAAAAAAGATCAAGTCAATTGTTAAATATTTTAGCAAATTTTTCAATGTCCACAGCACACATCCTATTCTGATACCAGCAATCGACTGTACAGGTTACGTAATAATAAATTTACAAATTTGTGAACTTTTTACAATACATTTTTTTTGTAAAACAAATCAAGAGACATAGTTTTATACACATACATACATGCATACGGTATAACCATGTTTTTTTAACATTTCCAACAAACACACAAATATGTCTTCTTCCGTACATAGTATTCAAACATGGTTTTGGAAAAAAAAATTAAACATACAATTACAAAAACGTGGAAATATTGAACAAAAATACCTACATTAAAATCCATTTGAAATTTATATTAAATCGTCGCCATGTTGAATCAAAATGGCTACCAAAAGTAAGAAACCTGTCAAAACTGCGGAATTCGTTGCCTTTTTGATTTAAAATATTAGATTACGGAATCCGTATTAAAGATAAGTTGTCGCCATTGTATTTGAAGATGGCCTACGACCAAATTTTATAGCTTATACTATAAGTTGTCTAAAAACTATAGAACACTTTAAATTTCATGTCAATTGTTCAATCCGATTTAAAAATAGATTGTCGCCATTGTATTTTAAGAAGACCGACCATATTTTAATTTATACTATAAGTTGTTTAAAGACGGAAGTACCCAACAAATATCACGGAACTTATTCAATGCGTTCTAAAGATTGGTTGTCACCATTGTATTTCAAGATGACCGACAAAATTATTTAGCTTTTACCATAAAATGTTTTAAAACATATTTACTGAGGTAAGAATTTGTTTCTACAATTTATACAGGTCTAAAATCGGACAAACTGTCGATGATGGGTGCAAATTGATGAAACTCTGTCAAAAAGTTCTAAAAACAATGTCAAATAAGGGAAAAATAGCGGGGTGTCAGACACAGTTGATCTTAAAATCAAAGTTTGTTTCCATTTACCATAAAAATGCGGTCACTGAAATTACAGTTTGTTATTCTGTACCATAAAAATGTGTTCTGTAGTAGATTAGACAGGTTAGGGGTGTTTTTTTAGTTCAACCTGCTCCAAAATTTATGAAACTTTGTTAAAAAATTCTAAAAAAATATGACAAAAATTGGAAAAACTAATGATATGTAGGGGTCAGACCCAGTTGACCTTGAAATCACAGTTTGTTACTTTTTACCATAAAAATGTGTTCTGTACTAGGTCAAGCTAGGTTAGGGGTGTTTTTTAAAGTCAACTAGCTCCAAAATTGATAAAACATTGTCAAAAAATTCTTAAAAATATGACAAATATGGGGAAAATAGTGACAAGTGGGGACTTGGTTGACCTTGAAAACACAGTTTATTAAATTTTAGTACCATAAAAATGCGTTCTGCACTAGGTTAGGCATGGTTAGGAGTTTTTTTTTAAGGTCAACCAGCTCCAAAGTTGATGAAACGTTGTCAAAATGACCTAAAAATATGACACATTATGACAAAAATAGTGACATGTAGGGGTCAGACACGGTAGATCTTGATATCACAGTTTGCCACATTTTACCATAAAAATGTGTTCTGTACTAGGTTAAGCATGGTTAGGGTTTTTTTTTAGTTCAACCAGCTCCATGAAATTTAGTTAAAAAATCGTAAATTCTTCTCTTGAGCGTTTTGTTACATCACTATTGTATTTGTTTCTTCGAAACTTACAAATTCAAACAGGATAGCAAATTTATGTTTATAGAGAACCATATTCTTAAATATACATAAGTTTCAAATTAAAATCGGACTTGTCTTATGATAGGATTTTAGAAGAACTTTCTGATGAAATTCAAAACATTTGAAAATTTACCATCGTCAATTGTTTCAAACATAAAGTATTTCGATTTAAATAGAGTTTGGTGCCATATTTAAAGGCCTTGACAAAACTTTTGGATGAAATTTTAACAAGTTAATTTTAACAAGTTAAAATATCACGAGCGCATTTGTTTTAAACATGAAGTATTCTAAATCATACCAGGTTTGGTGTGATAAGAAAATGTTGTAGATGAATTTTCAATTAAAATATTTTTTTTAAAATTTACGATTGTCAATTGTTTTCAACTTAAAGTTTTCCTAATCATGCAGTGTTGGTATTATTTGAAACTGCTTTGAAAGCACTTTCTGAATTAATTTTAAAAAGTTGAAATCTCACGATCGGAGATTGTTTCAAACATAAAGAATTTCAAATCATACCTATCATAACTATCTGATGAAATAAAAAAAAAATGGAAAATTTAAGATCGTCAATTGTTTCAAACATATAGTGTTCCGAATTAAATCGTGTTTGGTGTCATTGAGAGAGTTTGAAAAGAATTTTTAGATAAAATAAATAAACATTGAATCTTTACGATCGACAATTGTTTCAAACATAAAGTATTCTGAATCATACCGTGTATGATGTCATAAGAAGGACTTACAAATGACCTTTTAAAAAATGGAAATTTACGTCGTTATTTGTTTCAAACGTAATCTTACCGCAGATTCCGTGGAGCCTAGCGTAAGGCCGACTGCTAGTATGGTACTATTTGTAATGAAATCTAACAGCGCATTTTATTATTTTTGTTCTTATGAGAAATTCAACTACATAATTTATATTATATATATATATATATATATATATATATATATATATATATATATATATATACATATATGGGGTAGGTGGTCCAGTGGTATCAAGTCGGCCTGTGGATCTTGAGAATCCTGGTACGATCTCCACAGCCGACAAACAATTTTCACCAATTTCAAATCTGTCCCTGTGGCTCTTCCTTCACTAATATCTTTGAGAACCGTGATAGGCCGGCTGGAGACTGCACGTTACACGAAAAAATATATCACTTACCGAGATCTGCCACACCCTGTAATGGGTAAAAGGCGTGATGATATATTTATTTATTTATATATATAATATATATATATATATATATATATATATATATATATATATATAATGGTTTAACACTCTCTGTGGCGTTGCACCGTTTCTGTTGAAGCTTTCCAGATCCTTTATTTTTGGATGGGATCACTTTCCATTTCTGTCTTCGATGTTATTGGCCATGTTGTTCCATTGTTTCCTGTCGTCCGTATTTCTTCTCTAATTTACAATACCCACTGCCTTTAAATCATCTTCTACCTCTCGTAACTACGTTGATCTTGGTCATTCTCTTCTTCTTTTACCGCTGGGGGACCACATTAACAATTCTTTAATTGGGTCCTGCTCACTAGCCCTCCAGACATGTCCTTGTCATTTTAATATTTGCTGACTTATTTTCTTTACTACATCTGCTCCTTCGTTTTCTATCTCCTGGTTTGTTCTCATCCTGTTTTCAGCCTCTTTCACCTTTATTGGCCCTAGTATTTTCCTTATTATCTTTCTATTATTCTTAGTTTCTCTTCATCTTTCTTTGCCATTCACATTGTTTCGGCAGCGTATAATGTTATTGGCCTTATTATGGTCTTGTATAGTCTCAGCGTTGTTGTTTTTGTTATAAATTTACTTCTTAGTAGCTTTTTGTTTACATTGAAGGCTATAATTAATTTATTATTTCCATCTTCCTCACGCTTTTGTTTGCTAGCATTACTCCTAAATATTTAAAATTATCCACCTGTTCGTAGCTTTCTTCATTTATTTTAATTAATATCATGTTTACTTTCTTATTTAGTATCATTATTTTGGTCTTCTTCTGATTTATTTCCAGTCCTATAGCCCTTCCTTTCTTTATTATTTCCTCCAGCATCTCTTTCATCACACTTCTGTTTTTTGCTATGATCGCAATGTCATCCGCGCATGCCACCACCTGTCTTCCCCATGTTCTGGTTGTTCTTTTTACTAGTTTTCTCATTACGTAAGTAGAGTGTTTTCATAGCTCCTGCAGCAGCCACTTGTGGCTGCATTTATCCTGGCTGTTTTCTTAATCAAGTTATGCATGTATGGGGGTCAAGGTCGCAATATGCATCAGGTAATGCGTCATATACTGGTTTTGTTAATTACCTACTTTTCAAAGTTGTTTTGTTTAACGTTACGAGTTAGGATGAAATTTATAAGTACTATTCATTTTAGGCAGATGATAGCGAGGATTATGGTATTTATAGGATTTCAGGGTAAATAATACATTTGAATATATCGGTTCAACACACATTTAACACTTATTTGGTAATATTACATATTCATGTTACAAAATTATAATAGCATAATTATAAATTGCTTATTTATATTATACAGATTTTATGTTTATGTTTGATGTTAGTTATTTATTGTTAGTAACACATACATATTTATTTAAAGT
This sequence comes from Pterostichus niger, assembly GCA_947425015.1. Classification (NCBI taxonomy): domain Eukaryota; kingdom Metazoa; phylum Arthropoda; class Insecta; order Coleoptera; family Carabidae; genus Pterostichus; species Pterostichus niger. The sequence continues at coordinate 17,243,521 of OX380337.1, forward strand.
ATATTACATATAAAATATAATGCAGCAAAATTTACAAAATATCTCAATTAAATATCTCTTGTCATCGTTCGCAGAGAGGGCTAATTTGTTTTGTGTTTGTGTGTATATTGTGTGTTTTGTTGATTTAAACATATTTTGTTGAATATATAAAGATTCATTATTAAATAAGACGTTTTTGTACAGATCGTGTGATAATTCGTTTTTTACAACATACATCTTAATCCCCTTAATTTTTTTAATATTTTCTTTTTCGGTGAGAATAGAGTACAGTTTTGATCGCAAACCAACGAATTCATTAATGCTAATATTATTAAGTTGTGTGATTATTAAAGGTAATCATACCTGTAGTTTTTGACTAAAGTTAATTTATATTATGACAGAAAAATTCTGATGACGCCTGGATTCAAACCAGGGACCTTCCGCATACCGGGCAGAGATGCTAACCGCTACACCACGTCACCTGTGTTCGAAATATGGCATCAACTGAATTTTTCTGTCACAGTGTCTAAGCGTAGCTTCGTTCCGAGAGACTCCTATATAGGCATTGACAACCGGGTTCGTCTACAGTGACACAGTTTTTGAATATGAGGGAATCATACCCAAGCGTAGAGCTAATATTATTAAGTTGTGTGATTATTAAAGGTAATCATACCTGTAGTTTTTGACTAAAGTTAATTTATATTATGACAGAAAAATTATGATGACGCCTGGATTCGAACCAAGGACCTTCCGCATACCGGGCAGAGATGCTAACCGCTACACCACGTCACCTGTGTTCGAAATATGGCATCAATCAGAAAAATTCTGATGACGCCTGGATTCTTTTGGAATCTGGGATTCGGTAGGAATTATAATGAATGAAAATACGCGTACTGTATATGAAAAACGGTTTATTGACCAAACATGTAAAAATATATTATGACAACTGCGAATACAAAATACATAGTTACAGAAAAAAAACCAAAATAATTGAACAACAATATAAATGCCACGGACGCTCGGATCGCTCAGTGACATCTACTTCAACACTTCCCCTCGATCCGATCTCCGACTCTTTTCATGAGCCCTAGCAACTCCATGCACTGTCGGTGGCTGTCTCTCGGCAGCGGTTTCGTGAGAACGTCGTACTCTTGAATCTCCATTCCCAGCTTGACTGCCAAAGCGACGACCGCTCTGATGGATCCCAGCCGGGCGACGGGTGCGTACGTCTCGTGGAAGTATCTGCCGAAGCGTTGAGCGTAGCCTTTTGCCACCACCCGAGCTTTTCGTTTCTCCAAGGCTCCTCCGGAAATTCGGTGATGAAAGCAAACTCCTCTGGCTGCTCCGCGACTGCTCTGGCAACTGGATTTGCCTTGCGTGGTCTGCCGCGCTGTCCCGTCCGAATCAGCCGTGGCCGGTCGCGTCCTCGTGCTGGTATCTGAGACTCGTTGTTCTCCGTCTCATCTATTGCCTCATCGGAGGCGCTCTGCCACGTCTCGTCCGGGTCCCCCGAGGACACATCGATGATGTCATCTTCGTGCGTGTCGTAGTCTCGGTTACGGGTGCCCGTTGCCTCTCGATGCAGGTCCAGGATGATTTCAGAGATTGGACCCTGCGCTTCTTCGCCCCTGGAAATTCTTCTTCCCCTGGCTGCTTTCCCTCGTCACTTCGATCTTCCTGCTTTCCGGCAACCAGACCCTGACTGCCTTGGACTCCGAACTGTAACCCAGGAACACTCCTTTCCTGGATCGTGGCTCCATCTTCCCCTTGTTCGGCGACCGGTCCATGACGTACGCCTCGCAGCCGAATGCCTCGAAGCCAGATACGTCCGGGACCCTCCCGAGCCACTTTTCGTGCGGCGTTGCTCCATTCAGCTTGCTGGTCGGCGTACGATTTCTTATGTAGTTGGCCGTATTCACGGCCTCTGCCCAGAATCCTGACGATAGGCCTGACTGGATGAGCAGGCACCGAGACATATCGAGTAGCGTCCGATTGCGTCTCTCTGCAACGCCGTTTTGCTCTGGATTGTATGGAGCCGTCAGCCGTCGCGTGATTCCGTGCTTCTCCAGGTACCTGTCGAACTCGCCGTTGACGTACTCCCGCCCGTTGTCCGTCTGGAGCTGTTTCACCCGCCGTCCGTGCTGCGTTTCGATGAACGTCCTGAAACGTTTGAACTCTTCCAGCACCTGGTTTTTGTTCCTGACGAACCTGACCTCGCACCATCCAGAGCAATCGTCGATGAAGGTGACGAGAAATCTCTTGCCGCCGTTCGACTCGACTCGCATCGGACCGCACACGTCGGAGTGAATGATTTCCCCCGGTTCGGTCTTCCTCGCCGATGCCTTCGGGAACGGTGCGCGGCTCATCTTCCCCTGCATGCACGTAACGCACTCGAATTCCTCGTCGATGTCCAGCACATTCGCGCCTTGAATTCGCCCCGACCTAATGGCTTCGCGAAGCGACCGCGCGTTCAAGTGCCCCATCTTCACGTGCCAGTCTTCGAGGGAATTCTTCTCAGGGGTTGATTTGGTTTTTGCAGATTCCAGGACTTGGTTGCACTCTCGGACTTTTTTCCCACGGAGACAATATAGCCCGTTTTCGCGGTTCGCGGTGATCAGCACGCGCCCGTCGTTGCTCACGACTTCCGCTTTCGTGTTGTCGAACACGACTTTGTAGCCTTTGTCCGTAATCTTTGCGACCGAGATTAGATTCGATCGTAAATCGGGCACATATAACGCGTCGCTAAATTTAATTGTTTCGCCGCGTCCGTTTACACTTATCGCGGCCGACGCCGTACCCCGTCCTAGGACGTCCGTTTTTGTAGCGTTCGCGAGGTTTAGTTGACCGTGCTTACCACTTTGGTCTATTTCCACGAAGGCTTCAATGTCCTTGCACATGTGCGATGTGCACCCGCTGTCGAAGCACCACGTGTCGCGTCCCGCGTCACTTCCCGCACGAAATGTCATTACAGTCGACGCGTGATGAGTCGCCTCGTAACAGTCGTTTGATACCGTGTTCGCACTGGACTCCTTCCCGGGAGACTTGCAATTCCTAGCCCGATGCCCGATTCTACCGCACTTGAAATATTTCATCTTTGCGTCGCCCTTGGAGGCGCCGCACGCGTTTGTTTTTCGCGCACTTTGTTTATTATTGTCGGGCCTTTTTACGAACATCGCATTTTGTGTCTTTCGGCTCGAGCCGCCGCGCGCGTCTTGCTCTTCCGCGACCTTTATACAAAGTGTATCGACCGTGAGCAACGTATCGCGCGATGACATAGCGCACCTGAAATTTTCAAATGATTCCGGCAGACTACGTAGTAGCATCACGGCCAAGAGATCCTCGTTGATCTCAATCTCGAGTTCCGCAAGCTTGTCAACGGTGTCTCCAAAACGTCGGCAATATTCCCGCGCGTCGTCCTGCTCGACCATCTTCAAGGACATCAATCTATTCATCAAAGCGACCTTCCGTGCAGGCGCTTTTGATTGGTAAATGTCTTCCAACTTTTTCCAGATATCGTTGGACGTTTGGCAAGACTTTAACTGCTTCGTTTCCGCAGAACTCATGGCGAGGATTATGTCGGACTGCGCCTTCAGGTCTGCGTCGTCCCATAGCTCTGCCGCCGATGTGTCGTTTGTCGGCCGCTGTATTTTCCCGCACACGTAGCCCCACGCGTCGTTCTTTGTTAGGAGCGCCCGCATTTGGATTTTCCACGTGTCGTAGTTCGTTTTACTGAGTGTTTCGAAACGCACTCCCGTCGACGAACTCATCTCGAATTTTAGTTTGAATGTCCGAAAACTAAAAAACACAGCGTTATACACCGATCCTAACTCACCGCACTTTTACACGTGTCACGGTACGTTTTTTCCTTTCCGCGAGTTTCACTTTCACTATCGCGCGCCTGGGCCCATAACCTGTTGGAATCTGGGATTCGGTAGGAATTATAATGAATGAAAATACGCGTACTGTATATGACAAACGGTTTATTGACCAAACATCTAAAAATATATTATGACAACTGCGAATACAAAATACATAGTTACAGAAAAAAAAACAAAGTAATTGAACAACAATATAAATGCCACGGACGCTCGGATCGCTCAGTGACATCTACTTCAACAGATTCGAACCAGGGACCTTCCGCATACCGGGCAGAGATGCTAACCGCTACACCACGTCACCTGTGTTCGAAATATGGCTTCAACTGAATTTTTCTGTCACAGTGTCTAAGCGTAGCTTCGTTCCGAGAGACTCCTATATAGGCATTGACAACCGGGTTCGTCTACAGTGACACAGTTTTTGATTATGAGGGAATCATACCCAAGCTTAGAGCTAATATGATTAAGTTGTGTGATTATTAAAGGTAATCATACCTGTAGTTTTTTACTAAAGTTAATTTATATTATGACAGAAAAATTCTGATGACGCCTGGATTCGAACCAGGGACCTTGCGCATCCCGGGCAGAGATGCTAAGCGCTACACCACGTCACCTGTGTTCGAAATATGGCATCAACTGAATTTTTCTGTCACAGTGTCTAAGCGTAGCTTCGTTCCGAGAGACTCCTATATAGGCATTGACAACCGGGTTCGTCTACAGTGACACAGTTTTTGATTATGAGGGAATCATACCCAAGCTTAGAGCTAATATTATTAAGTTGTGTGATTATTAAAGGTAATCATACCTGTAGTTTTTGGCTAAAGTTAATTTATATTATGACAGAAAAATTCTGATGACGCCTGGATTCGAACCAGGGACCTTCCGCATACCGGGCAGAGATGCTAACCGCTACACCACGTCACCTGTGTTCGAAATATGGCATCAACTGAATTTTTCTGTCACAGTGTCTAAGCGTAGCTTCGTTCCGAGAGACTCCTATATAGGCACTGACAACCGGGTTCGTCTACAGTGACACAGTTTTTGATTATGAGGGAATCATACCCAAGCTTAGAGCTAATATTATTAAGTTGTGTGATTATTAAAGGTAATCATACCTGTAGTTTTTGGCTAAAGTTAATTTATATTATGACAGAAAAATTCTGATGACGCCTGGATTCGAACCAGGGACCTTCCGCATACCGGGCAGAGATGCTAACCGCTACACCACGTCACCTGTGTTCGAAATATGGCATCAACTGAATTTTTCTGTCACAGTGTCTAAGCGTAGCTTCGTTCCGAGAGACTCCTATATAGGCACTGACAACCGGGTTCGTCTACAGTGACACAGTTTTTGATTATGAGGGAATCATACCCAAGCTTAGAGCTAATATTATTGTTGTGTGATTATTAAAGGTAATCATACCTGTAGTTTTTGACTAAAGTTAATTTATATTATGACAGAAAAATTCTGATGACGCCTGGATTCGAACCAGGGACCTTCCGCATACCGGGCAGAGATGCTAACCGCTACACCACGTCACCTGTGTTCGAAATATGGCATCAACTGAATTTTTCTGTCACAGTGTCTAAGCGTAGCTTCGTTCCGAGAGACTCCTATATAGGCATTGACAACCGGGTTCGTCTACAGTGACACAGTTTTTGATTATGAGGGAATCATACCCAAGCTTAGAGCTAATATTATTAAGTTGTGTCACCTGTGTTCGTGGTGTAGCGGTTAGCATCTTTGCCCGGTATGCGGAAGGTCCCTGGTTCGAATCCAGGCGTCATCAGAATTTTTCTGTCATAATATAAATTAACTTTAGTCAAAAACTACAGGTATGATTACCTTTAATAATCACACAACTTAATAATATTAGCTCTAAGCTGGGGTATGATTCCCTCATAATCAAAAACTGTGTCACTGTAGACGAACCCGGTTGTCAATGCCTATATAGGAGTCTCTCGGAACGAAGCTACGCTTAGACACTGTGACAGAAAAATTCAGTTGATGCCATATTTCGAACACAGGTGACGTGGTGTAGCGGTTAGCATCTCTGCCCGGTATGCGGAAGGTCCCTGGTTCGAATCTGTTGAAGTAGATGTCACTAAGCGATCCGAGCGTCCGTGGCATTTATATTGTTGTTCAATTACTTTTTCTGTCATAATATAAATTAATTTTAGTCGAATTCATTAATTATTACACCACCCATTTCATCTTTAAATTTTCCTAGAACAGCTTTATTTTGAAGTGGCATTTTAAATTCATTATCTGGTCAAAAATTTGATGTGTCAAATTCATTTAAATTATTTTTAATAATATCATCATACACATAAATCGCGTTTATTTCCTAAATTAATGAGTCAGTATCAGTGCATAACAATTTACATTGTTCGCCATATTTTTGTTTCATAAATTTGTAATAAAAATTATACATGTGATATTTTGAAAGCTCTAAAACTACAAATCCTAATTATATCGGCTTATTATAAGTAACTTTTAACTTATTCATTTGAATTGCAACTATATTTTGGCTGAAAATGGGCATACTATGAAAGTTTGGTTTTGAAATTAATTTTTCTGCACACTGTTTTTTACTAATATTTTCCCAATGCGTTACTAATTTCACATCAACCCTTTTATCAACATTTTCCATAGTTTTACGGTACACAGAATTATTCATTAATTTAAAGAAATCTTTTTCGAAATCATTGGCAGCTTTCATCCGCTTTTCAGTATTTAAATCAATATATTGTTTTAAACAATCTGATTGGTTGAAACTAAGAACTGTGTGTACTTTTGTTAATTTCAAACCACTTTCCATCGCTTGCTGTAAATTTCGGTAATGTATCTCATACCGAGTTTTATTATTTAAATTTGAAATTAATTTTTTATTCTTAAATTGCGAATGTGAAGGTATAATATTTTCTGCACAATATGGTAGGTCATTATGTTTATCGTGCAGTTCAGCAGGATATTCTAAATCTACTTGAAAAATGCATCCAATACTAGAGTGTTCATCGATATTTGTTATATTTAGGTTTTCTATTTCATCTGGTGATAACCATTTAAAATTATTTGTTGGTAAATATTTTGACATGACTAGACCATATAGATTATTCGCATCCCAGTATGTAATATATTTAATTTTTTCTGTTGAATTAATTCAGATGTTTTAAATAGTTATTGTTAGCTTTCGAATATCGATTACAAGAAACTGAGATCCCAACTCTACTTCCTCTCTTTATAAATTTTATCATTTCAATATCAGTTAATAATTCCAACTTAATTTTAGTACATTTTAACATAGCATCCCAACTTAACCCGGGAGCTGTATATAATTGGCAGGGATCTAAATTATAAATTTTCATACAAACAGCCCTAAAATTTTGAAATATATCAGCCAGCATAAGACATCAGTTTTTAAATATATATCAGAATATTTTTGAATTGTTTTACAGTTGAATGTATTCCAAACATTTATAGCATGCTTATATTCGTTTTCTGATATATTCGTTTTATTTAAACTATTGTAAAATAATTTTTGTGCGGTTAATTTTGTTTCATTCAATTTTTTAAACGCATCCATGTATTAATACGGAAAAACACCTTTTTTAATTACTAAATTTAATTCTTTAGTTTCAGGAAAATATTTTTTCATTTCCAGAAATTTTTCAGGCTTTAAATTTTTTGCTAAACTATCGAAAGATTTACCCATAAATTTAAAAGAATCTAAAAACCTCAATTTCATATAAATATTTTTATTAGCTATTCTGACCACTGAAACATATTTAGTGAATGATATATACTTCTCCTTATTTTGTGGGATAATTTCAATATTGTTATTATCATGAGCTAAATTTTTAATAAACAAATGTGAGTCATAACCACTTAAATTATGAAAAAAAATTGGTATAAAATTTGGAATTTTAAAATTTAAATTACATGCATTATGCGCAGGATCAACGTATCGGCCAGTTATGTGAGAATGGTTCTTCACCTTGTCAGAAGCATCCAATTTTTTTTCACATATATGGCATTGGGTTGAGGAATAATATGATAGCTTTTCAATGTCAGTCATCGAACTCATTGGTTGAATATGTTTTAAATGATTATTATAAATGTTTTTCACATCAGTAGTAATAAATTCTATAAACTTTTTCGGTGCTTCTCTTCCTGAATATGTTTCAAATTTACTTAGACTATCATTGTACGAACATTTAATGTAATAAGCGAAACTGTATGCTTCATGAATATGTGTGTTCTGTGTGAAAGATTTTTCTGTGCTAGGTGTAGATGTTTGAATTGGTTTAAAAAGTGATTCAAAATCTGCATAGATAACAAAAGGTACTTCCATTTTTCGCTCGAAATGGTCAAACTCAAGTATATTTTTAATCAAATCTGGCAATATTGTTACTATGTGATTACAATCGTATTTTTGATGTACTGTTAGCTTTTCATGCTTAGAAAAGCTAATTAAACAACCATCGCACAACCATCTTTTATATGAGGTTTTATTTACTTGACTGTTTATTAATCGCGACATGTCTTTGATCCATACATAATTATTTGTATTAAAATGATCTAGATAGAGTGAATTAATATGTGTTTGTTGTCTCATTTTCGTGTGGTGTAGTGGGCCAACAATAATATCATCATCATCATCTGTGGCGCTACAGCCCAAATCGGGCCTGGGCCTACCGGACACACCGAGCCGCAGTTTTTACGCTGCCGTACTACCGGTTTTCGTAGTCAATTGCTACATTATTTAAGACGTATAAGTGACTAGCTTATAGCGCCCGAGTGTGATAAATACATGTAACAGTATTTTATATTTTACGACAAACCACACATTGTCGACAGGCGGATTCGAACTGACGAACCTTGGTTCGGGTGACGTCACAGTATGTTCAGAGATGTGCCTGCACACTCTCGGCCACAGCGCCTGTAACAATAATATACTTATCAGTTTTAAAATTACGTTCAATACCAAATACATTCATGGAGATATTATTTAAAGATTCAAATTTTGCACAGTATGTTAAGAGATGTGCCTGAACACGCTCGGCCACAGCGCCTGTAACAATAATATACTTATCAGTTTTAAAATTACGTTCAATACCAAATACATTCATGGAGATTTTATTTAAAGATTCAAATTTTGCAATATCTTTTATACACATAGGGAGCTCTAAATCAGTAAAATTTAACTCATTTCCATACCGTCTGTAGTGGGCCACTAACTCTGGATGGTTGCACCTATCGAGTTGATGTAGCGCTGAAAGGACGGCCCATTTAAAACACTCCTGATCGGAGTTTTGCACATTAACACATGCTTTTGTATTTTTAATGTTTAGTGGCAAGTTGATGTAGGATGATGCGCTGAGCGGGGTGTATTTGTTTATATTAACTTCTAAATGCCGAACAGTCTTTAAGCTCCAACCAGAATCCTTTTCCTAGAAAAATAAAAAAATATATTTTAGTAATTATTATATTAATATTAGAAACATAAAAATACCTCAAATTCGTGAATCTTCGTTTCAATTGTTGCTGCCAGCTCATCGTAGAGAGAAGATGTATCCATTGAAGGGGTTAACGCTTGAAATTTAGTGTTAAATTACTTCATTTCTTCTAAAGTGTCCTTGCCGGGCTTCGTAAATAGTCCAAATAATTCGAAATTAACCTTTATGGAGTGAGGAATATTTAATTTCGCATCGATTATTTTCATAATTTTATTCTTAATTTAAGAAATATATATACGACATCTCTGTCTGTCTTATTATTAAAAAAAAATGAATTATGTCTAACTAATTTGTATTATCAATTTTATACGATGTAATTCGATTTTTAAATGCACTATCAATAATATAAACTCCAGGTTCACATTCATTGCATGCTTTACTTTTATGAGCATTGGTTTTTATGTGAGAATTATACAGCGATTTTTGCAGAAAAATATTACAAACGTTACAGTACACATTTGTGGGTTCCACATGTTCACTTCTAGGACGCTTTTATTGCGGTTCACCATTACTTGAAGCACCCTCTTCTGCTGTCTTCATGTTGTTGCTGCTACATTTATGTACGCGTATTATATGAGTTTTTAACATATGACTTCGACTGAACGTACAGTAATAAAGATAATTTTAAAGTTAAATTTTTATGAAAGAAAAATTCGGATGACGCCTGGATTCGAACCAGGGACCCTCCGCTTGCCGGGCAGAGATGTTAACCGCTACACCACGTCACCTGTGTCCGACGTATGGCTTCAACCGAATTCTTCTTTCATAGTGTCTAACGTAGCATCGATCCCAAAGACTCCTATATCTATGATAGGCATTGACAACGGGTTTCGTCTACGGCGACACAGTGTCGCGGTTAACATCTCTGCCCGGCAAGCGGAGGGTCCCTGGTTCGAATCCAGGCGTCATCCGAATTTTTCTTTCATAAAAATTTAACTTTAATATTATATGAGTATTTATTGAACGCGAATTATGATACCTGTATTTTGATGACGAAGTGTTTTATTATATTAGACAATGGAAAGTTCCATTGTCTGACTCATACTTCTTTGAACTATGTTATGATAAGAGAATGATATATAAGCTTGAAATAAATAAAATACAAATCGAAAATTATAATTGGCGCAGTCGGTAGGATGCCAAAAGAGTTTTAAGCAAAATAAATAAATCTCTTTCGATCTCCATCGATTTATTTGGCATCGTAACAAGAATCTATGAGCGAAACACCAGCTCAGGCCTAAACAGTGGCCCATCAGAGGTTGAACAACCCATCTCTAACCATCATCCAGGCAAGCAGTCAAAGAGGACCAGGACAACACACACTCGCTGACTCCACCTCTCCGGGAAACCAGGACAACACAACTTCGCTGATCCCGATTACCAGAGAAAACCAGAAGAAAATCTCTAGCTGATTCTCAACAAACATGATTATCTTGTTAATCATCCTTTTACTTCAACTGTAAGTAAAATATATGTAACAAAATACACTAAAGGGTTTTGAGGAAAGGCTAACGCTTTTAAGAATCAAAACGAGCCCCAGCACAAGGCATAACACAAATTATAAACCTAAATATATTACACAAAAGGGGTGTCTCTAGTAATAACTAGTAATAAAGACACCGAGAAACCGGCACAGTTCCACACACATTACAAATCATATGTACAATAGCGATAGTGAACCAGAATCAAACCCATCAGATTCTGATTCAGAAACAAACCAAACACCTAGTGTTATAAGAAATTTAATATTAACGCCCAGTAAATTACAACTCAACTCAAAAATGGCCACAACCACAAACAACGAAATTCAAATGCTCTCTAAAGGTATCCCTGAATACGACGGTAATATTAAAGATCTACCATATTTTATAAATACTGTAGACGAATTTATATCATGTTTTGCAGGAATTGTATTGACAAACGTTCAAAGAATATTTTTATTTCAATTAATAAAAAATAAATTAAAGGGACCTGCAAAAACATATCTCTCAGAGAATTCATTTGCTGATTGGCCAACATTAAAATCATTCTTACAAATAAATTTCGAAGATAAAACAACAGCCGAAACTTTATTATTAAAAATCATATACAATACCAAAAATAACAATTCTGATTTGTTTCTCAAAGACATCACTAATAATTTTAATAAATACAAGAACAAAATCATGCTAACACAACATCAATTAGTAACAAAAAACGCAATTATCGCGGAAAATCAGAAAATCGTAGTATCTCACTTCATAAATTGTTTACCTCATCTCATTCGAGGATCCTTCACGGTCAAAAATCCTAAATCTCTTGAAGAATGTGAGCAGCTATTAGTAAACGATTTTAATTACGCCCAACATCAATCTCCCCTAAGGAGATTTGAAAACCAAGTAAAAACAACACATAATAACATACAGAAGAATACACCACCACAGAAATTCCCGGCACAAATGTTTCCTTCAAAACCAGTCACGATTCAAAGACACTTTCAACCACACGGTAGGAATAACTTCGGCAGACAAAACATAGTAAATGACATAAACACAAGAAGGACATTTACACCTCAACCAATGTCCACACAAACCAGACAGATCGGCCCAATGTCAACACAGACAATCATGCCAAGACAGAACTACCAAACAGACATCGAAAACGACGTAACAACCACTAATGAACCAAATAACGAATATAATGAACAACAAGAAGACGAAACAGAATTCGCCTTCGAGGATTTTCAAGACACATTGGTCGAAAACGAAGATACGTAATGGCTAATTATCAAAATTCGATCCCGATATTACACGATCACGACTCCATTATTCTAATTGACTCTGGATCAAACATAAATTTCATATCACCCGATTACGCAAAATCAAGAAATCTGAAAATTAACAATCAAGATAAAATTACCTTTCACACAGCAAATGGAAAGAAAACACTTACAAATTCAGTTAATCTAAAAATAAATAAAAAATTATTTAAGTTTTATATTACAGACTTTCATTATTTATGCAATCTATTATTCGGTATGGATATATTAAAAGAACTAAATATAACACTAAATTTTAAAACAAATGAAATCTATTTTGAAAACAGAAAGATGAAATTTACAACACAAAATAAACTCAATAATAAACTAAACTATATACAATTTAGAGATCAAAATCTAGATATTAATAAAAAACTAAAAATTGCTAAATTACTAAAACAATACGAGGACTTGTTCCCCAAAGAAGGAGAACAACTCTCCGCCACTAACGTCACCACACACAAAATTCACACCACAGACGAAACACCCATATATACAAAAAACTACAGACTACCCCAATGTTATGACGAAGATATAGAAGAACACATTAAAAACTTATTAAAAGCACAGATCATTCAAAAATCTAAATCACCATACAACTCACCTATTTGGATAGTACCAAAAAAAAATAGATGCGTCAGGGAAACGGAAAACTAGATTGGTAATAGACTTCCGAAAATTAAACCAAAAAACCAGAGAAGATAAATTCCCTCTTCCTAATATAGACGACTTATTGGATAAAATAGGAAAACCAAAATACTTCACGACTTTAGATCTCCACTCAGGTTTTCACCAAATACCCTTGGAAAGATCGGACAGGGAAAAAACGGCTTTCTCCACACCATCTGGACATTATGAATACACTAGAATGCCTTTCGGCTTAGTAAATGCACCGGCATCATTCCAACGAATGATGAACGAAATATTAAAAGAATATATAAATAAAATATGTCTCGTCTACATGGACGACATAATCATTTTCGGATATACTGAACAAGAACATATAGAAAATATCACAAAAATATTCGAAGCACTTAGAAAAGCAAACCTTAAAGTCCAAATTGATAAATCTGAATTTTTTCAAAACGAAGTCGAATACTTAGGATTCGTAATATCATCCGAAGGTTTAAAACCCAATCAAAAGAAAATAGAAGCAATAAATCAAATCACCATCCCAAAAACTAGTAAAGAAATTAAAAGTTTCCTAGGAAAACTTTCTTGGTACCGAAGATTTATTCCAAATCTCGCGAAAATAATAAAACCTTTCACAAATAGCTTAAAAAAGGGTTCACACATAGAAATAGAAAATGAAGAATATCAGAAAGCCTTTAAACACGTGAAACAATTAATATCAAACCCACCTATATTGATATCACCAGATTTCTCTAAACCATTTATACTAACTACAGACGCCTCAGACTTCGCCATGGGAGCCGTTTTGTCACAAGTACAAGAAAACCAAGAAAAACCTATAGCATACGCCTCAAAAACATTTAACTCCGCCGAACAAAACTACTCTACTATAGAGAAAGAATTAAAAAGTATCGTCTGGTCAATAAACAACTTTAAACCTTACCTTTACGGACAAAAATTCAGAATAAAAACCGACCATAGACCTTTAGTATGGTTATTTAATATGAAAAACGGTAATCAAAAATTAATGCGTTGGAAGATCGAACTCGGAGAGTACAATTTCGAAATTGAACATATCATGGGAAAAACTAATAAAATTGCAGACTTTCTTAGTAGACAAAGAAATCCATTTAAAATCGTAGAAAAAATAGGAGACGTAACTGAAACAACAATATTTTCACACTGCATATCACGAGATTATGCTATGAGTCAAGGACTCGCACTCCAAGTAAACCAAACATATAATAGTAAAAAATATTGTCAAAATTATATAGATCAAAATTCTCAACTAATACCACAAATTATAAACGGCAAAACTATATTACACTTAGTTACTAAGCAGAAATGCAACGACTTACCATCTGTAAAAAACTTTAAAAAGGCATTAATGGAACTTCGAGATTACTGCATTAAAAACGAATTGTATGAAATTAATATCCCAAAACTTGCCTGCGGCTTAGACCAAATGGACTATAAAGACTTAATAAAATATTTAAAATTAACCTTCACGGAAACTAATATCCTCGTGAATATCTATTCATTACCACAAAACTTCCTTACCAGCGACGACACAAACGCAACAATACATAGTTCCCCAGAAAACATCGTAAACGGTATAAAATATAAAGAAGATAGACTGAATATTGCCGATAACCAAATTATATTCAAATTAGGAGAATATCCAAAATTAAAAATAGAAAAACTACCTTTCGAAACAGTACAACCTAAACAAAGAATTCATATAACCTTCTCAAAGAATAATCTAAAAAACGAAATAAATAATTTTCTGAAAGACTATTTAGTACCTAAAGTTAGATATCTGGCTATATTTAATGACGAACTGGATAAAGTAATATCTCAAGAACTACAGAAAAATTTCGAACCAAATTCTTTAAAATTAATCGGAGTAAATAAATTTGTACAAGATATCTTTACAGTAGATGAACAAAAACAAATTGTAGCTGACGATCATAACGGATTTAGAAACCACAGAGGAATATTGGAAACAATCAGATACCTGAAGAAGAAATACTACTGGCCAAAAATGGTACAAACTATCCAAAATTTTATTAATAATTGTAAAATATGTAAAGAAAATAAATATGATAGAAAACCTATAAAAATTCATGAAAATTTAACTATAACTCCAACAAGACCTTTCGAGACAATTAACATAGACATACTATCATTAAATACTCAAAAATACCTCACAATATTTGACCAATTTTCCAAATTCGGACAAATAAAAGCAATAAATGTTGATTCAGTAAACGTATTAAAAGCATTAAAAGATTAATTCGAGACATATACCCTACCAAAATTAATCATTATGGATAATGGACTAGAATTTAATAACGAATTACTAAAAGATTATTTAAAAACATTAAATGTAAAACCCCATTATATTTGTATTAACAATCCAAAGAGTAACGCGGTCGAAAGATTTCATTCGACATTAATAGAACACCTTAGACTAATTAAAAATAATGAAGAATTCAAACATCTTAATCAAAATGAAAAAATAAAGAAATGCATACTTAGTTACAATAACTCAAAACACACCATAACCGAAAAAACTCCAACAGAAATAATATTTGGAGAGACACATGAGTATAAATACCCCAAAGAAATACGAACTAACTCTGAAATGATACAACAACATCTGAAAGAACAAAAAGAATTATACAAAATAATAAATAATAAGATACAACAAGAAAAAGAGAAACGTCACCAAGAGAACATAAACCCGTTAGCATTACCAAAGGACGTATACGTAAAAGAAGAAGTAAGGAGAATACAAAAATTTAAAAAACCAATGTATATAAAAAGCAAAGTCTTAGCATATAACCCAAAATTAGGTATTGTAAAAGTCGAGAAACCATATAAACAACGTAATAAAACCTTAAAGAAAATTAGAAATATACGTATCAACAGAATAAAATTATAACTTTATCTCTGTTCCCAGTGCGCAGGGTCAACAATTGACAGACATAACACACGGAAACGGATATCATCTGACAAACCTAGGATCGACACACATTGAACAGGAAAAATTACATACATACTTTTACTATAACGTAACACCTTTATACGAAAACTTTAATAGAATAGAAACTATAATTAACGAGTTCCTAACCGAAATACACACAGTTCAACACATAAACAGAGATGTGCATCTACGTGTAATCTTTAATTGTCTACATCTACACGTAGACAATACGTCGACAATTCTAGCGACGTAGACAATGTAAACAATGCATCTGACAGTTGTAAAATTCAACATAACCTAAATTTATTCCTTTGTAACTATTACATGTATTCGTATTCGTGAGCTCGGGCCATTATCGGTCTTTATATAATAAAACTGAAAAAGCAAGTGCTCGTACATTACTAGACGAATGTCTGTCTTGGGTCTTGGACGAACTGTCATATTTTTAAAATCGATCAACGCGCCATCTCACCAGACGAAGTTTTCTTTGGCGCTATTTTTAAAAGTAACAAGTTGACAAATTTTGAACGTTTTGCCCTGCACAACTAGTTTTTTTTTTCATGTAATCTCTAGATTAAAAATAAAATCTCTAATAACATTTAAAATTCCCTAGTTCTAGGGATAAAATTTCTAATCTGACTTAAGTGAACACAGATGTTTTCTTTGTCTACATAGTCTACATTGTTTACATGAAAAATGAAGACGTAGACTACATGATTGTTTACACGTAGAGAATGGCGTAGATTACTTGCAGTAGACTATGCGCACATCCCTGCACATAAACCCAAATTATATACAATTACTAAATTCCACCTTTGAAAATACACAAGAACAATTAAACAAATTAAAACTTAACAAAAGAAGGAAAAGAGGCTTAATAAACGGTTTAGGAAGTGTTATAAAATCAATTTCCGGTAACTTGGACAGTTCAGATGGCGACGATATGATAAATTATTTGAGACTATAAAAAAGAACGAAAAAATTTTAAGTAATAATGAGAATAAATTATTTAAAAACTTAAAAGAAGTAACGGAACAATTTAATATACAATTAGAAAATATTAAAATAAACGAAAAAGAAATGAAAAAGGAACTAACCTTTATAAAAGAAATTTTGAAGAAAAATAAACTTTGGGAAACAAAAATAGAATCTGAAGGAAAAATCCAGTTAATAATAAATATTCTGAACAATATCCAAAATTTTGCTATACAAATTGAAACTAGTCTTACGTTCTGTTCCTTAAATAAATTACGTTCAACTACAATTTCCATGAATAGACTCCAGAACTTTATCAAAAATCAAAATATCTTTGAAATTATGTCACTTATAACAACTCACTGTCAATACGATGGACAAATGATCTACTATATTATCGAGATCCCTATTATGAGCACCACCGTATACCCTTTATATCAATTTACGTCAATACCCTTTATGAATAACACAAAAATGTATATCCTTGATGAACCCAATATATTGTATATTAATAAAATGAATAAGAATATTATTGTCAATAACTGTGTTAGAAATAAGAATTATTATTGTAAAACTGATAATGTAGAAATAAAGAAATGTATTAATGATTTAACAATAAGATATAAAAATGATGATTGTTCTTACTTGTTAATGGATAATGAAAATAATATCGAACAAATACCAAATACAAATGAAATCATTATAATAAGCCCAATTTCACAAAATTTCTTAATTTATTGTAAAAGTAACGAAATTCACAAAAAGATAATAGGAATTTAAAAATTTAATAACGATCAACAATGCACATTAAATAATTATCATTTTGAAAAGATAGAACAAAATTATAAATAATTAATCTACGAAGGAAAAATTGATAAAATAAATGGGTTAAATGTTAAAAGCAGACAACTAATCGAATTGCATAAAGTAAATAATACAGAATATCATTTGGAAGAAATACAAAATTTAAATTTAAAGAACTACGATCATCATCTTTTTATTATATATTCCTTTATAAGTATAATGATAATTAGTTATATATGTTTTAAGATTTATAAGTATATAAAAGAAAGAAAACTGAAATTAATTGCTTTAAAAGATTTAGAATTAACAAAGACTCACCCTCTCGAGTAATATAATAAAAAACTTGAAGGGGAGGAATTATGATACCTGTATTTTGATGACGAAGTGTTTTATTATATTAGACAATGGAAAGTTCCATTGTTTAACTCATACTTCTTTGAACTATGTTATGATAAGAGAATGATATATAAGCTTGAAAAACTAGACTAGAACACTCTTGTACTGTTGCTGAACGTATTCACGTCAGTTGTAATTAGATTCTAAATAAATAAAATATAATTTTCAAAACGAAAGAAAAAGTATTTTTTTTCTTAAATACAAATCGAAAATTATAATTCGCGCATTGTATTTTTTACCGCAATATTGACATAAAACAAAAGTATTTTTATCACAACTGTATTTTACATGTCGAGATTAACATTATCGCATTTAGCACAGGAAAACATTTTAAAAAGAATAGATTAAAATTAATAGGTTTATAACTTAGTTTACTTTTTATACTGGTTTGCTGTTATATTTTTAAAATTCAAGCTTTATATATATTTTTTAGAAATTTTCATGAGTATTTTTTTTGCTTGTTTTACAAAAATAATGTAAATATTTTACACACTCGTACGATGGTCTAACTTTGTATAGCTTTCTTTCACAAATCTGACAAATACATCTGATCATATAATTAAGATTTGTCGTGTGTGTTTTTTTCTTCCATCTAAACAATAAATTTTCCGAATCATTTACTCTCTTGGCATCATAACATGGTAAACAAAAATATCTTACCAGCTCTTTAAATTTAAATGTTGTTTATATTTAACACAAATATATTAATGTGGCCCTTATTTTGGGTAAGTTCGAATTTTGTCGGTCTCCACCCGAAATCTGGTTTAAAATCACAAAAAAGTAATAAATTAATTTTTTGAGATTTTTTAAATAAGTTTAACCCGTGCCTCTAGGCCACTTTCACTTTTGCCTTCAGTTCCCAAATCACTGCTGAGCAGTGACTATTAAAAATGCAATAACTTGTTTGTTTTTCAATATTTTGACACAATTCCAAGCGGGCATTAAACTAGATGAGATAACGAATCGATCGATTACAATAAACAATAATTTTATATGATTGTTTATTGCTAAACGGGTGCTCAAAATCTAACGAAAATTTAGTTTTTTTAAATACGCAAAAAGTGATTCACAGTACTGATTCTTTTGCAACAATTTTGTTTTATAAACTAGTTTCGATTATTTTAGACTGTTTTTGAATAATATTCATATTGATTATAACATTTTTATTTTATTTTATCATATTTTTAGCCACATATATTTTATCATTTGTAGTGTTTATTTGTAAATGTGTATAAGTGAAAGTGGCCTGGAGGCACGGGTTAAACTTATTTTATAAATCTCAAAAAATTAATTTATTACTTCTTTGTGATTTTAAACCAGATTTCGGGTGGAGACCGACAAAATATATATATATATATATATATATATATATATATATATATATATATATATATATATATATATATATATATACCGGGTGGTGCTCGGTGAGTGCGAACATAGGAATTTAACATGGGATATTAGTTTTATGCAATTTCCTGCTCTCCTGTACATTTTACGGAAAAAACTGTAGAGGGAAGATTTGTTCAGAATTAAAAGTTACCCATGAAACTGTTTTTACATGTTTTATTAAGTTTTTGGTTTAGCCGTAACATTAAAAATAAATTTCGAAATTTCTGTTACTTTGTAGCAATAGCCATGACTTTTCTTTTATTTTTATGACAAATGCGTTAAATGTCAATTTTTGATGTTTATTAAAGTTAATCTTATAATTTAAATTAAATCTTTGTGTAAGCTATAAAATGAATGTTTATTCAAACGAAGAATGTGTCTTCATTATTAAAAATTATTATGGAGGAAATAGTTATAGGAGGGTGCGGGATTTATTTTCAATTAAATATGAAGATAAACCAATTCCAAGTGTATCAACAATTTCAAAACTGGTTACAAAATTTGAGAGTACAGCTAGTGTAGCTGTGACCGATGGTAATGAAGGCAATAATAATAATAACAGAATACGTCATAACGAAGTGAATGAAGAATTGGTATTGGCTATGATATCTCAAAATTCAAGGTACAGCATAAGACATATTGCTTCTGAATGTGGTTTGCATCATTCAACAGTTCTGAGAATTTTAAAAACACATGGATATAAATCTTACAAATTTCAAACACATCAAGAACTTCTTTTGGCTGATTTTGAAACTAGAAGTACATTTTGTGAAATTATGCAAGAAAAGGCAAATCGGGACCAGCACTTTATTTCGTCGATTTGTTTTACAGATGAATGTACATTTACTTTAAATAATGAACCAAATGTTCAGAATACTCGTATGTGGACCACAGAAAATCATCATTTAACTGTGTGTACAGGTACCCAATATCCTGAGAAAATTAATATTTGGGTTGGAATTTTTAAGAACAGCATTATACCATTTGAAATTATGGGAAATTTAAATTCTGATATGTATTTAGAACTTCTGCAAAATCATATAGGTCCTGCATTGGATGAGGCAGCTGCAGTAGATGAGGATATTTGGTTCCAGCAGGATGGGTGCCCGGCTCATTATGGAATAAATGTGCGGGAATATTTAGATTTGGTTTTTCCTAATCGGTGGATTGGTCGTGGTGGTGGAATAAATTGGCCTGCAAGATCTCCGGACCTAGCTCCTTGCGATTTTTTTTTGTGGGGGCATCTTAAAAGTAAAATTTACTCTAAACACTACGAAAATTTAGATTTACTAAGACAAGCTATATTCGAAGAATGTGATAATATTACTGACAGGCAATTAGCCAATGTTAGAACTTCATTTTACAATAGACTTGGTTATTGTCTTGCTGAAAATGGTGGCTTGTTTGAACATTTATTGTAATTTCTTTATTTTTTTATGTAGGTATATTAAATAATATTGTTACAATTATTACTTATTATTTCACATTAAATTATTGTAATTTAAATTTTTTTTAAAAAATAGAAATTGTTGATAAACTTGAAACTGATTTATTATTAAATATGAAAATAAAACTTTGTTCAAAGAATAAAAAATGTGATTTTTTTGATTTAATTTAAATTATAAGATTAACTTTAATAAACATCAAAAATTGACATTTAACGCATTTGTCATAAAAATAAAAGAAAAGTCATGGCTATTACTACAAAGTAACAGAAATTTCGAAATTTATTTTTAATGTTACGGCTAAACCAAAAACTTAATAAAACATGTAAAAACAGTTTCATGGGTAACTTTTAATTCTGAACAAATCTTCCCTCTACAGTTTTTTCCGTAAAATGTACAGGAGAGCAGAAAATTGCATAAAACTAATATCCCATGTTAAATTCCTATGTTCGCACTCACCGAGCACCACCCGGTATATATATATTAGTTTTTGTTCGTTTATTAATAGAGTTTTTTAAATCTGTTTTAAATTCCTGTGACCGCGTTTCCCGCATAATTTATTAATATATGTATTTTTAATTAATTTTGCGGTGAGCTGTGAAAATATAAAAAAATTGTTAGCAATATCAAATATTAAATAAATAATTGTTTCTTACCTAGTAAATTCTATTTTCGTGAAAGTGTCTGTCTCTTTGGTACGGTTAATAATGCCACAATTTTTGAAGCTGTCAACTTCATCTTCTGTCAGTCTATGATATCGCGCTGGTAGAAATACCTCAAAATCTTCAAATTTGATGATGATTCTTCGTCCGAATTTTGTACCCTCCGCTCTTGCAGATGTGATTTTATACTCTTCGTCAATATTTACGTCTGTAATTTTTCTTAAGGTATTACCCATACCCAGACCGTTCAATTTACTCAGATTCATGATTCGTCTCTTACTGATTATATATATTGTATGCACCAGCATTTTTATACGCAAAGTGTATTTTCTCTCTGTCACTTAAATGAGAATATATATTCAGTGTTTTAAGCAGATCAAATAAGTAACTATACAAGAACGCACGGTTTTTTTTGCGAAAACAGAACAATTCAATTTGAACGTATATCTAAATCACAAATTAAATATATTAAATTAACTTTCACAATTTAATTTCTCACTTTTATTATAATAAACATAATACATTAAAGTTCATATAAAAACTCAAATACACGGAATTCAGTTTATAATTAACGGAAAACGACTCATTAACCTTTAAGATGATAAGAATCTGGTTTTAAAAAAATATATTTTATGTGAGTATTTCAAGTAAAAAAAAAAATCAAGAAAATAATTTAATTACAACAATAATTTTTTATTTATACACATAGAACAATTTCTAATTATTGGTGAGGGTCCATCCATATGATATCTTTGTGTTGGTAGATTATAATGCTCTACACAAGGTAATCTTTCTAATACATTGTGCTGTTTTTTACGGTAAATCCATATCCACTGCAAAGCGAGTCCCTCAAACATGTTTAATATTGTGATGAATTTTTCTTCGGATATTTTATTACAGATGTATAAAATAGGTAGAAACTTTCCAGTAATATCATTTATTTCACAACAGTCCAAATTATTTTTTATTATTGACACATGTGTCAAGAGTATGTATATGCTTTGTATTGTAATTCATTTATTATATTAATATTATGTGCAATAGAAAGCAGTTCATTTGCTATTACTTGTTTAGCCATAATATATTGATATTATTTTTAATAACGTGTTTGTTTAACGTTCAAAATAACAATAAAGTCAGGTTGTGTGTTGAATGTGTATATGTAGGATTTCAAACTTACAGTTATTATAGACATAAAAAAATTATTATTCTATTATATCTTTTTATCAACATAAGAATTTAATGTTTTATCAAATCCTAGCCACTTTACATAATATTTATTTCCTTTCTTGCGTAGAATTTTTTCCACTAAATATAAACCAGGATATTTTGTTTTACTAATTTCAAACTCGTAAAATCCTCCAGCAATATCTTGATCTGTCTCATCTTGCAATAAATATGTAACGGGTGAAGTGGATTGAATTTTTCTAATTTGAAATATCTCTGTTGTTCAGTTTGGAGTATAATTTTTATTAAAAATCGTCTTATATTTACTTATACGTACGTAATCACCAACTTTATATTTATAAGGATGCGTAGTTTTAATGCTATTATATACTGTGTCGAGCAATTTCTTCTCGTTCTCATACCTATAGTTAAATGTTTTGTGTTATTATATTTTTCAACCAATCTATCCATAATGTTAATCCATCGATAGGATCCTTGCAAACTAAATTCTTTCTATACCATAGCCTAGAGTGTACGGTTGAATCTTTCAATTATACTCGCCTTTAAACTGCTATATGTAGAATAATGTTTAACATCATATCTCTTCATTATGTTTTGAAAGTCCACGTTATAAAACTCTTTTTCATTATCAGTTTGCAAATTTCGAGGAATAATAGTATCACCATGAAAAATTTTACTCATTCCTGCCGTTACATCGTTGCCCGATTTTGATTTAATTGGTATGGCCCAAATTCTTTTCGAGAAAGCATTAATAACAGTTAGAATATATTTGTATCCTTTGTTCTCCTTAGCGTATGGTATCATTTCTACAAGATCCGCCTGATAAAGATCTCTCAATCCCTTTATAACAACACGTCTGCGTGGAAAATTACGACGTGCAGATTGTGTAATTCATTCACAATATCTTTTTTACTCATTTTATTAGCTTGGTTGCTAGCATTATTTCCAGATAAAGTTTTTGTGGATACCTTTTATTGGTGTAAAACTTAATTTGTCGTTTACAGCGACAGCGCGACCGATCAAAGAAACCGGTTTATTATTCACTTTTGTTTCAATTAACGTTCGCTCCGCACTATATCGAACTGCTTGAATCGTTGCGTTACAAGGAAATATGTAGAACGATTTTGAATTCGCATTCTCTATATTACATGTGTCACCCTCAAAATTTAGTAATAAATTTAGCATGAG
Organism: Pterostichus niger; assembly: GCA_947425015.1. Classification (NCBI taxonomy): domain Eukaryota; kingdom Metazoa; phylum Arthropoda; class Insecta; order Coleoptera; family Carabidae; genus Pterostichus; species Pterostichus niger. The sequence goes on from OX380337.1 coordinate 17,267,364, forward strand.
TAAACTGTGATTCGCTTTTAATATGTCATCAAACTGATTTTTTAAAACAAACTCCTTTTGATTAAAGAAATATTCAGCATACTGCTTCAAATCTGCTTCTAATTTCTCCAACTTGCGTGAAACATACCCCAAATTTACGGCATCATTTCGATGTATAGGTTGATCTATGATTCCAGTGACGCGACTTCCTCTCGCATTGTGTACAACAGGGGTCACCAATCTTTTAGAGAAGAGGGCCAAATACTGATTTTTAAAATGTGTGGCGGGCCAAAAAAATTCTTATTGGAAACGTATTTGACCAAAATAAAATGATAGATGCAGAATTTAAACTTACCTTTAATATATAATATGAGAAAATGCTGAAAATTCAAGATAGTAAAAATGAAATTATTATAACTTTTATATAATTATTTATTTGTCATTTATTATTTATGATACATTGATTATAATATACACATATAATTAACAAAAAGTTAATGCGATGATTGCATTTGTTTTTCGGAATTTTTTTTTAATATTTGGTGTAAAATTCGATGTTCCAATTTGCAAAAAATTTTCTAGGTGCGGGTCAGTGATGACTGATCCATTTTTTGATTCTATATTTCATTTTTGAAAATGTTTGTTCGCATATATAAGTGCTACCAAAAATAGATATTATATTTCTTGCAAAATTTTTAATATTTGGGTAATTGGATGCTGATAACATCCTATAAAACGAAATTAAATTTTCACTATTAAATAATGATTTCAACGCATCATTAGCTTGAAGATCAAGGACTTCTAATTGTAAATCCTCTCTAACGTCTCTGATGGAGATGTCAAATGGATTTTGAAATATCTGAAATGTCGATGAATAAGTTTTAAAATCGGAAAAACGATCCGGGAAATTTTGCTGCAATACTAATATATTTTGAACAAAACTGTCAGTAGAGAAATTATTGTAACCAGACATAGATTTTAATAAGTGATCACAACATGGAAAATGGGCAAAATTATATTGAGTTAATTGGTTTTTAAATAAACTCAGCTTAGCTTCAAATGATTTGATGTTATAAAACAGATCGGTAATCAATTTTTCACGTCCCTGTAGTTTTGTATTTAAAAAGTTAAGATGTTCACATATGTCTGTTAAAAACGCAAGCTGCCACAACCATTTAGGATCCGATAGCTCTGGCACAGGCTTTAATTTTTCCGTCATAAATATGTCGATTTCCACTCTGAGGTCAAAAAATCGCTTTAAAACATTTCCGCGGCTCAACCACCTCAGTTCAGTATGGTACAATAAATCACCGTACTCAGCATCAATTGTTTCAAGAAAAATTTTGAATTGACGGTGATTTAGTCCAGCTTTACGAATAAAATTTACAGTTGTTATTACTGTTGTCATGACTGCATCTACACCCAAAAACTTTCCACATAAAGATTGTTGGTGAATACAATGAAATACCATACCCTTGAATCCAATCTTAGAATCGACCATATTTTTAGCCCCATCCGTCGTAACCGCTGATAAAAATTTCCAATTTAATTTGAGGTCATTAATTGCTTCTAAAACACGTGAAAATATGGTTTCTCCGGTAGTTCTATCTATCGTACTCTTTAATGCTGCTAACTCTTCAGTTGTTTCAAAATTTTGATTTACACCTCGAATATATATTAGTAACTGAGCTGTGTGAGCTGCATCTTCGCTTTCATCAATGGCAATGGAAAAATGTGTGAAATCACGAACTTTTTCTCTGAGTTGATCCTTAATATCAGATCCTAGACCTTCTATTCTTCTTGTTACAGTGGAAGCAGATAAACTTACAGCAGCAAAATCCTTCACTTTTTCAGGGCATATTTCTTCGGCAATCTCCAAACAAACTCGTTTAACAAATTCTCCGTCAGTAAAAGGTCTTCCTTCTTCAGCTATGATTTGGGAAGCACGGAAACTTGCTCGAACTGTATTTAAATTTTGATTCGTAAAAATTCTCATCTTAAGCTGTTGACTTGCAACATTTCGGAGTAAGTCCTTTAGTTTTCTCTCTCGCAAATGTCCTTGAAATTCATCAAATTTTAAACTATGTTTTGTAGTGTAGTGCCGTTTTAAATTATATTCTTTGAATACTGATACACTTTCATTGCAAATAAGACATATGCAACTATCATTGTTCGCCATAAAAAAGTAATTAAGTGACCAGCGCTCGTTGAATGAGCGACACTCGATATCCACTTTTCTCTTCTTTGACATCATCGAACTCAGGTAACTTAGTTAATAAATAAATATGCATTAAAATTTTAGAATATAAAATAGTTTAAACAAAATAACTAATAATAATAATAATTTATAAATCAATGCAAATACTAAGTAGACATTTTAAATTAAAAATTCAAATAAATAGATAAACTTAGTTAATTTTGTGTAAAATTTCCACCAAATAATTAAAATATTTTTTTGTCTTATTAGCTAACTACGTATTTTGAATTATTTTATTTTATTAAATATTTAGCTTCAACTTGGGTTTTAAAATTAAAAAATTCAAATAATCAAAATATATTTTTTGTCTTATTAGCTAAGTACGTATTTTCAATAATTTTATTTTATAAAATAATTACTTAAATTTTATAAAATATGAAACATAATATAATAAAGAGTGAAAATAATTTTCTTACCTTGATTTAAAAATAAATAAATGTGGATCACACTAGTCACAATCACAATTTACTATTCACCTTGTGAAGCAAAGACCAAAATCGTAATGATTGAAACTTTCATTAGGAAATTAAGAAACGTCCATTGAGTGATAATGCTTTCGTCGGTTACCATAGCAATAGGGAAATTCCGAGAGAAATTCGTAGAATCATAAATAGGCAATTTGCATGTATCATAATACCTGAAGACAATAAGTCGCCCTTTCTTCATAGACCCCATGGAGCGCTCAACAACATATTTTTGCTATTGTGGAATACACAAATAAAACTTAACAACCATCATAAAAACATAAACTCAAAGAAATTTGTAAGATAAGTAAGAAGAAAAACTGCACGAGCAAATATTTAGATTTACATGGTTAGGAATCAGAAGTGATGGCGGGCCGGATATAAACCTTAAGCGAGCCGTACATTGGGGATCGCTGGTATACACCATCGTGCTCTATAAGCGCTTTATTGCTTACATTGGTAAATACTTTTCTTGCTATACTGTTATCTGTGTATTTGCTAATGTGACGTCCAAACTTATCAACAACCATTCTCTTAATAATTGTATATTATTTCATTGTAGTATATTTATATAATAATTTCAGCTTGACGTAAAGCTTCCTCAATTCGAAATATTTCATCTTCATGTCCCGTATGTCCTGCGAATTTAGAGGCTAATAATAGTTTCAGTCGCTTCACGAGCCTATTGGGATTATGCCAGTATACGTACTGAGTCAATTTGTTTGTCACATATAATTCAGACTGTAAATCCTTTCCAGCTTTATATTTTGAAAGTGATTCGGATCTTGTTCTAGGTTTTACATATGGCACTATTTCTCTTATAATATTTTTATATTTCCAACTATTATTCATTCTAATGGCCCCCAATCTATTAAAATGTTTGCGATGAGCGTTCGTTTTTTGCACAATATCTAAATAACTCCTTTTATCGGCCTCATTAAATATTTTACTATCAGGAATTTTTGTGTTAAAAGCTCATATAGTCCAGGAGTACCATCATACCACTCACCGCCAATATTTATATCATTATTTTAAATTTCAACCAATTGATCGCCCATCATAAAAGTTTTTCCATCTTCTACTACTCTATTTCCATAAATATTATCAATATCTGGACTGTCAATCGCATACATCGCCATATATTTTCCAGCTATGTTTCCTAATATTTCTTGTGAAGACGCTTCTAATTCGTTTAAATCATCTTCGGTTTGAATTTGCTGCTTTATTAATAATTTTGGGGTCAATGGTGGTTCAGAAATAAATTCTTCTATTGGAAATTCTTCGTTTCTGCTTTTTCGCCATGCTTGTATTGGAGTTGATATTGTTGTTGCTGTTTCGCTTTGTTTTGCATATGGATTAAATTTTTAAATATTTTTTATCACAGGTGTTGCAAAAATTTCTACCTCGTCTTTTTCTTGTTCTTCTTCTTCTGTTTCTCTTTCATATTTAGATTCCGTTTTAATTAGTAATATATTACCTTCTTTATTTATTTTCATTAATGTTTCAGATAGATTCATAAGTTTATTTTTTATTATTTCTCTTGTCTTCACTATATCTCGCAATGTGTTAGTCTGACTCGTCATTCTTCAAGTTGAGAATAAGAATGCTGCTATCAAATTGTAGGTATAACTATTTATATACCTACTTTTTAAAAATTTGTCGAAACCTTTTCTGTAGCGTCCATTATGAAAATCATTATCCCTGTTAATAACAACGAATCCATATTTTGTATTCCAACACTCTGTGCATAACGATCTAAAATTAGTAAATGTCATGTCCGTATTTACGTGATCAATATATACGTGATGCAAATTTAAATCGTCTTGTTTAAAAAGAATCAAGAAATTGGCATTGTCACGTATAAGATGTTTCGTTACACGGGTATATGTTTGAATAAGGCAAAATGCATTAATTTCTTTATGTCTACCCATACTAAAATAATCTCGCATACAGTCTTGAGGATCGCACACAATATCGTCGAATATAAAAATTGAATTTGGTTTTGCACGAGCCGGTGAAATAATATTTGTATTATCAGAGTATTGAAAGTAACCTATATCCTGAATAGGCATTAAAATTTCTTGTAATAACCTATATTTATCTTGATACAACGATTGTGAATATACATAAACATTTTCAAATCTTAACCCATTTTGATTTGTAAGGAAAGTTATCATTAAATTGGGGTTTCCACAATTTGATGGACCGCAAATAATACAACGCATATTATTGGGCAAGAGTTCGCCATGTTTACTAAAATTTTTTGGTGTTGGTCAATATTTTTCACTTCTAAAATGCACTTCTGTGTTTCAAACTTCATCTCACAAATATTTATGTGATGAATAAATAATATGCACGCCTATTTATGGTTTCAGTGTTGCTTGAACTGCAATCATTAAAGCATTACCTAGTATGGAGCAGCAGCAAAAGGAACGGAGAGAAAAAGTTAAAAAAACTAGAATACTTCGAGCGGCTATAAGAAATGCCAGAGAGGCTGCAATAAAACAAGCATCGTACGCAAATAAAATAGTTATTTGTGTATTAAGAGCGTAAAGTGATTCTTTGTTACTCGAGCACGGTAATTGCAGCGCGAGCCGAAGGCAAGAGCTGCAATAGTGCAAGAGGAACAAAGACACTTTACGCTCGTGATACACACATAATTTTTTCTACGATTGCATCTTAAAGTTATTAAAAAACGTAGGTATACGTCTAAAACTAAATTCGTTTTGTTAACTGTCAATATGACAAGTTTCTGTTTTGTTTGTATCCCTGGTAACTATTGAAATAATCTTTTTCGCGCGTTGCCATTGGAAACGCGCGAATTTAACGTCTTTTTCGCACGTTGCCATTGGAGACGCGCAAAAAAGATATTTTTCGATTGTTCCACAGAAAACGTCAACTTTACGATGACAAATGAGAGCGTAATTGTCATCTTTTTATAGCAATCGTAGAAAAATAATATTATAAGTTCTGCTTTGAAAGCTGCCCAACAAATTGTTAAAAAAGTCGTAATGGCGACAATGATTCTCTTACATCTCCGAGAGTGATACCTATTCCTAAAACTGGAGGATTTTTACCCTTTCTTATTCCATTAATTGCTGGATTATCGGCTGTTGAAGGTTTAGCCGGAGATGTTGCAGGAATAGCGAAAGCTGTTAATGATGCGTCAAGCGCAAAACAACAGTTGCTTGAAGCGCAAAGACATAATATCAATGGAAGCAATCGCACTTGGAAAGCGTGGCGATGGATTATATTTAAAACCATATCGAAAAGGATTAGGGTTATTTCTTAAACCGCCGCAACCAAAAAACTTCCGTTGAGAGCGTTGACTGATATAGATCTGAGAATGTGCCATACTTTCGCGGAATCTATATGCGTAACGCTCTTCCAAAATCAGAACCGCTCATTAATGAATCAGCTATTGTAAATCTCGATGATAAAAATGGCCACGGTACACACTGGGTGTGTTACAAAAAACGAGGTAAATTAGTTCATTATTTTGATGGCTTTGGAAACCTGAAGCCGCCAAACGAGTTACTTAATTATTTTGGCGATAAAGTCAAGGTTAAATACAACTATCACAGACATAAAAAATTCTTAACAAATACTAAAACGTAAATGGTAGTTCAATCATAATGTCGTTAACTTTCACATTAACAGGTTCAGAATCGGTGTTAAATGCAGATTATTCACCACCATTAGATGTTACAAATGGTGATTGGGTTATTGGTTTGGTTGATTTTCAGTGTTACAATTCTATTCCAAATATAGTAGAGGGTAAAAATAAACTATATTATTACAATAAGAATAAACTTGAGCATATTAGCATTCCTGTGGGATCATACGAATTTGAAGATTTATGTGATTATATACGTTCTCTGACGCATGATCCTAATTACCACATACCTCATCGGAATGGAAAGGTGAACTTTGAGTTTCTATTACGTCCGAATACCAATACTTTAAAATGTGAAATTTTATTTTCGCAAAAAATCGATTTTACACATGATGATAGTATTGGTTCATTATTGGGATTTACTAAACAAACTCTTGAACCTAACATATTACATGAATCCGATTTACCTGTAAACGTTTTAAAAGTAAATAGCATACAAATTGAGTGTAACATTTCTTCAGGTTCATATCAAAACATATATTGCACGTTTTTTTTTCAACAGCCCAGCCTGGCTACAAAATAATTGAAGTACCGATGAATGTCATTTACTTACCTGTAAGCGTTGGTCTAATCAACAACATAACAGTGAAAATTATCGATGAACAGAGTGATATTATAAGTTTTCGCGGAAAAACTATTATAGTTAGGCTCCACTTAAAAAGAATCAATGGGGATCAATTTTAGTAATAAAAGAATAGCAACTACTAAATTCCATATCACTAAGGGGCCGTTCAGCAAGAGATTAACAACAAAAAATATCAAATTTCTTCAATCGCAAGGCTATAATGTAAAAGAAAAATGAGTGAATCAATTTTGAACATTGATGATGTAATATTATTTGATGAATCAATAATTGCCAAGGAAATACATACACATCAAACCCTACATATCGTCTACGTTCAACAACAACGATGAAATTCGAATTCCAACACAGTAACAGGATATCCTCACAGAACCCAGTGACAGTGACATCGTGATCGAGGGTAAATTGTTAAAAAAGAATGGATCAAAACCATCCGCTACATCAAAATTTACAACAAACGGTATACTACATTTTTTTGACGAAATACGTTATGAATTAAACGGCATTGAAATTGATAAATGTAAAAATGTTGGCATTACAACAACAATGAAAGGTTATGTTTCATTAAATGCCGCACAAAGTGGAAAGCTTGAGATTGCTGGGTGGGATCTCCAGTTTGTGACTGATGAGGAAAGAAGATTTAATGTGGTAATACCTTTAAATATGATTCTTGGCTTTGCAGAACTTTATGGGAGAGTTCTGTTGAACATTAAACATGAACTTGTTCTCATAAGGTCAAAAGTCGATTCCAACTCATATGTTAGCGGTGAGGAACTTTAAATAAATATGCCGTACATTTTTGTTTCTGATGAGGAAAAACTTCGATTCCTTAAACGACAAGAAAAAAATAAGCCTGTTCTCATGACGTTCCGTTCATGGGAACTTTGTGAATATCCAGTTCTACCAATAACACAAAAACGTGGAGTATTAAAACATCGTGACAGATGGAGAAACCGCGATTTATAATTTTAGCCTTCCAGACTAACCGTAAAAAACAACATGGGAAAAATGCAAGTGAATTTTATCATTGTGATATCTCTAATGTTAAACTCTTCTTGAATTCACAAAGTTATTCTTATGAAAATTTAAACATTAAAAACAATAATTTCGCAATGCTCTACGAAATGTATGCCAAGTTTAAAAAAGTATATTACAAAGAAGATAAACTAGAACCACTCTTAAATAAAAATGATTTTACAACAAAAGCTCGTATTTTTGGATTGTTCAAACCAAATAGAAACACTTCGAAATGCTCCTGTAGATGTGCGTCTAGAATTTGAATCAAATGAAAACTTTCCTGCAAGCACTACTGTTTATTGCCTCCTTATTCACGATCGCATTGTTGAGTATAATCCCAAAACAAGTACGGTTAAAAGGCTTATTTAACAGATTTAGTTAAACGATGGAACTCATTGTGGATATACAGGGTTTCAATGGGAACGATAGTGAATTAATTCCAAAGGAAATAGCCAGTACATAAAAATGGTGATAAAATACAACATTATATGCTGAAAATCTCCGTTTCCTTGGCAGCGTTTAAACAAGGCACTCAAGAAAGAAGCGCAGTGGTTTAATAATAATCATTATCACGGATTATATTGGAATTCAGGCAGTAGTGAGTTTAAAGAAACGGTTGCTAGTGTGAAACGTATTTTAGCTTCAGCGTCGCAAATTTACGTGAAAGGAGTAAAAAAGAAGAAATATTTAGAGATTCAATTAAGATTAAGTGTGCCTGTAATTGATTTAGTACAGTATCCATCGTTGAAAAACGCAAATTTAATACATTTTTCCTGCTTTGATCATTCTGCAACGTTTCTGTGTGCACTAAGAAACGTGTGTGTTATTAGAAACTGGTTGAGTTTTATCTTTTCAAACATTGAATAACTCTGTACAAGCTATAAAATAAATAAAGAAAAATAGTATATAATTAATCTGTTTTTTTATTGTTCATATATATAATGTATACATTTTCTTTCCTTTATATACAAACAACAACTCCTTAAATGCTAAAACATTCATATTCATATCCTTATCCAACACAAATTCAATACATTTATAGTCATCAATATTTGGATTTAATGTGGGATAATCATGAGCTAAAGATATAATTTTTTCGTAATATTCTATAAAATTTAAATTTTTCAGCATATGCAGCTTGTGAATAAATACATCGAATATGTTAAACATTGTTTGCGCATATAAAGCGTCCATAACAAATGTATACTCTTTACGATACCAGGAGTGAGTTAATATTTTTTTTCCATTTACATTATTCAGCACTATACCAATATCGTACGATAAATTTTGATACATCATTTCAGAACCATTTTGTAGATAATTTAAAATTACCTCTTTATACTTCAAAAATTATTCCAACTGTAACATATCAAACTGAATGCCAGAGTTGTCTGGTTTACTGCTTGTAAATTTCATTACAGGTGTAAAGTTTCTAATTACACTTAAAACCAACAGAAATCCACTTAGTATTTTTTAATTTAAACTGTAATTAGTGGATGATAAAAGAAAATCTTCTTTATACGCTGATTCTGTACGCTTATCAATAAAATCAAATTTAAAATCTTGTTCAGTGGACGCACCAATGTTGAGTGTAGCTGGCACCAGGTCTGTTGGCACTTCAACAACCACATTGTTTCGTAAGTTGTGTTTTCGTGACATGTTCATCTAAAACAAATAAATGAAAATAATAAATATATAACTACATATAACATATATTCACGCATACTTACAGAGTAGTATCAGTATCTATATAGCTATGTTGGGTGTCGTCGGCGAACGTGGCATAACACACAAAAAACAATTCAATACCATGCTCACATTTTATGGGGTAGGTGGCTCAGTGGTATCGAGTCGGCCTGTGGATCTTGAGAACCCTGGTTCGATCCCCACAGCCGACAAACAATTTTCACCAATTTGAAAAAATCTACCCCTGTGGCTCCTCCACCACTAATATCTTTGGAGGCCGTGATTTGACGGCTGGTAACCGCACTTCACGCGAAAAAATATATCACTTACCGAGATCTGCTTAGGCAGAGTGCCACACCCAGTGATGGGTAAAAGGCGTGATGATATATTTATATTTATATTTATATTTATATTTATATTTATTTATTTGTGTATTTATTCATTTGCATGATGCATTGTAATTGGTTAAAATAACGTTAATTCTTATTGGTTAATAATTTTTTGTTTTTATTGTTAAGTGGAAATTTACAATCTGTCTATATTAAACAATAAGTAAATGGTTTAACATTACATAACATGAGAGGTTATTACCCAGTGGCAAATTCCCCGACGGTGTTTACTAGGTAGGTTTTATGCGAATCTGAGTGGTATTTCCAGTGGTTTGTGTCTTTTTAGTCTTCTCGTTTCTTGGCTGTTGTCAAGTAAATTTACTGCTCTGTAATTTGGGTGATTTTCTAGTCGTTGTATGTATTTTTCAGAGGCTATCTTTGCTTCTTCTCTTACTGTCTTTATGTTCAGGTCATGATGTAGTGCTTGGTTTTGTATGTACCAGGGTGATTTTGTTATAAGTCTTAGTGCTTTAGATTGAAATCTCTGTATGATTTGTATGTTTGAATTGCTTGCAGTTGCCCATAGTTGTATTCCATACATCCATATGGGTTTTAATATCGTTTTATATATTAGTAGTTTATTTTCCAGTGATAGATTTGAATTGTAGCCAATTAGCCAGTAATGTTGTTTTAATTTCATGTTTAGTTGTTTAGCTTTGGCTCTTAAGTGCTGTTTCCATGTAAGACGTCTTTCGAGATGCATACCGAGGTATTTGGCGACATCGGCTTGTGGTATGGAGTTGTTGTTGAGGTATACTTGTGGACATGTTGCTCTTCTCATAGTGAATGTGACGTGGACGGATTTGTTTTCATTCGCTTTAATTCTCCATTTGTGGAGCCATTCTTGCACTTCGTTGAGGTGTTCTTGTAGTTTTGAGGATGCTGTTCCCGGATCTTCGTCAGTAGCTAGTATTGCTGTGTCGTCTGCGTATGTTGAAGTTTCTGTATGGGGGGATATTGGCAGGTTGTTTGTATATAGCGTATACAGTACATGACCAAGGACGCTGCCCTGTGGCACTCCTGATTTCATGGGATGAAGTGAGGTAATTTCATCTTTGTACTTTACCTGGAAATATCTGTCTGTGAGGTATGAGTGGAGAAGTTGGTATATATTATTTGGCAGCATTATTTTTAATTTATATAGTAGGCCTTCATGCCACACTTTATCGAACGCCTGCGATATGTCCAGGAATACTGCTGAGCAGTATCTTTTTGTTTCGAGTGCTTCATTAATTGTGTTGACGACTTTGTGAATTTGTTCCGTTGTCGAGTGTTTTTGTCTAAAACCGTATTGGTGATCAGGGATGAGGTTATTTTCGATTAGGATAGGGTTAATCCTTTTTAGTAGTATCTTCTCTAGGACTTTTGATAGAATGGGTAATAGACTGATCGGTCGGTAGGAGGAGGCTAGGTTACATGGTTTCCCAGGTTTTAAGATGGGTATTATTTGTGCGCTTTTCCATTGGGTAGGAAAGTGGCTTAATGTAAGTGTTGCGTTAAATATAAACGTGATAAGTTTTATGGCTTTGCCTGAAAGTTCTTTTAATATTTTCCCTGTGATCAGATCATAGCCAGGAGCCTTTTTAGCGTGCAATTCACGTTGTATTGTTGCTTCGACTTTGCCTAAGCTTATATTTTTTATGGGGGAAAGTAGTTGGTTGGGTGAGTGTAGGAATTGAAGTATTTCTTGTTCTTCCTCGATTGTGGTTTGGCGTGGGAATGGTGTAAAGACTTCTTCGAGGTGGGCTGCGAATACATCGGCTTTCTCTTTATTGCTTTTGGCCCAGGTGTTATCTTGTTTTCGTATTGGTGGAGTCGTTTGTTTTGGACGTTTTAATGATTTTGTTATTTTCCACAAGGAGTATTCTGTTAGCTGGGTTGCAGTGAGTTGTGAGAGGTATTTTTGGGTGTTGCTGTTATTCCATTCTGTTAATATTTTCTTTAATTCTCTTGTTGCTTGATTGAGAGCAGTTTTGTCTAATGGTGATCGGGTTTGGTGCCACCTCCGTCGGAGTTTTCTTTTGTCTTTTATTTTTTGTTTGATGGTGTCGGGATAGTTTGGTGTTCCGATGTTTCTATTATTTTTCAATGGGGTTGATTGCCAGGCTGCTGTTTGTATTGTTTGATTCAAGTGTTCTACAGCTTCGTCTATGTCTGAGGGAGTCTTTAGTGGGAGCTTTAGATTGATGTTCTCTTCTATTATGTCCCTGAATGATTGCCAGTTTGTGTGCTTGTTGTGTAGTATTGGATTTGTAGGTGAAGGGATAGCCACTGTGTTGAGGGTAATGATAATTGGCGTGTGATCTGAGGAAAGATCTAAGCTTGTTTCAGCGTGTATGTAACCTTGAGCGATATTTTTTGTAACACAAAAGTCTAGTAGATCCGGGATTTTATTAGTATCTGTGGGCCAGTATGTTGGTTCACCTGTAGACGTATGCGCAAGGTTTTGGTTGTTAATTGCTTTCAATAGTTCTCGGCCGCGGGTTGTGACAAGCCTGGATCCCCAGTTTATGTGTTTGGCATTATAGTCACCACCGGCTATAAATCGATTGCCAAGCGTGTTAAAGAATTCCTGAAAGTCTTCTTGCCTAATATTATGTCTTGGTGGACAGTAGACTGCTGATAGAGTGAGAGGTCCCGTCCAGTCTTCTACTACTAGACTCGTGGCTTGTAGGTGGTCCATGCAGTATTCGGGTAGCTCGTAATGTTTTATGGTGTTTTTTATAATAATGGCGGTTCCCCCGTGCGCAGTTCCGTCTGGGTGTCTTGAGTTGTAGATGGTGTATTGTGGGATTTTGCAGAATGATTGATTGGTAAAATGAGTTTCTGCTATAAGCATTATGTCTATTTGGTTTATATTTATGTAGGACTTTATCTCTTGGCTATGTTGAGCCAAGCCATTAGCGTTCCAGAGAGCTATCTTCAGGTTTCGAGCCATTACTTCAGTTTTGCAATTAGAGCTGTGATTAAGTTTAGTAGAGTGTCCATTTTGTTCATCATACTTATAATTAGTTGTTCTGTGTAGTTTGTGGTTGCCTATTAACTGGTGCGAATGATGGGGTATCTGTTTGTGTTACTTGGGCGTATGTGTATTCAGGGGTTGTATCGGTGGTTGTAGTTGTATTCTTCTCTAGAGTCTGGTGTGGTTCTGGGAGTGTTCTGTATCGTTCTCTAGGTGGGGGGTATTTTCTTATTAAGATTTCTTTGTATACTTCGCATCCCTTGTAGTTTACCGGGTGATTCTTCTCGCAGTTTGCGCATGTGGCTGGTGATTTATTGTCCTTGGTGCATTCCGTTGTGTGGTGGTCTTTTCCGCATTTTACGCAGCGTGGCTGTCGCGTGCAGTAGGTCTTGGTGTGGCCGAAGGTTTGACACCTTGCGCATTGAGGTAGTTCTCGTTTCGGGTTTGGGGGTTCTATTTGTACTTTTGTGTATTGCAAGAAGTTTATTTGATATATTTCTTTATTGTTTGTGTTTTGTCCTAATTCTACAAAGAATAGAGGAAGTTGTTTATTTGTAATTTTTTGTTTTATGTTGTTAATGTTAAGTACTACATGTCTCTTTTGTTCGATTTCAGTTTTTAGTTCGGATACATTAGTAGTGTGGTATAGGTTTCTGATAACTACGCGATATCTTCTATTTTCTTTGAGTTGGTATGTGTGGTACATGATGCTCTCTTCGTTTAATGTTTTAACGATTTTTCTGTAGCTTTCTATATCTTTTACCTGTAGTTTTACTTGGTTGTTGTTGATTGATTTAGTGAAGTATTTATCCTGGATTGAGTTTTTAATTATTATTGTTAGGGGTTTGATATTTGTGACACCCGGTATGAAGATTGGTGGTGGTTTATGTTTTTAGATGAGGAGGTTTGTTGTGTGGTTGTGATTGTGTCATTTTCATTACCTGATAGGACTTCATATTGGTTCTTCGTTTGGATTGACGTATCTGTTTTGGATCGAACATTTCTGGTGTTTGCATTGTTTGCATTTTCTGCAGTTCTTTTTGTTGTTGTTTTCCTTGGATTAGGTTGTTGCCAGGCTGGAGGGTTCATGTTCTGCGCTTGAGCCAACTGGCCCAATGCAGGGCTGATGGTTTCACTTTTTTAGTTTTAATTGTTTATGAATGAATAAATAATAATTATTATTATTATGAATGATGATTGTTATGTTATGTGCACTTATCACTAATTACTAGTTAGTTATTGGGTTATATCACTGCTCAGGGAGCTCTCTATAAACACTAACGCGGACGGGCGAAGACTACATTGGTTATTAATAAAAAATGTCTTCCAATAAAATCATACCTCATTAATAAGCGCAAGTATGAACTATCAAATAATGTAATATTCAACAAAAAAAATATTGTTTGGTCAGGTTAAATGGTATATTTCGTAACATTAAACAAAACAACTTTCAAAAGTAATTAACAAAACCAGTATCTAACGCATTACCTGATGCATATTGCGACCTTGACCCCCATACATGCATAACTTAATTTAAAAAACAGCCAAGGTCAAATGCAGCCACAAGTGGCTGCTGCAGGAGCTGTGAAAACACTCTACTTACGTACTCTAAAGCTAGATTGAATAGAGTTGCTGATAAGGCGTCACCTTGTCGTACACCTTTGTTTACTCTTATTTTTTCTGTTTCCTATGTTTGAGTTTTAATGCTTATCTTTGTATTTCTCATAGTCTTAACTATCATTCTTCTAAACTTTCATGGTACCTCTAACTTTACTAATGCTGTCATTAGCTTTCCGTTTTTAATTGAGTGAAAAGCTTGTGTGATATCAGTAAAGAGTATCTCAATTTATATTTTGTGTTCTATTGCTTTTTCCATTATCTGTTTTACTGTGTGAAAGGCGTCCGTGTGCTCGATATCCCTTTTACAAATCTTCATTGATACTACCCTACTCTATCTTTCATTGCATCCACTATTCTTTTTTGTATTAATGTTGATAGTATTTTGTAAGTTGTGTTCTACGGTTAAATACCCTTGTAGTTTTGGTATAATTGTAACCCTCCTCGTTATGACGAGAGTTAGCAAATAATATACGGGTTCTTGTCAGATTGAAGGACGCAAGTATTAAAGTATAACAATAAAAATATATTTAAATAAATAGGATTTTACATACGTTGTAACATAGCACTACTCGATCCACTCGTGATGTGTTGACTCTATTCTATTTACACTCTTTTCTGCTGGCCCAATCGGTCAGCCCTCTTACACTAGCTACGAGTATCATCGATTATAATATTCACACCTTTTATATGTATATTGGAACAATGCTAAGTCAGCAAAATAAGTATTACACTTTACTATAATATTTATATATTACATGTCACACCATGACCCAGTTATTGAAGTTTCCTAATATGTATGTCTTAATTGTGCTGATTTAGACTTGTTACATAATTGCTGATCTTCTTTTTGTGTGTTGTAATTATTCTGCCTGTTTTCTACTCTTTTGGCATTTCCGCTGCTCTCCATATCCCTAGGATAAGGCTGTATACTTGTTGTTGCATTACTCCATATTTTATTAGTTCCATATTTATATTGTCTTGTCCGGTGTGTTTCCGTTTTTACTGTTTATAATTATCTCTCTTATCTCATCTAGGGTTGGTTCCACCAATTCACTTTCACTCGCTAAGTTTACTTCATTAATTCAGTCATATGCTGGTCCATTTAACAACACTTTAAACTACTTTGCACATACTTGCTTGTATTGTTGTTCGTTTTCAGACAATTTTCCTTTTTTGTTCTTTATTCTAATTGTTTTGCCCTGATTTGTTTATTCTGTTCGTTTATTTGCTACAATATCTTCAAAATTTGTAATTTTATTCTCCATCCGTATTACTTGTCATATATGTATATGAAAAAAATCGAGAAAAATAAGATAATTGAGACATATCAGATATATATATATATATATATATATATATATATATATATATATATATATATATATATATATATATATAAATTAAATATTGATTTATCTAATATTTAATTAAAAAAATCTTTATTAATTTTTTGTTGCACTACAATGACATGTACGTGTGCATTCAAGAAGTTACAAGAGCAAGTGAACAACCGTATCTTATGAGACGTGTTATTTATCCTATTTCTAACATAATGGAAAACTACTGGGTGTTTGGCTGATGTAGCAAGTCACAACTTACAATGTTTGTGAAATACTTTCAAGGCCTTACATAATTCCTCCCTTCTAAAATTTTACAATACTTGTAAGGTGTTATTCCATTGTCTCTAAATTACTTAATTTATTATTTAATACATTCTTTTTTGATTTCAGTAAGTTTTTACATTTATTCTTAAATTTATAACATATCATAAACAATACAATAATTACAATAATACAATATAATATATAAGAATGATGGTTATTATTTATTTGTAATTCTTTTATTTGCGGAACATTTTCGGTTTTTATATCTACTGATTTTATTTCTTTCAATTTATTCTGAATAATTATTTTCAAAATGTTGAAGGAGTCGCAATTTTCGAATTGTATTTTTTTGTAATTTTCTTGAATAATATTAAATTTAAAGTTGTTTATTCTACGTCCTTTTGTTAGTTTAAATTTATATACTCCTTGTATAATTTTTTTTTCACAGTATTTGTTTGACAATTTATTTGAATTTGTTGTTCTATGGGACTTATAATTGTTAAGTCGTTTGTAATTTCTATCTGTTCCCAAGTATTTTCTAATTTTATATCATGAGATGAACAACCTTCGTTCTTTTGATTACTTACAATATTCATAATACATTTATTTATTTTCATATATCGACTATTACTATAATATACATTATTTATTTACAGTTAAGAGTAACATACTTATTTTCATTATCTGGGTAATACACACTTTATTTTTTTATTAAGCATAACTAAGGAATCATTTTTATAAACAGTTATGGGGGTAAAATGATATAAGGAATAAGTATTTAAGATATATATTGGGATACAAATTGGTATAGTTATGTTAGTAGACATATGTTTAGAGCTATTATGGCTCATACAGTCACAATAAGTTGTTGGTCCTTAGTCAAAAGTTTTTATGTCTAATAGAATTAATATTAGAAGTTATAAAATTAAAGTGGAACATCATTAGTTTAAAAACCAATATATCTCAGAAAAAGTTTTTAGAATTTATAGAAATTTGGTACAACAATTGTACCTGCTAATAAAATTAAATTAGTAGAAGATGTTTTCAATAGTTTTCATAAAAATATACAATTTATGTCAGAATTAGGAATCAACGATCAAATTTCGTTCCTAGACGTTTTACAACAATGATAACGCTATCTCCACTAAATGATACAAGAGGAGAGTCCAATGACATAAGAAATAACAAAAGTGAAATAAAATGCATATCTATGCCATATATGCAACGTTCAACTCTTAAATAAAACTATTTAAAGAAAAATGTGAGCTAACCATAGCTTACAAATAATATAAAACAGTTAATGATTTATATAGAAAAATCAAAGATAAAACAAAAAAAGAATTTAATTCTAACTTAATTTACAAAATGCCGTGTTCATAAAGCGACAACAGCGTACAGGCCAACCAAAAAGATATTTAAAGATTAGATTAACAGAACATAAAAAAATTGTGAAAACAAAAAAAAAACTATAGAATGTGCTTTAGTGGAACACTTAAGGAATAACAATCATCAGTTCGACTTCGAAAACACAAAAATATTTAAAAAATTAGCTAAAATTTGTAGTAAAAGATTAACTTTAGAGATGCTATATATAAAGTTGAATAAAAATACAACATTAATGTACAGACGGACATAGAAAACTTAAGCAATATTTATTGCAATTTAATACAATAAAATCAGTGTGTGTAATTATAGTTCCCATAATACATTTTTGTATTTTATTTTGCCTAACTACATTTTATCATTCTCTTTTAATTTGTTTTTAATTATACTTAACAATTTATTAATTTTTACTTTTTTTTAATAAAAACTATGCCTTCTAATTATAACGTACGACAAGGTAAAATTGAAAATAATCAAGATGGTTTTGCTCCTTCGTCGTCTTCGGTATTGAATTTATTTATTACTTCCTTTTTTATTTATCATACGAAAGAATATTTTTTCAAAATTGAATATGTTTTAAGAATCAAATAAATGTTATACTATCAAAAATATTATATATATAAAGAACGAAGAAATCAAGCGCATTGTCATTACCTGCGAAAACCGGTCAAGACATACGAAACGCGTGGCATCTCTCTTTCGCGTTCGCTGTTGAGAGTGAGAGAAAAGGAATTCAACTAAAGTGGGCTATAGAATGTTAGGCTGACTATGTTTGCACAAATCGTTCATATTTTTGTAAAAGAAGTACTAATTTTTGGAATTTGATTTTCAAAATAAGTATTAATATAAGTTATTATATTTATATAGTTTTGGAATAATGTCTTTTGATCAGAGATTTGTTCTAATAGAATAGATTTTAATTTCGATACTTTTATGAATTCTTAATATATGGGGGTAATATTATAATTGAAATATATAATTTATTCTGAGGGTTTTAATTTACATTGTCCTAAATCGGCCAGAAAGAATCTGTTATCTTGTGAGATATTTATCAATTGAGTTACGCATCTGAAACGTTTTGTTGTTTTAGTCTATTTATCCGAATGTTTTTCATGCCTAGTTGCTTTTAATTTTTACTTTTCCTAATGTTGAGTCATATTCTCTTATTTTTATTCTCTCAAGCAATGGGTTTCTAAATTTCTTTAATAATCTAGGATTCTTTTTAACGGACATTTCTCTTGATATCTTTAAGGGGTTATAGTTTTCTTTATGACGTTTTTGCTTCTCTGTTTCAAATTTTGTTTTAGTGATTTCAAACAATTCAGTTTGTTCGTCTTTATATTGTTGGATTAATTTTTCATTTATGAGGGGAATAATATTGTTATTTTTTCCAAGCAATGTTTCGTTACGGGTTAACTTTGTAATAGGGTGTTTTTTTTGTATTATTATAATATAATATAAATATAACTGATTCTAATTTTTGTTTTTCTAAATTATTTAAATGTTCTTTTCTGATTTGGGTATTATTATTTTGTTTTAGTATTTCTGGATAATTATCTAATTTTCTTTCTTTTCTTTGTATTTTAACGATATTTTTTATAAAGTCAATTTGTATGTTTAAATCTTTAAATGCTTCTATGCCTAGGTGTAGGTTGTATTATTTGTGAAAATTATGGATATAACATTTTACTGGAATTTTTTTAATTTTATTATAACATATTCGCTTGTTGTAGTTTTTCAGTTTACGGTTTTAAAAGTACATTTTTCAAGATACGTTTTCATGTTTTTTTTATTTTGACTAATTCTGGGGTTATTAAGTTTATACTAGAGCCTGTATCAAAGAGAATAATATAATTTTGAATTTTTAGCGACGGTAAGTGATAGGTCATGCTTGAAATTACGTGTTTGGTTTGTCTTCGTCGTTTATCGCTAAAAAAGAATCTTCATCTACTTCGATTTCGTCTTCGTGTTTGTGTTCAAATTGTTCTGGTATTTCTGTGTCGTTAGTTTCGTCAAGATTATAATTTTGCTTAATTGTTTGCGTTGATATAGGTTGTGTTATGCGAGTCTGTTGTGTCATGGGTCGTGGTTGGAAATTACGTTTTGTTTCGTAATTTTTTTTTAATTTTGTCTTGGTGCGAATTCTGTTGTTTGTTTATTAGCTGTGTTAAATGATATGGGGTTTGACGGGAATTGTTGAACAGGAATTTTTTGAAATGAAAAATTTGGCTTTTCTGTTAACATTGGTGATTGATGTACAAAATTATATTCATTTTGTAAGAGGATTTCGCATTCTTCTAGAGATTTAGGTTGTTTTACGATAAAAGATCCTCGTATAGTAGTTGGTAATAGTGAAATAAAGTATGTTACTATTAATTTTTGATTTTCTTTAATTATTGCATTTTTCTGCAGTTGGTTATATTCTGTTAAAAGGAATTTGGATTTATATTGAGCAAATTTTTGAGAGATAAGTTCTAAAGTTTTATCTGAACTAATTTTATTTCTAATTTGTAATATTTCTAGTAAGATCTGCCGTACTTTTGTCACAGAAATTATTCGTTAGGTACGTTTTTAATTCAATCCAAGTTGTGAATTTATGTTCCGCTAATAATTCGGCGGCTTTGAGTGAGTTTATTTTTTATTAAACCAAACACATATGTTTGTTGGATATTATTGAGTGTTACATTAGTTAATGTGTTCTGTACATCGTCTACAGCGGATATAAAATTGTTAAGAATTTGAATTATTTAATCTACTTGGTCTCAAAGAATTTATCTTTATATTATTGATTTGAGTATGTTCAACTTCTGAATCTGAGTTTGATTTTAGATATTCTGATTCTGATGAACTACTACTATTCATTAATTTGTGTGTTGAGACTATGCCGGTCTCTCGATACTTTTATTACTAGTCTTTGCTAGAAGTATCCCTTTGTGTAATAATTTTATAAATTTGTTAGTTAATATAAATAACTTACAATGGTAGTAATAATACAATTGTGGATAGATGCTTTACGGACATCACCGGGTTCTTGTCTTCTTCTTGTCTTCTTGTGATTCTTCAGGAGGACAGCAGATGTTTTCGGACGACGTGGACCAGTTGCGGAACAGCAAGTTCTTCTCGTACGAGGAGGACGTGATCTCGTAATGGAACAGCAAGTTGTCGATCTGGTGTTTTCTCTTAAAGATGGGCCGTGGTTAGGCCCTGATGGGCTTAGGTAGAAGCCGGTTATTTATTGGTTTATTAAGAGTAAAGAATTAAAATTCACCACACAAAAGATTTTTGTGTTTCTCTGAATCGTACCAGGACTGCACCAATTAAATATTGATTTATTTAAAATCTAATACAAAAAATCTTTATTAATTTTTTGTTGCACTACAATGACATGTACGTGTGCATTCAAGAAGTTACAAGAGCAAGTGAACAACCTTATCTTATGAGACGTGCTATTTATCCTATTTCTAACATGATGGAAAACTACTGGGTGTTTGGCTTATGCAGCAAGTCACAACTTACAATGTTTGTATATATATATATATATATATATATATATATATATATATATATATATATATATATATATATATATATATTGATAAAAATATAATTATTTCACACATTAATTGCTGACTATTAAATGTCACGTAGCACAGTCTTGCTTAGATAGAAATGTTAAGATTAAGTTTAGTCTAGATTCAGAACTCATACTGTAATGACATAAATAATAGTTGATTGTAATAAATAACTTTATAAACAGCTACTTGTTACTAATTGAAAGTTAATTGGCGCAGGCTAGACAATGTTATATAGTCTTCGATTTTTTGGACGGTAATTATTTCTGGATTTTTAATTCTGATTTTTGCAACAGTTGGTTTTCTGATTGTACATAAAAAGTGGTAATGACTTGCTTCAGACACGCATTCGGGAATAGATAAATTTTGAAACTTGATACGTGGAACTAGTACAGTACCGTAATCAATATTCACTTTAATTTTTATCACTTGTTCTGATTGTGGTTCTATTATTTCTTCTCTACTTTTTACGGAATTATTAGAACTAAGTTCTTGTTTTGTTTTTGTTATCAGGATAATGTATTTTTATTTTTGAATAAGGAGAAATAATTAAATCAGTAGAGGTGTCAATCAAGATTTTTAGCTTTTTAAAATTATCCATGCCGAGTAACATGTCAAATTGGTCGTGAAAATTAAATAAATGATATTTTAAGTTTGGGATAGTTTCCTTCTTATGATTAAGTTTTGTTGCATATTATACGGTCTACTTGATTGAGGTAACATGTATCTGGATGTTAAATTTTGTAGGTTAGGTTTTTGATTGAATTTTTGCTGTTTATTCATACTATTAATCGGAGACTATATAACATTGTCTAGACTGCGCCAATTAACTTTCAATTAGTAACAAGTAGCTGTTTATAAAGTTATTTATTACAATCAACTATTATTTATGTCATTAAAGTATGAGTTCTGAATCTAGACTAAACTTAATCGTAACATTTCTATCTAAGCAAGACTATACTACGTGATATTTAGTACTCAGCAATTAACGTGTGAATATAATATAATGTTTATGTCATCAAAATGTGTCACTATAACTCCTCCACCCTTAGAAGGAGGCACTCCCTGAAAGTTGGTCATCGGTGTCTTCAGTTTTCATCGGTTAATTCCGGTTGATTATTTTTATTCGTAGTTTTTACAGTATTATATAGAATATACTAATTACGACTGTGATATATAGAAGTATTGTTCAAGTGCTAGAGATGTAAATATCGGTATTGATCATTTGGGTAGGTATTATTTGGTTTACCCTGATTGTTGGATGAGTTACAAGAAAAAAACACCTTTTTTCTATCAATAATAACACGCTTTATTGAATAGTTAACGATTTACTTACACTACGATGAAAAGTATAAAAATTCTGAGAGAGCAAAAAAATGAACTACTACTTTACACAACAACGTAATTAGAATAAAAAAAACATACACTTGACAACAACGACAACAACGTGTTTTTTTTCTCGTAGTTCAAAAAACCCTCTACATATGAGTAGTAACACTATTTCTATATGGCCATCTTCCGTCCGCTATGCAAAGTTGCGGAGTGTACTGCCTGTTTTTACAACATCTTCCCACCTGAGTTAAACGAAAATTACAATTTAAGTTAACTCACAACTAAACATTTGCAATTAAACATAACTCTTAAATTATATTAATTATAGATTCAGTCTTTTCGGTTCTTTAATGGGTCGACCACGACGAGAAACTTTTTCACTTTCACTGTACTCTGCTTTTTTGCACACGGGTAACTGTACTTTTTTCCCGGCACTTTCACTCTTTTCTCCCGGCTGAAGATGTTCTTCAGTACTCTTGAGAGGTTCCAGCTCTAATGGATAGAGCCTCTGAACAGGGCGAAGCAGCTGTCCAGTTGACGTTTTCAGTTTGACTATTCGAACTTCTCCATCACGCCCTGGTATCAATTCTTCCACCTTGGCAAGGGGCCAGTCGATTCGTTTGACACCATCCTTTCCGACTAACACGATATCACCTACTTTTGTATTCTTTGGTTGTTTTCTGTTGTCGTGATGTAACATCAGTTGTCCTAGATATTCGTCACGAAAACGATATTGCAGCGCGTCTCTCAATTTTTGTCGGTAGCGAAGTCTTCGATTTGGATCATTTTGTTCGATTGAGTCAATATCAGGTGCGCCCGATGATGTTAGATCTTTTAAAAACATATCTGGGGTCAAAGGTATTAAATCATTTGGGTTATTAGTAACATAAGTCAGTGGCCGCTGATTAATAACAGCTTCACAGTCACACAAAACTGTCTGCATTTCTTCGAAATCTAAACAAGTACGTCCAAGTACTCGACGGAGTAATTGTTTTAACATACCAACCAGCCTTTCCCACCAACCACCCCACCAAGCTGCTGTAGGAGGATTAAATTTCCACTTAATTTTCTTACTGGTACTATACTTACTTATCTCATCCCAATCAAGATTATTCATTGCATTTGCAGCGCCAATAAAATTGGTACCATTATCGCTGTAGACAATCGAAGGTCTACCTCTTCGGCTAATAAACTTTCTGAAACTCAAACGCAAAAAATGATCAGTTGACAAGGATGAAATTAATTCCAAATGTACAGCTCTATATACACCACAGGTGTACAAACATATCCATGCTTTTCGGTATGATCCTTTTTCCTGACCCTTTAAATACAGGGGGCCCGCTAGATCAACTCCAACCACTTCGAAAGCTTTTGCATCTTTTACTCGATCTTCTGGTAAGGGTGTTGGTACAGTCTCCAGTCTCTTCGCCTTCTGTCTTTGGCAGTTTCGACACTTCTTCAACACTGTTCTGATAGACCGTCTACCACCTAGAATCCAATACTGTTTTCTTAAGATGCTCATCATCATTTCCACGCCAGCATGAGTGGAATCACAGTGCACTTCCACAATTAGTCTATATACAACAGAATGGGTTTGATCAGGTAAAACTGCTGGATAACAGAAATCATTAACATCGCATCGATTAGAAATCTTTGTTTTCAACCGAATTATACCATGTTTATCAACGTAAGGGCAGAGACTTGATAGTTTCGGATCATTTACTCCTGTAAATGCATCTTGCTGTATTAATTGAATCAGTTTGTATTCAGCATCAATATATTCTTCGGTAGAAAGATCCCCATTGCGTTTTGTGTTCTTCTTAGTCAAATTATTTTTATACCGTAAAAGCCAACCAATTAGTCGAACAATCTTTTTATATTTGGAAAAATATCTATAATACCATTGGTTGTTACCACTTGTACACATCATAGCGGAAGTAACATTTTTCTTTTTCTCCTTATTTATTTCGTTTTCATCATAACTAATATCGAAATTAGGCCAGGAGTTGATAGAACTTTTAATCCAACTTGGTCCCTCCCACCATCTCGATTCTACTAGCTTCTTAGCACTACATCCTCGAGAAGGTAAGTCAGCAGGATTCATTGCTCCTGGTACGTATCGCCACTCTCCTTCCGAAGTAATTTCTCTGATTTCTTTTACCCTATTTGCTACGAATGCATCCCACGACTCCACTCGATTGATCCATGCAAGAACTGTAGTAGCATCACTCCAAAAATAAGTCTTTAAAATGCACGCTTCTAGTTCCTTTTTCAGGGAAGAATACATCCTCGCACCGATTGTAGCTGCTAACAACTCTAATCTAGGGATAGAATTGTTTTTCTTACCCTTGTTGAGAGGTGCTACTCTTGTTTTAGCTTGCACTAGTTGTACAAACACTTCCGTATCTGTTTCTACTCGTAAAAAAGCGACAGTCGCATATGCTACCTGGCTTGCGTCACAAAAGATATGCAGGGTACTGTTGTTTGCATTTTTTGTCCCTGTTAACCATCTGGGTATTTTTATCTCAGATAAATAAGGCAGTTCATTTACCCACTTTAGAAATTGGGATTTCATATCATCGCCCACTTCTTGATCCCAACTTATTTTCAAGTTCCAGGCTTGTTGAAGTAATATCTTTGGCAAGAGTGATACGCAACTCGTTACTCCTATGGGGTCGAAAACTCTATGTGCTACGGATAAAATTGTTCGTTTAGTGACGATATCGACATTCAATGATTTTAAATTTTCTAAATTAATTTCCAGAGTGTCACTCTGTCGATTCCATATAAAACCTAAAACATTGGATATACTATCTTCATCTGTGTAAGGTTGAATATTGGTATACTCCCACCCTCTGAGTTCAAATTTTCCCAATTTTAAGATTGATGTAGCATCTTCTATAAATTCTCTCACATCTTGCTCATCGTCTAAACTAGTCACGCAGTTATCTACGTAGAAGCTTTTCATAAGTGTTTTAATTAAGTTCACGTCATACGGTAAACGATTTTCACTACATTGTTCCAAGACTGAATTGAAATGATATTGTAAGACAGACCCAAGCAAGAACGGACTGGACGAAACTCCGAAAACTACTCGACAATGCCGGTATAATTTATACTGTCCGTCTGTATCGAACCAAAAAAATCGGAGAAAATCTCTGTCCTTACGGAATAAACTAATTTGTAAAAAGGCTTTCTTAATATCCGCTATTATACCAATTTTCTTTATTCGGAAACGTAATAAAATAGACGGAATCAATTCTATCAAATTTATACCTTTTTCGAGACAGCTGTTCAAACAAATGCTCTGTTTTTCCTTTGCTGACGCATCAAACACTGGCCGAATTTTCGTGATGCTGTTTAATTTTACAATATGACGATGTGGTAAGTA
The DNA here is from genome assembly GCA_947425015.1 of Pterostichus niger. Lineage (NCBI taxonomy): Eukaryota > Metazoa > Arthropoda > Insecta > Coleoptera > Carabidae > Pterostichus > Pterostichus niger. The sequence continues at coordinate 17,293,279 of OX380337.1, forward strand.
GTGACCCATGTTATGGAGTTCTTCCGCTGGTACTTCTTCGATCACACCTTCCTGTAGCCAGTCGTCTAAAACATTTTGATATTCATTATACAAATTATCTATTTTTAACCTTTTTTCAGTGTTATGCAGTCTCTTTAATGCCAAATTGTAATTGTCTGGGAGTGGAGCGTGATTTCCAATCCATGGTAAATGAACTTCAAATCTACCCTCTTCGTTGACCTTTACTGTTTTTTGGAAATGATCTACTGCTGCTAAATGTAGCTCGTCTTTGGTCTTCTTTTCTATCGGATCCCTGATACCTAATACATCAAGAGACCATAAATCGGATAAATTAGCTTCTCTAACTAACATTGATGTAACTATCAGAGCAGTATTCTCTCTATTTCGATGACCAGGTACTTTTCCCATTAGGGTCCATCCAAGTTTGGTCTCTGTGGCTACCAAGCCAGAACTGAGGATTTTATGCTCACCGGTAATTAACTTACCCGAAACATCAGCCCCTATCAATATTTCTATGGGTCGCTCTTGTATGTCAGTTAGCTTAATATTATCTCTCTCTAATTCCTGTATCCAGGAACCTTGTTTTACTGGTGGAAGACGCCCACAAATAACCTCTTGGTCTAGAACTTCAAAATTACATTTATAAGTGTCTTCAAGATTAGAAAGATATACAATAAACACATCGTGATCACAGACATTCGTTGTAGAACCACCAAATAAAGAATGTTGAATGTTTTCCTTTCTTTTTGGTTTCAGTTTCATTCTATCAGCTGTTTCTTTCTTGATGTACGAGCGTTGTGAGCCTGAATCGATTACAGCTCGTGCATGACATGTAACTCCATTTTCTCTTATTTTGACTAATAAAGTTTGCAGCAATACATCGGGCGTACTTGCAATGTTTGCTAAAGCATTATCTTGTGTTGGAACTTTATTTTCCTCTTTCTTTGGGTCAGATGCCTGTGAACTCTCTTGTTTAGTGTCAGAAGCATTCTCTAATTTACTGCACATCAATACATGGTGTTCTTTTCCACATGTTACGCACCTCGGTCTGCGTCTACATTGTCTTGCTTGGTGACCTGGTATAAAACAAAGAAAACAGCACTGTTTCATTTCTAATATTCTACGTTTCTCGTTCAACGACATTTTTTGTGCTTTAAAGCACTCATTTGACCTATGACTACCGTTACAAAACACGCAGCCCTTTATTCGTTCTTTTGTCGTTGTTAACAATCCAGCGGCAGTAGGCAGCTCTTCCGTAATAGAATTTGAAGATCTGAAACCTCGTTCCCTTTTCTTATTGATCGTATTAGATGTAACTCCGAAACCTGTTTTAGCTAAGATAATCTTTTGTTCATTCGCTACTTCTACTCCAATAAATCGCATCAGCTGGTCTAAACGATCCTTGGCTGTTTCAGTTAGTTTTAGACTGGAACTTTCTTTCTCTGGAGACTGTACTACTGACATTGCTGCACTATTTCTTTGCCACATTCGCAACACATCTTCCGGTAAACATGATTCTACTAAAGGTAGGAGCATAGCTGCACATTTCTCTGTCGTAACGTCCAGTGTTTCCAATGCCCTCAGATGGCACTCCAGTTTGTCATACAGTGAAACAAGTGACATTGATTTTGTTGATAAAGTATTTTGCAGTACCAGAGTTAACAGTTCTCTTACATATACTTCAATCAATAAGTCTTCTCTGCCATATCTTGACTTGAGAGCAGCTATTACTTTGGGATAGTTTCCTTCGGTTGCCGGAAAACTTTCTACCAACTCTCTAGCTTTTGTTCCTGCAACAGTGGCTTGTATTAAATATTGAAATTTATCACCTGCTTCAATGGAATTATCTTCATCGATCTTTCTGAACTGAGTCCAAAATTGGAGCCATTCCTTAATATCACCACTGAACTTCTTTAATTCCAGTAGCGGTAGTTTAAACATTAGTTTCTGACTATAACTAGCATTGCTTGAGGCGCTGTTGCTACTCACAGCGGCCACTGAACCTTGTTCCTCTTCTAATTCGTGTACAGCAGCTTTAATTCTATTAAAATTTAACGCATATTTGTCTGCTGACTCTTGTTCGTTGTCCAGCTCTGCCTGTGGTGCATCAGCATCTAACAAACTTGTAAATATTTCAGAATCTGACTCTAAAATTTTATCATACCTTTTCCCCAATAGCTCAAATAAAGCTCTAATCTCACGAATATCCTTTTCATCTTCTTCTAGCAACGTATTTATTTCTCCACAAGTCTTTGTGAACGAAGTACGTAGGGTTCCTCGTGATTTCCTTGCCTTTTCCATTTTTTTTTTATTTTAATAGTCCTGTCACGGACGCCATATGTTGGATGAGTTACAAGAAAAAACACCTTTTTTCTATCAATAACACGCTTTATTGAATAGTTAACGATTGACTTACACTACGATGAAAAGTATAAAAATTCTGAGAGAGCAAAAAAATGAACTACTACTTTACACAACAACGTAATTAGAATAAAAAAAACATACACTTGACAACAACGACAACAACGTGTTTTTTTTCTCGTAGTTCAAAAAACCTTCTACATATGAGTAGTAACACTATTTCTATATGGCCATCTTCCGTCCGCTACGCAAAGTTGCGGAGTGTACTGCCTGTTTTTACAACACTGATGTTGTCGCATTTCAGAAACGATAAGTTTATTGAAAAGTTTGAAATTTTATTATTTGCAAGTTTAAACTTAAATTTAGGCAGCAGCAGAGGTAATCCATGTGTTTTATCGAGAAATATAATTTTTTTATTTTTAAATATCACTCCAATTATTATCACCTTTTATTCAGTAGATGCCGGCTAATGATTTTATGCTGGCTCCTTCAAGACAAATTGTGGAGATCTTTTCTTCTTTAGAAAGATTAGCTAGATACTAGTTTATTTCAGGCAGCATTTCTTAGTAATTTTCTTGTATGCCTAGTTTCGCGTAGTGACACTGGCTTGTGTGTTGTTTAACTAATATTTAAATATTAAGTATTTCCCGCTGTTATACTTTTATTCTTTTCTATAAGTTTGTTTTAAAGTGAAACATTCACGAAATGTATAATATTAAATGTTGCAGTCTTTTCAACCCAGATTAAATTTAATTTATTTTTTGGTTTAGAAAGAATGTTAATAACGAAATAAAAAAGGTATTAGCGCTAATCCGCTTTATAAATAGGCCTGTTATAGATTAATCTGAAATAAGCTATTTTGTGACGTTATTACTTTATTTTCTGATTTTGCGATGGTATATTTTGCGCTTAAATTGTCGACTTTTCTATCCCTAAATGTAACTATAGAGAAAACCACAAATGTAAAATTGAATTACAAAGAAAAATCATCCTTATTTATAGGCTGGTTAGGTACATAATCGTTTACGCTCAAGGAATTTATAGCTATTAACATACCTAGTATACAGTTTGTAATCAGAGCTGAAGCTCGGAATTAAAGACATCTAAGGCTTGTTATGACTCTTAAGATCCGTGGTTTGTTAAATAGTTTAGCGGTTTCAGTATATAAACACGTTAACATCATTAATAAATATATTTTTTTGAAATTCTTTTATAAATAACGATATAGTTACAATTGTTTTGTATAATATTTGTAAATATTTTTTATATAAACGTCATAACGTAGTAATCACTCATTTGAAAGACTGTACAATTAATATATATATATATATATATATATATATATATATATATATGTATATATATATTATGATAATTAGGGGATGTAATCTTTGTATTATTGTTGTATTGAGTTCCGTTTGTATTAATAGTGTCATATCATCATTGTGTTTTATTTTAATTTTCTTCAAGTCAGTATGGTATTATTTCCGTACAGAATTACTTACTAGCATACTTTCGTGCATGTAAACATGGATTTAATATCCTTAAACCGGTAAATACATTTACCTGAGATATACTCATTAAAAGCCGCATGATAATATGTACTTTAAAGTAAACTTTATCATTGTCACTGTACTTTCAGTCATGTCATATGACAAGAGATAACTTCCTGGTATTATTTTCTTCAAAATCAGAAGATATTTCGCTGCAGACGAAACCCGTTGCCACTACCTATGATATAGGAGTCCTGGGATTGATGCTGCGTTAGACACTATGATAGAATAATTCGATTGACGCCATATTTCATACCTGGGTGCCGTGGTGCAGTGGTTAGCATCTCAGCCCGATAAGTTTCCAAACACAACACAGTCCAGCAAGTAGCGAGAATCGTGACAGATATAACTACTAACTTTAATAAGCAAAATGTCACAGTAATGGTACTTCTAGACGTCGAAATGGCTTTCAACAATGTATGGCTAGAAGGACTAATATCAGACTTCCTACCCGACAGATCCTTTCAAATTAAAATTAATAAGCACGCAGCTCATTACCCTGTACCCTTATGACTTCCCCACCTTCCCCAAAACCAAAACGGCACTATGCGGATGATACGGCCGTCTATGGCTACTCGCACAGCACAGAAGTTGCTAGCAAACTACTCCAAATCTATATTGACATTCTTCAGCCCCTACTGGCGCCTATGGAAAATATCCATCAACAACGATAAAACCGAAACCATAGTTTTCACACGCAAACACACAAATAACAATGTATATACTCCACTCAAACTAAACCAACACCGTGCATTCCCAAACATCAACGTCAAATACCTCCGTATGACACTTGAAACCCGACTCCACAATAACATCTATATTAAAACCACAATCCGAAAAGCATCCCTCGTAGTTAGATCCTTATATAGTTAAATGTCTCGTGAAAATAAAAAAACCTTCTATACGACCATCAATCGCACCATAATCAGAAACAAAGTTGTTAACACTGGCTATTTATCGCCACTTTGGCGATTTTTATTATTCGTTGGCGATAAACTATTTGAAATTGGCGACTGGCGATATTCGGTGTCAAAAAACTATTTGAAATTGGCGACTGGCGATTATTTATGGCTCCTTCAGGTGGTACGACCAAATGGCCATGTTAACGTTTTAGCTAATTTTTTTCCATGTTATATTTGTATTTATTCAGTCTAATTCTGTAACAAAGTGGTTAACTTGTTGTTAACTAACAACGTTGCTTATTTATAAGAATTTTAGCAACCTATTTAATAACATGATGAAAAATGTTATTCTGTAACTATAACGTTAGCAACCTTGCTTATTTGTCTAAAAATTAACAACGTTGCTTACTCATCAGTATGAAGTTAGGGTCAGTGTGTTGTTTTGGCTTTTATCACATAACCAAAATTTTGGTTAAAGGATAACAAATTCATTGAAAGGTATTTATTATTAATTATATTACAACTAAATTGATTTGATTATTTTTTATATATGAAAAGTTTTTATTCTTGAGAAACAAAAATTCCAAGGGCGAGTAGAACAGCAAGCGAACAAATGGAAGTTCTACTATCTTCCTTCAACAGCATAGAATAATGTTGTCAGCTAAATAATAAGTTTAATATTAGATTTTGTATTTTTCAATTTATTCTAGCGTAAAATGTTATAACTACCCATTTTTCACTTGTCTTATTTCTTCAGATGTGATAGGAAATGTTACTTATCTGGCAAGTAAATGATTTGTAAAAACCGTAGCAACTTTTAAAATACGGCTAACCATTGGTTGTGATACTGCTAAATGAAAATCTTTGCCGATATTATTTTGATATTTATTTATGTTACGCTGTACAACAGGACTTTAATCCTATTTACAGTACAGGGTCCGCACTCACCGAGCCGCAGTGTGATAGTTTTTATAATTTTTAGCTTGAGTGCGATTCGAACTCGGGATCTCCAGATTCGAAGTCCGTATCGCTATCCACACCACCGTACTGACGGACATGAACCTACTGCTAAAAAATTTAGTGCGACAAGTACCTTAAAAGTTATTTTTATATTAAATTATTTTCTTATTCTTTCATAACAAAATACTTACTTTTATATGAACAGATATGTATGTACTGCGTACTCCTCCTCTGATATGTGGCTCAAGTTCAGGAATCAAAGTATTTAACACACAATTTTTTGGTAAATGATATAATTTTTCAAAGATAGTTTAAGTTACAGAAAAAGGATTACTTGTATCTCGTATGACCAAATATTCAAGTCTTAGATCTCTCCTATTTTAAAATAGTATGTTATAGGTTACAACTTCGAAATTTAGTTTCTTTATGATACTCACTGTTCTCTTGCTTTTTCTAGATTATGTAATATATTTAACTCAAACAAAATACCCGCAGGATTCATTTTAGAATTTGTTTTCTGTAAAATATACTTCTACAAATAACATTGCTAACGCTTAGCAAGTACTCATGTAGGTGTTGCTCAAATAAGCAACCTTATTAACCACTTGTTGCTAAAATTTTAACCACTTCAGACTTATAGAATACAAATAGTGTAAAAGTGTCTAACTTAGCAAGTCACATGACACTTAACCATACACGTGAGTTGCTTATTCCTAGCAACTCACTTATAGAATTAGACTGATTAGGTTTCCTTATGATTTACAGAGTTCTGATATATCGACACGTTCAACAAAGTTTTCGATCCCCTCTCTTAAGCATGTCTTTCCCGGTTTCAAATCATGCGCGCGCAAGCTCATGTTTACAATTCAATATGGTGTGGAGTACTGTACTGTGATTTAAGGAAAATATTGTGATATAAATAAAAGCCATGGACCAAAAACGCATTAAATAACACTAAATATAAAATAAAGTAAGAGTAAGATTGTGCCAGGTGGCGCGGTGGTACACAGTGCAACTACGCGGACAAATCCGCAAATCATAAAGTGTTTGAGATTGTGTCTCCGTACTGTGCGGTCGACACCGACCAGGACAATTCTCGAAATGTGCGGAGTTTACTTTAAAATATGTAAACTGGAACAAATAAAGAAACTTTCTAATTCAAATGCTGCCCGACAAGTAGAAGGTCCCTGGTTCGTATCTAGGAGTTACCCGAAGTTTTCTGGCATAAATTTAACTTAAAATATATCAGAATTTTTGAAAAATCATGAGCATTCGCCTTGATTTGAACCCAGAACCTTTCACTCGCTAGGTGACTGCTCTACCACTTGAGCTACAAATACTCGGCGAATATTCATGATTTTTCGTGCATTATAATTTAGTTGTTAAGTAATTTGTAAAGTGACATCACTATGTCAATTCGTTACAAATCAACAACAATATAGTGATGTCACTTTACAAATTACTTAACAACTAAATTATAATGCACGAAAAATCATGAATATTCGCCGAGTATTTGTAGCTCAAGTGGTAGAGCAGTCACCTAGCGAGTGAAAGGTTCTGGGTTCAAATCCCGGCGAATGCTCATGATTTTTCTAAAATTCTAACATATTTACTGGACAGACAAAGATGTCGAATATATAATTCTTAAACTATTTCTTCCTTGGCTGTTGGCCGCTGCATACTACAGTTGTTGATTTGTAACGAATTGACATAGTGATGTCACTTTACAAATTACTTAACAACTAAATTATAATGCACGAAAAATCATGAATATTCGCCGAGTATTTGTAGCTCAAGTGGTAGAGCAGTCACCTAGCGAGTGAAAGGTTCTGGGTTCAAATCCCGGCGAATGCTCATGATTTTTCAAAAATTCTAACATATTTACTGGACAGACAGAGATGTCGAATATATAATTCTTAAAATATATCATTGTTATTGTACTTTCAGTCATGTCATATGAAAATAAATTACTAAGATGTACAGTTTAATTCATCAAATTTAAGTAAAACTAATGTTGAAAATAATATTTGCATACAATATGTAAAATGTTATTAAAAGCAGGTTTCCGTGATTCCCCAAGGAATACTGTACGTGACAAAATTACAAAATTGAATTAAAAAATAAATTACATTATTTTGAAAATATCAATAATTAATAATTAATTTAAAATATTTAAATTTATTATCTTGTAAAAATACCACAAAAATACTAAACTCTCAGAATCGACATTAAACGATTTAGAACCTCTAGTTAAGCTTACAAAGGAACTCAAAATATTACCTGTAATAATGTGAATATATAGCAATATAAACACAGTGTAACAATATAGCTATCTCATTGTTATGTTGCGTTTAGATAAAAGATTGGTTTCGAATAATTTGACACTCGTGGCCACATGTGCCATTAAGGCTGAGCGTGAGATCTTTTGGTTTTCAAATATAGGGCTTTAAATTAAAAGAAGACAGTTATAGTTAATATTCTTAGAATTCCAATAAGATTTCATGTTCGCGTTATCTACAGTACCAGAGTGTCTTACTACATAACCAAACACTTGAGGCATCTGTGTCCACCCCGATTTTTGAGGGATGGATTCCAGATGTGGGTATTGTACCCAGGACAGCAAGTGTTTTGGTGGAAACCATCAGTCTCGGCCACCGACTCAAAGCGTGAAGATGTAGATCTTCACATCACGCGATGATCGCTTTTTACTTTTTTTTAAACTTTAATAGTTACAGCAATGCCTGAATTAATTATTATAGTTAATATAATGTAAAATTATGTTAATTCCTAGTTCTGTTTCCATATCATTAATTCATTTATAAAGATTTGTTTCTAATTCAAATGTGTTTTATCTTAATAAATATAGTTTCATTTCACTTAGCCATCCTTACATCATTAAATTCTTTTGTGTTACAATTGACGCAGTCCGGTTACCCATTTCTGCATCCACCCGCGCGTGTTACAACAGTCACTAGTTTTACAAGGTTTAAACAAGGTTATATGTTCCCACTCTCCGTTTCGTTTAAAAATAACAAATCAAATATCAGTAATTATGATTTATTTTAAATATCAGTGACGTAAATCAAGAACAATTTTTAAAATAAAATTTAAGTCGACAAATTCACTCTTGTTTTACATTTTTCTAAATAGGTTATTTTTTAAAACTTATAGTTTGTTATAAGTCAAACAGAAACTAATTTTACCCCGGTAACCGTACGTCACACACCTCAATTACTGAGGCAAAGTGCCACAGCCAGTAATGGATAAAAGCCGTGATGATATATTTATTTTATTTATTTATGAAGCGAATTGCTCGAAGAGGTTTCTTTGTTCGGGCATTTTAATGTTTTATACTACGTTTAAAATATATATGTATATATATATATATATATATATATATATATATATATATATATATATATATATATATATATATATATATATTCTTTGTTTTTGTTTTGGGTTTGGGGAAGGTGGGGAAGTCATGAATGTACAGGGTAATGAGCTACGTGCTTATTCATTTTAATTTTAAAGGATCTGTTAGTCAGGTTGGCATGTATAAGTCTGATTAATATAGACTAGAATTTCGCTCGAATCATTTTGTATATTAGTCCATCTAGCCATACATTGGCGAAAGTCATTTCGACGTTTAGAAGTGCCATTACTGTGACATTTTACTTATTGAAGTTAGTAGTTATGTCTGTCACGATTCTCGCTACTTGCTGGACTGTGTTGTGTTTGGGAAGCATCCAGGTATGAAATATGGCGCCAATCGAATTATTCTGTCTAATGCAGCATCAGTCCCAGAACTTCTATATCAGAGGTAGTGACAACGGGTTTCGTCTGCAGCGACATATCTTCTGATTCTGAAGAAAATAATACAAGTAAGATATCTTTTGTCATATGACATGACTGAAAGTATAGTGACAATGATAAAGTTTACTTTAAAGTACATATTATCATGCGGCTTTTAATGAGTATATCTCAGGTAAATGTATTTAACGGTTTCAGGATATTAAATCTATGTTTTCATGCTCAAATGTAGGCTAGTAAGTTAGTAATAACTGTATACTGTACGGTAATATTACCATACTGTCTACAAACATACATACATACAAACGGATCTCAATACAACAATAATACAAAGATTACTTCTCCTATTTATCATAATATATATATATATATATATATATATATATATATATATATATATATATATATATATATATATATATATATATATATATATAAATAAAAATAACGCCGTAGTTATAATTGTTTTGTATCATATTTATAAATATTTTTTTTTATTTAAACTTCATAACGTAGTAATCACTAATTTAAAAGACTGTACAATTAAGATATATATAGATTTATATATATATATATATATATATATATATATATATATATATATATATATATATATATGTATATATATATATATATACTGGCGGACAAAAATATTGCAAAATTTTGTTTGTTAGTTTTTCTTTAATATATCTTTTACTTTTATGTATTTTAATATTACTACGTCTCTTATGCTAAAGTATTCTACGTATGTAAGTACTGTTTTATAACAAGTAAATTTGTATATAATAGAGTCAGAGCAGATTTGTGAAAGATTCAATCAAATAAGGTGTTTTAGATCATAAAATTTAATTGAAAAGAGCATTAATAATGCCAACATAACATAATTTTAAATTAACTAGAACATAAAATTAGTAACTAGTATATCTTCCTGTAGCTTTAATTACAACTTACATCCTTCTGGGCATACGTCTTAGAAGATTTTGACTGGTTTCTTGCTGAATTCGGTTTCATTCTTCCTGAGTTGCGATTTTTAATTCTTCAATTGAGTTTAGGGGTTGGACTTCGAGCCCGTATATGGCGTTTGAGAATGTCGTTCTGATGCTCTATGGGATTTGCATCGGTACGTAATGGTAGCCAATCTAGCGACACCAACCCGGCATCTCCAAGGTACTGGAGTACTGTTCTAGTTATATGTACACGGGCATTATCATGCATTAAAACAAATATTTCGTACCCAATCAAGCCGCCATATGATAGCACATATTCTTGAATGATGTTGCGTATGCACGTAATATACTAATCTGCATTTATCCTCAAATTTACCTCAACGAACTCCGTACGACTTTCCCAACTGATGTCGCCTCATAGCATAATGGTGCACTCACTAAAACTACCGTTTTGTGTTAAATTACATTTAGTATATTGTTCCCCAACTCTTCTATACACTCTATCTCGTCCATCTGGCTTCTACAGTTGTATCCTTGTTTCGTCGGAGAAAAGAACTTTGCTTCATAGTTCTTCATCCCAATCAGCATGAGCTCTTGCAAATTATAGGCGGGTAGTTCTATGATGTGAGCGAAGCTGGGGGACTTTGACTGTGCGTTTTGGATTTAAACCAATTTATTTTAGTATTCGTCTTACTGTTTTTACGCTTACATTGGCTTGTGTTGCATTCAGTAATTCATTTATTAGTTGCCGAGCCATAAAATTACGATTCCTCAAAGATTTAATTTGTAAATAACGGTCATCCCTTTGCGTTGCACATCTTTTACATCCTTGTCCAAGTCGCCTTTTGTATTCTCCAGTCTTTTTGTATCGCTTTACTATGCGAGAAACAGTCGATTCATGTATACGCAGCATTTGTGCAATATCTTCTTACCTGCGACTCTCATTATTTAAAGTAACAAATTTAACAGCAACCTACTCATTCAAATGTGCCATATTACTACAGAACCTGCAAACAATGCATTAAAAATATCATTCGGACAATGTAAAACTAAAGATCAGTTATAATGAATCAACAAAGTATACTTTTAAACATTATCAGATGACGGCACGTTTGTAACATTGCGCTAATTAATTTATAAATAATAAACCTAAATCTTTATAGAGGTCTATCTTCGACCAGTATACGTAGGACACTTCCACATAAGACATTGAGTAATAAAAATAAATAAATATAATAGAAAATTAATGAAATTTTTAAAAAAAAATCCATATTTTTGTCCGCCAGTGTATACTACTATATATACAGGATGGTGACTCGATCAGCCGGTCATAGGGATTTAATATGAGAAATCAGTTTTTTGAAATTTCCTGCTTCCCTAATTATTTTCAGCAAAAACGCGCCAAATAAAAGTTTTAGGGCATCAAATTCTGCATCTAAATCAATAATCAGAATTACTTTTACGTGCTCTGTAACGACAGAAATTAAATATGAAAATGTCGAAAATTACTTTAAAAATTTGATAGCCATGGAATTGAACAAAAAAATAAATAAATGGTTGACTTTTATTTGTCAAAACATCAACGTTTGACGTTGTGATAGATAAAATGGCCAGCTCGATCACCGGATTTGTCACCCAATGATTTCTTTCTGTGGGATCGTTTAAAAAATAAAATTTACCAAAGTAGGCACCCAAATTCTCTAAAACAAAGAATAGTACAGCCCGGCTACTATCAAATATGCGCCGTAATTTTTACGAAAGACTAGGGCTCTAGACTAGAATATATATTTATTATGTCCATTATAGTTTTATTTTGTAATAAATAAATTTTTCTTCTGATATTAAAATTAAATAAATAAACTGTTTACTTGCCTACTTAATTATTAATGTTATATAAAATATAAATATTTTCTTCTGCAGGTCCAACGTCAAACGTTGACATTTTATCTGTCACAACGTCAAACGTTGATGTTTTGACAGATAAAACGTCAAGCATTTATTGATTTTTTTGTTCAATTCCATGGCTATCAATATTTTTAACGTAATTTTCGACATTTTCATATTTAATTTCTGTCGTTACAAAGCACGTAAAAGTGATTCTGTTTACTGATTTAGATGCAGAATTTGATGCCCTAAAACTTTATTTTATTTGACGCATTTTTGCTTAAAATAATTAAGGAAGCAGGAAATTGCAAAAAACTGATTTCCCATGTTAAACCCCTATGACCGGCTGAGCGTGTCACCGCCCTGTATATATACCAGGTAGAGTATATCTTAATTATGTAATTGTATTTCTTATAAGAACGATAATAATAAAATGCGCAGTTAGATTTCCTTATCAAGTAGCATCAAGTTAAACATGCTGCAGTTATCTCTTGTATGTTAGTTTCCAGTTTAGTCTTGTTGCACTCGCCTAAGAAAATACATGTATCAGTTGTATTCCTCAAAAGTTAATATAGTTTTTTTATTAATTAATCAATACTGAATTATCTAATTTATATATATATATATATATATATACAGGATGTTGACCGCGACCCCGGAACATAGGACTTTAACATGTAAAATCATACTTTCTTAATTTCCTGCTTCCCTAATTATTTTAGGTAAAAAGCTTCAAATAAGAGCTGTAAAGCATAAAATTCTACATCAGAATCAATAAATAGAATTAATTTTACATACCCTAAACGACAGAAATTAATACGAAAATATAAAAAATAAGCTCAAAAATCGGATTAGTCTTGGAAATTAAACAAAATTGTAAACAAAAGATTGACGATTTATCTGTCACAAGAATATTATATTTCTTGTTTCATGAGTTTATTGCCAGTAATTATTTATTATTGTTCAATTTATAAAATTACTTATTAGAAAAAATGGTGGACAATTACGAGTACACAATTAGTGAAAGAAATGAATTTCTTAGGTTGTATTATGGTGGTAATAGTTTAAGACAAGTGCGAGATTTATTTGAGGGTTCGCATCCTCACAAGCCAATTCCTTTAATTCACACAATTCAAAGAGTTATTAATAATCAAATTAAATATGGATCAGTGTTCCATCCATGCCACAGTTGCATTAAAAAACATGTTGCACCAGAAGAATAAATTGAGATTGATGGTAACGTTAATGAAAGAAATGTTCTAGTTTCGGTATCGAATAGTCCTAGTGTGAGTACAATAGAAATTGCATCGGGATTAGAAATACATCACACCAGGGCCTTCAAAATGTTATAAAACATTGCTACAAATCTTTTAAATATTCTCGCCATCAAGAAATTTTTGAACATGATAGAGCAAACCGCATGGTATTTTGCGAAATGATAATGGAAAAGGCGAATGCTGACAGATATTTTATCAAAAATATTTGCTTTTCTGATGAATCCATATTTAGCATTAATGGAGAACCTATGGAGTTGCGTGTAGCTTTTGTATTTGTAATCAAAACAGATACGCCTTGGTAACTTTCATAAACATTTATTTAACAAGTGTTACATGTACATTAATATTGCCGAATTTCTCCGCGTACGCCCTCTGAACCACGGCTAGGCGGAGGTCCGCTGGATGGACTCGGCTGCGGTTGACACCGTGGTACTGCGGGTCCGGGGCGCTGTACGGCGTCAGACGGTAACTCCGCGGCGCCTTCGTAGGTGACGTCCACTGCCTGGGCCGTGGCTTCCTCGGAAGCACGGAGCGGGTTGGTTGCTGCGACGACGATGCCTGGAGGCGCTTCTGTGGAGATCCGGTGCGACGTGGCTTCCTCGCGGTCCTTAGCTTCGGCGGCGTCGGTGGTAGCGGCGAGACGGGTTGCACCGGCGTGCACAATTGTTGGAGGTCCTCCTGCAGGCGGGTCCGGGCTAACGAGCGTCTTTGTACAAGGTACGCTCTTTTATACCCGATCACTAACGCGACTGGTGGGGGTCGCTCACGTGATTGGCCGAACTCTGAGTGTTGCGACTAGTGGGGGACGTTCATGTGATTGGCTGAACTCTGGTTGTTGGGACTGGTGAGGTACGTTCATGTGATTGGCTCAGATGTGCGACTGGTGGGGGACGTTCATGTGATTGGCGGAGGTGTGCGACTGGTGAGGGTCGGTCATTTGATTGGCTGAGGTGTGTGACTGGTGAGGGACGGTCATGTGATTGGCTGAGGCCGCCACAAAGCAAATGTTTAAAATTATCGTAGATGGCACAAAGAAATTCAACATTTAATTTTAAATAACCATTCTTAATATCGCGAAAGTGTGAATGTTTGTTTGGATTGGAATGTTAGGTTGCAATATTATAGGACCTTTTTTTATTGATGGCACACTAAATTCCCAGAAATATTTGGAGTTACTCGAGACAGAGATTGGGCCTGCTCTGGATAATGTTGCAGGGGGAAATACGATTTGATTTCAGCAGGATGGCTGTCCTGCTCATTCTACAAATGAAATTAAAACATTTTTAAACCAATGTTTCCCAAATTGCTGGAAAGGACGCGGCGGTCCAGTCAACTGGCCAGCTCGATCCCCGGATTTGTCCGCAAATAACTTTTTTTTATGGAGACATTTGAAAAATAATATCTACAAAACTAGACATGCAAATACAGACTCTTTGAAACGAAAAATTGTGAAAGAATGCAGAAAAATTACAAACCGACAATTAATCTGATGTGGACACCACATGACTTCCTTGTACGCGTATTAAACTATAGATATTTTTTTAATTGTACATATTTGACATAAAATCTTTTATTTTTTGTTCTAATTCATAGCAAACTTTTTTTAAAAAAAAAAACAAAAATATATAATATTTAAATTTAGATATCTCGCTTATGCAAAAGTCTAATTTAAAAATTCTTAAAGTGCTAGACGCAGAATTTAATTGTCTAAAACTTATTTGCAGCATTTATTTCTAAAATTAAAATAATACCATTTTTTTCAAGGAAACCTGTTAGCAGCTTCATGTAATGTGTCACTTCCGATTAGTGTATTTTAACTAAAATCTATTATGTTATTTCCATTGATATAGCAGTCCTATATACCAAATTTGGAAAGTTTTAAATTATATTTGAATATAGTTTTTCATGAAAATCTATTATAGGCTTCAAGTAAAGTACCACTTCCGGAAGTTATATAATGACCAAAAAGGGAGGTGCACAACTAGATGCTATAACAGTCGTAAATATAAAATTTAAATTTTCTACGGCTTACCGTTTTTGAGTTATGCGAGATATATATATACGTACGTACAGACGTCACGACGAAATTAGTCAAAATGGACACAGGAAGGCCAAAATGCGTATTTCCACTGAAATCTGAGAACCGAAAATTTTCGCGATTACAATACTTCCTTTACTTCGTACAAGGAAGTAAAAATATGCAACTCAATTTTTATGATAGACTTGGGTTCTGTTTGGCAAACAATGGATATTTATTTGAGCACTAAATTTAAGATAATTCTGATTTATTTTCTTTTAAATTTATAATCCAAAAGAATCTAATGTTATGACAATAACAATTTCAGGACCACAAACAATTTTTCAATAATAATTTTTAAAGTCAATTATGCAATTTATCATAATATTTAATAATAAATACAATTTTTATTTCCAAATGTTTATAATATTTCCAAGGCTAACCCGATTTTTGAGCTAATTTGTTATATTTTACATATTAATTTCTGCCGTTATAGGGCATGTAAAATTATTCTGTTTATTGATTCTGATGCTCTACAACTCTTATTTGAAGCTTTTTTACCTAAAATAATTAGGGAAGCAGTAAATTAAGAAAGTATGATTTTACATGTTAAAGCCGTATGTTCCGGGGTCGCGGTCAACACCCTGTATATATGTACATATATATATATATATATATATATATATATATATATATATATATATATATATATATATATACCAGATAGCGTATATCTAAATTTGAATGGCAAATATAATATGGTGGTTACATCCTTTAATTTTCTTTTTTATTACTTCTTATCCTTTGTATTAATTATTTGTATCCTGTTAAATTTCTAAAATTAAATCTTATAGTATTTCTCATTTACTAAAGATACATCTGTAAGTACATTCTCAATTGATTTTGAAACAATTATTATTTGTTTAACAACGCTAAATAGTGCCAGTAGACTGCCGGGCTAGCATTGAAAAAAAATTACAATGCGGGAGAATGATCTCTATATCACTTGCCCTCTATACCTCCCTGATTGAATTGATTTGATCTGAAATATTATTCTGAATCTGAAAATTTATAATCAGATAATAATTTTCGCAAAAAAAATACAGTTAAATAAAAAGTAATTGTTCTTTAGATATTATTTTATATTTGATGTGTACTAGCTAATTTTGTCAAATATATTTTTTATTTAAACAGCATAATTAAAGTACGACACACCTAAATGTATTTTTTAAATTAAAACAAAATAAAGTTACTTTGATTTCAGGTCTATATTTGCTTGATGGAATGTCCATTGTAAGTCCAGACACTGTAGAAGTAGGGGACAACGTAACACTGCGATGTGCATATTTAGATTACCGGTATTTTCTATATGATAGGTTTTGGCCACAGTGGGACATTCCTATATCCGTAAGTGTTAATATTTTCTATTGTCAACTATATTTATAAATTTGTATAATATGTTACGAAATACTGAAGGACGCCATTTCTTTCAAAGATTTTTAAATTTTCATACTAGGACTTTTCCGTTCACGGACCTTTAATCTGATTTATCCATGTATTCCTACGATGTCCGTACAATCTTTCACTTTTATTTTTACTGGGATACACCTGTTTTACCAACCTACCATTCGACATACATTCCATATGATCAAATAATCTCAACTGATTCACTTCCATTCTTCTAATAATATTCTTCCCTATTATAAAATATTTTTTTCTGAAATCGTCAAGAAAATGCCTACTTTCCTGACGCATTTTAGT
Source organism: Pterostichus niger (assembly GCA_947425015.1). Lineage (NCBI taxonomy): Eukaryota > Metazoa > Arthropoda > Insecta > Coleoptera > Carabidae > Pterostichus > Pterostichus niger. Next base: position 17,310,754 of record OX380337.1, read on the forward strand.
ATGGAAAGTAAGTGTTTACCAAAACATTTGCAAAACAGTCAGGTAAAGTACTTACAAATAAATAAACTAAATAACTAAAAAATTTAATAAGATTTTTATTTATTTTTATCAATAATATTAATACTAAATATACAATTGCTTAAATTACTAAAATTTATGTATGACACTGGCGAATTTGAAGCTAAGTTTATTGGAGATTCAGTAAATAAAATAAGCAAGTAGCACATTTGCTGACAAAGTATTTTGCTTTTCCAATCCATGAAAATTTCATACTCTTTATCATATCGGTCTTTGGACTTGCTCGGTAATAAATTTTCAACAGCCGCAGTTGCTTGATTTAAGATTTCAGGAGGAGTACTTGAAAATACCGCCTCATACTCATTTTCATCTATATTTTCCAACCTTATAAAGAAATCTTCTCTGTCAACAATATTACTTTTGACACAAATATATTCAATAGATTTTTCACATAAGATATTGTTTTCAACAACTTTTGTTATCACCTTGGATATGTAGTTTGCTGCCAATATGATTCTTACCAAAAAATTAAACATTTTGAAATATTTATTATTAATTATATTGATAAAATATAAATATGAACGATTTCAGAAAAAAATTGACTCAGCGAATTAAAATACTCGGACTGACGGCCTCGTACTTCAAACAACCGCTTCGTCAAGTAAAGCATCACTTTCCTGACTTATTATGTAATATATACTATTACACCAACATATACCGGACATGATCCCGTTTTAAATACACAAGTTGTGTAATACAACTTACAAATATATCATTTCTATACGCACCTATATGCACTTTATTAATAACTATTGACTACGTAAATATAAATATTAGTCAATAGTTAATACTACGATTAAGTATACAGGTTTGTTCTTTGTTACTAGGTATACCGATTTAACATATTTTTATATGAAAAAATTTCTTTTTTAATATTTAAGTACATATCATTTACTAACATATTTACTTGATATACGTTTAATATTTCAACCACGTATCAAGAAAATAGCTAAAATCTTCACTAACTGGATCAAATATTAAGGTTACATATTATACACTAATAACAAAACAAAAAATATTTACCTCAGACAAATATTGATAGTGTTTATAATTTTAATTGAGTTTTTAATATACTAGAAATAACTTTCAAACCAGTGCGACTACAAATGATTTTAGGTGACAACTACTTAATTATTTGAATAAAATAAAATCTTTTCATCAGTCCCTACATTACGCATAATACGAGTAAATACCCTTCGAGTTTTTGAAGAAGTATTCGAAATGCAACAGAAAAGTATAAAAAATGTTGGTATTTATAATTTAGAAGTATGTAAATTATACAAGAACAAAATGAATTAAAATACAAGTTTGACATAGATGTATTCATGAAACATATAATTTAATAACAATAAACTGATATAATGAGAAATGGCAAGATCTAAATGTACAAAATATTACCGACAATAGCAATAATGCAAAATAATTCTCGCCGTAGTTTAGTACAGAGCAACAGTTTACAGTGAACTGTTGTGTTTTATAAAAATTTTAGTGAATATTTTAATTTGAAAAATGTCTTAAATTAAGTGGTATTGTGTGTATTCGAATTTCGAGCATCAAATATAAAAGATACATTGATACAGAAGCGATAATAAAGTGCAATATACTCAAGTCTCGCTGATATCAATAGTAGTACTCGTATTAAGCAATAATATTATTTACTTTTATATTCCATTAGCTTTTTACCTATTTGTATTCCTGCTTACTAATGGAATTGTAAGATATTTATTATTACTTTTCATACTTTTAAATTAAAATAAATAGTTTTAACATTACTTAAAACACATAACTTAAAATATGTTACTTTCGTTTTAAAATTTGAATTTTTGAAATTTGTAAAATCTGTGCTCGGTGTTTGGAAAAACCCACGAAGTCATGTAATGCCTATTAGAAATGCACATTTTTACCCGAATACCGATGCTGCGATAAAGATGATATAACAAATTTATCACTTTCGCATTTATTTATATTATTTATTCGAGGATTTTAATATCCTCTGTCATTCCTACTATTAAAATACTCGGACTGACGGCCTCGTACTTCAAACAACCGCTTCGTCAAGTAAAGCATCACTTTCCTGACTTATTATGTAATATATACTATTACACCAACATATACCGGACATGATCCCGTTTTAAATACACAAGTTGTGTAATACAACTTACAAATATATCATTTCTATACGCACCTATATGCACTTTATTAATAACTATTGACTACGTAAATATAAATATTAGTCAATAGTTAATACTACGATTAAGTATACAGGTTTGTTCTTTGTTACTAGGTATACCGATTTAACATATTTTTATATGAAAAAATTTCTTTTTTAATATTTAAGTACATATCATTTACTAACATATTTACTTGATATACGTTTAATATTTCAACCACGTATCAAGAAAATAGCTAAAATCTTCACTAACTGGATCAAATATTAAGGTTACATATTATACACTAATAACAAAACAAAAAATATTTACCTCAGACAAATATTGATAGTGTTTATAATTTTAATTGAGTTTTTAATATACTAGAAATAACTTTCAAACCAGTGCGACTACAAATGATTTTAGGTGACAACTACTTAATTATTTGAATAAAATAAAATCTTTTCATCAGTCCCTACATTACGCATAATACGAGTAAATACCCTTCGAGTTTTTGAAGAAGTATTCGAAATGCAACAGAAAAGTATAAAAAATGTTGGTATTTATAATTTAGAAGTATGTAAATTATACAAGAACAAAATGAATTAAAATACAAGTTTGACATAGATGTATTCATGAAACATATAATTTAATAACAATAAACTGATATAATGAGAAATGGCAAGATCTAAATGTACAAAATATTACCGACAATAGCAATAATGCAAAATAATTCTCGCCGTAGTTTAGTACAGAGCAACAGTTTACAGTGAACTGTTGTGTTTTATAAAAATTTTAGTGAATATTTTAATTTGAAAAATGTCTTAAATTAAGTGGTATTGTGTGTATTCGAATTTCGAGCATCAAATATAAAAGATACATTGATACAGAAGCGATAATAAAGTGCAATATACTCAAGTCTCGCTGATATCAATAGTAGTACTCGTATTAAGCAATAATATTATTTACTTTTATATTCCATTAGCTTTTTACCTATTTGTATTCCTGCTTACTAATGGAATTGTAAGATATTTATTATTACTTTTCATACTTTTAAATTAAAATAAATAGTTTTAACATTACTTAAAACACATAACTTAAAATATGTTACTTTCGTTTTAAAATTTGAATTTTTGAAATTTGTAAAATCTGTGCTCGGTGTTTGGAAAAACCCACGAAGTCATGTAATGCCTATTAGAAATGCACATTTTTACCCGAATACCGATGCTGCGATAAAGATGATATAACAAATTTATCACTTTCGCATTTATTTATATTATTTATTCGAGGATTTTAATATCCTCTGTCATTCCTACTTAGTATTTATATTTACTACTGACGTACGTAAAGGAAGGGAAGTGTCTACTGTCTACACTTATATTTAAATACTTATTTAAATGTAACTAATTAATTTCTGTATTAATGTTTCAGTATTGAAGGCCACTTATAATATTTTTTTATTACCTAATTGGTATGCAATTTGTCGTTTAACAATGTAATATGATGGGTTATATATACCTTATATATTTTGTCGAAATAAAACATACTTGCGAGACATAATTGGACAGAACAGGTAAATTGCCTCAGCAATATTTAAATATTCATTGGAAAATAGATGTATGGATCCAAATGAAATTATTTTAAACTAATCAAGGATGGAAAATAATAATATACATTGATATTTAATAACCTTAACTAGAGTATTGATAATAGTAACGGCGAAGGTGACGGTAACGGAGATGATCGCGGAAACGGCGACGATGACGGAAACGGCGACGATGACGGTAACGGCAACAGTAACACGGCGGTGGATCGGGGTTCGGGATTGTGACACCCGACTCGTAGATGAGTGTGAGTATTGCGTGTGTGTGTGTGAGTGCCAGTCGTCTCGTAAACAACTACGACTGGTGCGTGTGTCAGTGTGCGAGTGACAGTTGTCTCGTAAACAACTACAGCTGTCAGTGTGTGCGTGTGAGTGCGCCAGTCGTCTCGTAAACAACTACGACTGGTGCGTGTGTCAGTGCGCGAGTGACAGTTGTCTCGTAAACAACTACAGCTGTCAGTGTGTGCGTGTGAGTGCGCCAGTCGTCTCGTAAACAACTACGATTGGTGCGTGTGTCAATGTAAAAGTGACAAAATTGAAATATGTAATACTTACAATAATCACGGACGTCACGTGGTGTCACTACGGTGCTCGCAAGCTTCGCTGGTCTCTCAGAGAGAAGTGTCCACTAGGTTAAACCACAGCAGACTGCCTCTGACTGTTTACGGCCGTATTTATGCCCGAATTTGAGTGACACGTTCAGGATTGCTAAATTTAATTATTATAGCTGATCGGTCTGGACCGGCTAACGATGTAAAAAAAATAAAAAATATCAATAGTCAACCAGTGGGATCGAACCCACTGCCGGACGGGAACTCCGGTCCGTAGTCCGACGTTTTTGTGAGAGAATATCTTTATTTATTCAAACATTATTACACTTACTGTAATTGCCCGCCGCATGAGCGACTATCCAAGCGGCAGCCGATCGCACTGTATGGTTGGGCTGATTACAATCCCGTAGAATTTATGAATCTCCCACCATATCAGCGCTGCGCACTTCCGACTGGCTTCGCGCATGGCACGAACAATTTTTACGTTTATACATTTTCTTTGTCAATATGTTGCTCCTGGCACACAGTGCCTTATCAACTAATTATGATGAAACTTTAATAAAATAAAGTTAATTAAATGTATATGAATGAGATGAAGCGAATGATTTTAACATTTGACATTTATGGGAAAATAATTTACAAAAAACCAGTTTAAACAGTTTTAAACTATTTTAACTTAATCTAATGAGTGACGATGTGATGATGTTTACAATGCGACTATGATGGTTTATAATATTTGATTTTGAATGTGTTTTATAATTATGATTCGATGCTATAACTCTGGATCGCGTTGGTGGAATAACGGAAGTGTTTGATAGGATAGTAAATGTTTTATTTGGAAAGGGGCATTGTGCTCTCGGATTTGTGTTATGGTTTGTGTAAGTGGGTTGTGTTTTAATTGGGTTGTATAGAATTTTTGTGATTGTTGTTCTATGTATTCATGTATGTAAGGTATTTGTGTTATGTTGTGTAAATCTACGATTCGTGTATACCTATCTGCGCTATTGATAAGGCGCAGACATTTGTTCTGCAATCGTTGCAGCGGTTTCAGTGCCGTGTTCGACGCTGAACACCAGACTGGTGCTGCGTAGGTGATAGTGGGGCGAATGATGATTTTATACAGTAGGATTTTGTTTTCTGGAGTCATGGGGCTATTTTTATTAAGAAGGGGATAGAGGGATCTGATTACAATTGTGGCTTTTTTAATTACGTTATTTATATGAAGATTATAGTACAGGCGGGGATCTAGGGTGATGCCGAGGTACTTGACTTTAGAAACGGGTGGCGCGCGATGTCCGTGTAATGTGATAGGTGTATAGACTGTGATGTTGGTGAATTTTCGTGTGAAAACTATGGTTTCGGTCTTTGCGTGGTTTATGGATATCTTCCACAAGCGCCAGTAGGGTTCAAGGATATTCAGATGGATCTGGATTTGCTTATTTGCAACTTCTGCGCTAAACGAGTGGGCATAGAGGGCCGTATCGTCTGCGTAGAGTGCGGTTTTGATCTTGGGAAATAGTGGGATGCCGTGGGTAAAAAGGGTGTATAGTTTAGGGCCTAGGCAGCTTCCCTGCGGTACGCCTGCTGCCACAGGACGGGAGGTGGACAGTGTATTATTAATTTTGACTTTGAACTTTCTGTTAGTAAGATAGGAGTAGATTAATTTAACAAGGACGGGTGGGAATTTCGCGCGAATTAATTTGTAAAGTAACCCTTCCAGCCATACTTTGTCGAAAGCTTTTTCAACGTCTAGAAGGGCCATTACAGTGACATTGTTTCTGTTGTAGTTTGTAGTAATGTCTGTCACAATTCGCGCTACTTGTTGGACTGTGTTGTGATGAGGACGGAAACCAAATTGAATATTAGGAGTGATTTTATTATTATTGTCATGTCGGATAAGGATAATTTTTTCGGTGACTTTGGATAGGGTATTTAGTAGGCTTATGGGTCGGTAGCTGGAGGGAAGTGCAGGATCTTTATTTGGCTTAAAGATTGGAGTCACTAGTGCAATTTTCCAGACACTTGGAAAGTGCTGGAGCTTTATTACAGAATTTATAATGTAAGTAAATTGCACTAGTGCTTTTCGGGATAGGTTTTTGAGGATAATATTTTGGATTTTATCTGGACCTGGCGCTTTGTGGTTGAGGAAGGATTTAATAACACTAGCAACTTCGGAGGGTGACGTCAGGAATTTTGCAAGTGTGGTTTGTTTCAGCTGATGATCGGTGGTTAGGAATTGGTGTGTTTGGCGGATTATGTCGGACTGTTCGGGAGAGTTTGTAGGGTCGATTTGATGAATTTGTTCGAAGGTATCAGCTAGAGCTTCCACCTTCGTTTCATCGGATAAAAGGACATTGTTATTGTAGGAGAGGCTAGGTTAAGGTTTGAAAGGCTTTTTAAGGTTTTTTGTTATTTTCCATAAAGAATTATCATTTGGATTTAAGGAGAGGAGTTTCTGTTGCTAGGAGTTATTTCTAAATATGTTAATTTCTGTTTTTATTTCACGTGACAGGGAATTAATATGAGGACGAAGGGCAGGATCGCGTGATCTCTGCCATAGTTTTCTTGTATTGTTGCGTTGTGTAATGAGCTGTGTAATGTGGGCAGGAAGTTTGTCTCTGTGTGGTGTGAGTATAGTTGTATGTGTATGTTTGTTCACTGCGTGCAATATTGCGCCTGTGAATATATGAATTTCATGTTCTATGTCTTGTGTAGAGTTTATAATTGGATTTATGGTGATTTGTGTGTCTAGTGTTTGTCTGAATTGAATCCAGTCGGTTCGTTTGTATGTGTGTGTGTAGTGTGCTGTATCGTTGTGTGCAATGTTTGAGCGCAGGGAAATAAGAACGGGACAGTGATCGGAATTTAACTCGGAACGGGCGACAGGATCTCTAAGATTTGGAATATTTTTATTTATACAAAGGTTTATTGGTTGTTGGTGTCATATTGTTGAGAGGATAGTGTGTGGGAGTAGGAGGCTACAGTAAGATACAATTATGATTAAGTGAGTACGAATTTAATGTGTGACCATTTGTATTCGTTATATTGCAATTCCAGTTGATGTGTTTCGCATTAAGGTCGCCTACTAACAGCACTTTACCGCCAATTTTCAGAAGTGTGTGTATGTCGTTTTGTGTGAATTTGTTTGTAGGTCTATTATATGTCGCTATTATGTGTGTATTATCCGAGAGCCGGATACATAAGGATTCTAAGGATGTGTACGGTAGGTGAACTCGTGTGTGAGAAATATTGTCTTTGACCATTATGGCGATGCCGCCAGCTGGTACGTGTGTTTGTGTAGGTCTATCTTGTCTGTGTAGTGTGTATCCTTTGACTCGGATTGTGTCAGTATGCGTGAGCCGTGTTTCATTGAGTAGCATAATGTGTATGTCATGTTTATGTAAAAAGTGAATCAGTTCACCTACCTTAGACCGGATGCCATTCGCGTTCCAGGAGCCTATGTTAGTAATGAATTTATATATTATATGAATCAATGCGTTGCATGAATGAAATGGAGGTGAGAGCGCGTGCTTGCGCACTGTTACAACTTCTTAATTGAGCATTCATATCTTTAACAAAACACTGTCGTTAATAATATTATGAGTCTCTGTCTTTTTCTTATTTTGCTTTTGCGGCATCTTGCAACCCCTACATGGGTTGCGATACTTAAATACGCACTTACTATTTCCCGAGAGATTTTTATTCGGGCGTTTTTTAAATCTCATTCACTACGATTCTACTTCGAATTCTCGGTACAGAGACTCGCTGAAAACACGTCTGAACACTAGAACTGTCCGACGCTCTACCACTGAGCTACGGGTGACTTGTACGTTGTTTACATGTGATATTTGTGACATATATGTTTATTTATTACCGGGATTTCCAAATCATGTCTAATTATTTTCATTTCTTTAACATTATGCAATACTATTTCTGAATTTAATTTTTGTATAGTACTAACATTAATTTTATAATTTGAAATTACAATAGGTTCCCCATTTATTTCATTACTGATAATTTGTTTTTTATTTAATTTACATTAATTATTTTCAAGTACATATACCCCTTTTAGAGTTTTATATTCTACTTTTTCATTTTTACATTTGATATTTAATTTATAATTTATTGGATAGCATAATATAAATAAATTAGTATTATTTATTTCCTGTACATTATTAATCTTATAATTAATTATAATATATTTACACTGTGTCGTATTTAAGTTAAACACAGTTTGATAGTCATATTCGTTTTCTTTAACTATATCAATATTTACATAGTTACAATAATACACTTTATTAACCCTTTTGTTCACTTTGAAACACAGTAAGCACTTCACTGTTTTGTATAGTGTACCGCAATAATTTTAACGTCTTTTCACGATACAATGGCACAAAGATCAAAAAGTCTATTTTATAATTATTTAAGGTAAAATACGTGGATATTAATTGTTTAACTTCATTATAATTCATTTCATATGAATATCTAAAGTTACTCTCTTTATTAATTTTAATCAAATTATCCTTCAATAAGTGATAAGGTATTATACTTCCGTGTAATAATCCTAAATTACAATAACTCACAGCAAATTCTAAATTACTTAAGGTGTTTTGCATAATATTTAATAAATGAATTATTTGATACATAATATCTTTAACAACCAAGTGATTACAGGTTTTTTATTTAAGTTCTTTTCTACATTTAATATTCGTGATTTTAACATTGCTTGATTATAATTTATATCTTCAACTGTTTCATTAAATTTATTTATTATCTGAGTATTTATGTTATAATCCTCTAATATATTTTTATTTCATATATTCTGATTATTTTCTAAATTTCTAATTAATTCATCGTATTTTTTGGTTATCTTCGCTATCTAAATTGTCAGTTATACTTTTCACTATAGAGACTAGGCCATTAGTTAATCCTCGTTTTGATCTTTGTTTACTAACATACATATTTAAATTTTGAAATTGTAATAATATACCATTTTGATAATAATAATTATTTTCCAGTAATTAATAGATTCATTATTTAATTTTGTATCATATGTAATTAATTATCCTTCTAATATTTTAATTTTATCTACTAAATTCAAATATTCAGTATATATTATTTTTAAAACGTAATTAAAATGATTTACGTGTTTATTTGAATACATTTTTGCATCGCATTATTTGTTTATAAGTGCGCCAGGGTTGTGTGTTATGTCTGTTAGGTAATTTGTTATTGATCCTTATCCGAATAGTATGAATTTGGAACAATGAGTTTTTGTGTTAATTTCCTAGGTCTTTTAATTTTTGACAATTTGTATTTCTTGTCTTTTGTTGTTTTTAGTGTAGCAAATTTTGGTTATAAACTAGCTACTTTATGTGTTTGACATAATTTTGCGTTAAATGTTTTTCTAAGTCTGATGATTTATTCGCTATGTAACTTTCATTATCGGAATCTATTGCAAGGTTTTATATTTTTCTGGTAATGTACAGACTGTTATTTTTATGTTTGACTCTATGAATACTTCATGTAGTATTAATTGTACTTTTTCTCAACGTACTTCTTTGATTCCACATCCTATTCTTGGTATAGATATGCTATCAATATTATTATTAATTAAATATAACTTTAAATTTTTCAAGGTCTCTTTGAAAAATTTTATACGTAGGTTTATGATTACAAATTTAATTCATAACTAAATGAAATATTTTTCCTTTAGGTAATTTTTGCATAAATATATCTGTTATTTGTGGGGTTTTAAATTTTAATAAATAATTTCTATTATTAAATTTGAAATTAATCTTTTTCGCTATACCTTTTCCTAATTTTCTATCGTTGCTTATACAATGAGCGAAGTTATCATTTATTTCTAATAAATCTGTTTCTTTTTCTATTAATTCCAAATTATTTATTTTTATGCTAGATGATGCGGCTGCGTTGGTATTCAATTTTCCTTTTTTATGTTCTATCTCTTAATCATACGCTTGTAATTTTAATTTTCAACGTAAAAATTTCAAGTTCAAGTTTGGTGTTCGCCCTGCTGTATTTACAATATCCAGTATGGCTTACTCGTACGTTTCTTTGCCGCAGCGTCGTCAGAAGAAACCCCGTGACGCAGATAACAAGCCTGCTTGCAAGAGTTACCTATGGTATGAGAATGTCGTCCATGGCCCATTAGGATCTGCTTCACCTATCGGTGTCAAACGCTCGCTCCGCTCGACATGATCTAAAATAAATAGATTAAACAGTCGCGACATCGATTTTCATCCCTGTATAGCTGAGACAAAACTAGAATCACATCATGTACTGTGGAACATCCAACCTTATATTTACCCTGAAAAAGTTCGATCTATTCTCTCATCATCAAACGTGCAGTCTTCAGAGTTAGTATTTGCCCACTCGTTGAAACATCCATTATTGCCAAAACCAGTATCACCTCGCTAACATTAATTACTCTCTAGTGGACGAGAAGGTACCCACTCCTGTATCCATTTCAAGTTGAGACATATTAACCTGGCATCCCCTAGCTATCGAGCACTGGCTAAGGGTTGTGACACGGTCCTGCACCGAGTTGGTGAGCAACACACATGACTAGAAAGTAAAATTGGTTGCATATGCATCAAAGTATAAACGTAAAAATTGATTGTATGAAGGAAGTAAGTCACCCTAGGGATATAAACCATTATGTTTGAAATATCCCGACACATATATACTATACTATGTACTGTAAGGACGTCAGATCATGTAACGTGCTTTTATTAAAATTATCATACATGTACGGTTACTACCATACAGATGGCAACATTTGCCACAGTTCTCTCTATAATGTCCACTTCTCTCTCAAAAGAAATACATATTTGGGGCGCGTCAATATTTTTAAAAACTATAATGAGGTATTTGGAGAAATAAGATAGGAAATGGCTGGTATTTAACAAACATCAGTACGGGCGAACGAACGAACATAGGATAAAAGATATATAAAAGTAAATATAATAATTCATAAATATGTACAAAGGACCGCTCACATACCATACACTTTTCGCCAGTGTTGCTAATTTTAAATATTTTTCACTAGATATAGCTTATAAGATTGTCGTTTGATGAACTAAATTAAACAAAAAAAAACGGGAAGCGTAATTGTTAGCTTATTTCTTCATTTTGATTAACAAAACTATTTAATCTTCATCAAATATTAAATAATTGTATTAATAATTAATTAGTTTCTATACGACTATTACAGAATAATACCATTCTTGTATAATTTTCAATTATGGAATGGTTACATCCTGTAAACCTGTGCGGAATTATTCTTTCACTAGTTACGGAATAGCCACAAGTGGCGCCATCTATGTATTAAAAAGTGAATTTCAAATAACTTATAAATTCCTAATAATAAACAGTTATTGTAATTCCTGTTAAAGATTTTATAATTTTAGTATAAATATAGAAATCGTATGTTTCCGAATTACATCATTTTTAAAATTTTAGAATCCAAATAACAATTTCTAATATATCTGATGAGAAATATCTATCTTAAAGATTATCAACACTGCGCTTAACAGTTTGTGATTGTTTTATTGCCATATCTGTCAAACAAAAGTTGTTACTACCATCAGTTTTTATATATTATTTTGAGTTATTAAAATTATATAATATTAAAAATGAGTGAATCCTGCACTCCACCAGAAATTGTGGAAGCTGCTGCAGCTACAATTGTTAATTTAATACCAAAAAAGTCGAAAGATACATACGAACAGTGCTATAATCAATTTATAGATTGGAAGAAGAATAAAAATAGTAATTCATTCTCCGAAAATGTTATAATAGCTTATTTTAGCGAAATTGCTAATAAAATTAAGTCATCCGCTTTATGGAAAATTTACTCCATGCTGAGAACCACATTAACTATAAAACACAATGTAGATTTGGCTAATTATGCCAAGTTACGATCATTTTTAAAAAGGCAATCAGATGGTTACGTAGCAAAAAAATCTAAAACATTGTCCGCAGACGAAATTAAAGAATTTATAAATAAAGCACCAGAATACCAAGGTAAAATCAAATAGAAATATTAAATGAATAATTGACATATATAATTTTGAATCATTTTTGTTTTAGGTTGTTTTAATTGTTGGCATAATGGGCGCGTGCCGAAAACATGAACTATGGCAAATGCAAATTAAACATATTCAGGATTTGGAAGCAGCAGTTCTTATATCAGTTCCTGACACTAAAACAAAAGTTCAAAGAAAGTTTACAATAAGTGGTGATTTTTATAGAAATTTCAAAAAATATCTGGAATTGCGCCCTTCAAATGTGGAAACAAACCATTTATTCTTAAATTATCAAAAAGGTCGGTGTACAAAACAAATAATCGGCATTAACAAATTCGGAAATATGCCGAAACAAGTGGCAACATTTTTAAATCTAAAAAATCCAGAACTTTACACAGGACACCGCTTTAGACGGACCTCTGCAACGATGTTAATCGATGCAGGAGCTGATATAACAACATTAAAACGACATGGTGGGTGGAAGTCAACCGAAATAGCAGAAAGCTATATAGATAATTCCATAAACAGCAGAATGAATATTGCAAATAAAATAAAATAATGAATTGTGTAATCGAACCAGAAACTTCTTCAAAAGAAAATTCCTCTACAATATCATCTTCAATAAATGAAACTACGGCATCAAATTTATACAATGCTCTAAATTTCATTTTTCATAACTGCACAAATAATATAACAATCAACATTTCAAATAATAAAGAAGATAAGAACTAATGATCATTAATTGAATTTAATAGTAATGCAAGTATTTAAATATAAGTTTAACTTTATTTATTGTTGGTAAAAATTGTATAATATAAATATAACTTAATATGAAGTTTTTTATCGGTTAAGTTTTATTAAATTCAACTAACTTTATAATAGAATAGAAAGTATAGTCTGCAACATGTTTGGAATGGCCATTCTGTCCTCGTGGAACCGTCACACTCGCCTACGGCTCGTGTGACAAACTTTCCACTCGTGCAGAATATACCTCATTCCAAACTTGTTACAGAATATACTATTATATATATATAATAATAATAATTTTTATATACAACTGGTAAATAAAGTTAACTTTGTTATTATCAAAAGCATTACGTAATGTGATTCATTATTTACCAAGGCAAATAAAGGTAATAATTCAAACCCATAGGAATGAGGGAAATAAAAATGACTGTTCCTCCCCAAGGAAATAAAGTGATTTAAAGCCATTTTCAAATCTCTTTTTTTAAGTAACGCATTTTTTCGTTTATATATAAAAATTGTATACAGGGTGAGTCTGGGAAGACGCCCCCCCCCCCTTTAACTTTTTTATTATGAGTAATAGAAAAAAATGGTTCATATGAAAGTTTTATTATTTTAAATATACTATTTGATGGCAGATGTAGATATTTTTTATAAAGTCAGGTTTACAAGATACGACTATCAACTTTTATTTTTTAAATAGCAACCTATAATTATTTTACTAAAATAAAAACCGCCATTTTTTTCTCTTTTCAACGGTGTATTAGTTTTTATTAATGTATCTGAAAAAATTCGAGAAAAATAAGAAAATTGAGAAATACTAACTAATAATATTACTAATACTAATACTATTTTTATACAAATATTATAGGTGGCTATGTGAAAATAAACAAAATGTAACAGTGTTATACAACTTAACAAACTAAAGCAACAAATTCAGTAACAAACACAACTTAAAACAAATTATTTTCACATAGCCACCTATAATATTTGTATAAAAATTATTTCTAGAATTTCTCAATTTTCTTATTTTTCTCGAATTTTTTCAGATACATAAATAAAAACTAATACACCGTTGAAAAGAGAAAAAAATGGCGGTTTTTATTTTAGTAAAATAATTATAGGTTGCTATTTAAAAAATAAAAGTTGATAGTCGTATCTTGTAAACCTGACTTTATAAAAAATATCTACATCTGCCATCAAATAGTATATTTAAAATAATAAAACTTTCATATGAACCATTTTTTTCTATTACTCATAATAAAAAAGTTAAAGGGGGGGGGGCGTCTTCCCAGACTCACCCTGTATAATACGTAAGTAAAGTGTCATTACTTATCTCAAGCGATTGCATCCCTTGAGCTACACCCTCAGGATTAAACTTTCGCTCTTAACAAATAATAATTAACTTTACTCCCTTGTTATATAAACTTCTATTATTTTTTGTTGATCGAACACATTTAATATCAGGTTCGTCACGTACAAAATAAAAAATCATCTAAGAATTATCTTACATAGTAGTAACGTTCTTAGATTAAAAAATTTCTTCAGCTTCTATTTAAAAAAAATATTGTTAGAATATGTTTTATATGATATGGAAATTTAATGAATAATTTTGTTATACTATTTTCATTTTAAACTCGAGGGATCGACATAAAACGATTAATGCACCGCAATCACGTTTACAAAGGAACTCAAAATATGATCCGTCATAACTGGTTTCACAAGGTTCACACAGGGTTGTACAGCTCCATTCGCCGGTACAGTCAATTATAGGAAAAAAACAAGAATAATTTTAGGCTGAATACGACCCTTGGAAATTTACCTATTTTGACCATCGATAAGCGATATGGGGTAGTCGCACTAATGGATTTTATTGTAGTTATATGGCACAGGGACGTTTAATCGTTTTATGCCGATCCCTCGAGTTTAAAATGAAAATAGTATACTAGGGTCATTAGAATATTTGCAGACAGTGATAGTTTTATAGTACAGTACAACAAAGTTGCTTTTAATTTATGTGATGATGAATATTTTCATGCTTAAAGATGTTTTCTTATGAGATTTTATATATAAGATAGTTTTATATAAACATGGTTCATTAATGTTGTTATTATTAAATACTTTTATCTTTCACGTAAATATTATTTGCTTTTTATTGCTTTGATGCGAAGTACATAAACTACACCAAAACGGCCAGGGCATAACAAACGGGCATTATGATTCCTATCACCCGCGCTGGTATTATAATTCATAACGCCCACTCTATTCAATTTTTTTGTTTTAATGTATAAGTAGTGTTCACCAATAATTAGTTTGTTGTTGGTTTTAATTAGTAGCGACATCTAGTGTCAAATTTTACTTGCAAATTTGGGAAATTCAGTTACACTGTACTCGATATTATTTACTGATTCGAAAACTCATGTTCTGAACTGATGACATTATTAATATTTATAAGGTTAATATTAGTGGTATTTTAATTATTATTATTAAATAATAATAGTATTTCAACTGTATTAATGTTGTATGTGATGATACTAAAGCAAAAGAAAAATATTAAAATTGATGCGCAGGCTGAAATATGTCAAAAAAACATTAACCTGATCTATTAAAACTTTCGATTTCCTAAAAATCTATTATTTTGATTTTTTTTAAATAACACCAAACAATTAAGACGGGAAATGTCAACATTTTCTTCGTTAAATTAAATTCAATTATCTTCCAAAATTTTAAATTCTTTCTCTATTATCTCCAAAAATAAAGAACGTAACGCAACTGACGTTTTAAATGAATAATAAAAATAAAGAAACAAAATTGTTGGCATCGTAACGCCACAGTTTATTAATACTTTTGTATGCATTACTATAATTATACACCTTTTTTTTTTTTTTTTTTGGTAGGGTTGGAGAGAATGCTTTATGCATACCCGAAGCTGCTGCCTAGGCAGCGCAGCTCCCCCAACAGGGTCTGGGTTATGTGGGACTCCTAAGTATGGCTACCCACTAAACTCTCCCGTCCCTTCGTAGTCCCTCTCATCCTGGAATTGCTTATTCAGCATTACTTCGGGATTGAGAGTCTTTCTGTGTCTTTACCGTTGTCTTTCTTTCTCCCTTTCGATATCCTCTTTCTTTTCCATCACTACCTTGCAGAATCTGACGACTGCATCCCAGGCTTCGATACCCTGTAGCATTTTCGGTATGAGGTTCTCTATATGTACTTCGCCTATCACGCTTTCCAGTTCCGCCCTTTCCGTGTGCCAAGAATTGCAGGAAAACATGGTGTGCTCCGCCGTATCGTCTTCTTCGCCACAGTGTGGGCACGTCGCTGTTCTTTTCTTACCAATCCGGCACAGATACGACTGAAAGCACCCGTGCCCTGTAAGGATCTGTGTTAAGTGGAAGTTGAGGTCGCCATGTTTCCTGCTTATCCATTCTTCCACATTGGATATGAGCCTCCAAGTCCACCTTCCGTTTTGGCTGCAGCTCCAGCGTCTCTGCCACTCCTCTTTAATATGCGAAGCTCGCTCGTTCTTATTTCTATATGTCTTCCTGCCTCTAGCCTCCAGGTCTATTGGAGGGGTACCCGCGATCACAGCAATCGCGTCCCCAGACACAGTTCTATACGCAGAACAGATTCGTATTCCGATCTTTCTTTGCACTCTGACCAGGCAGGTACGGTGACATTCCTTGTCTAAGGTATCTGCCCATATAGGTACCGCATACATCATAATGGAGTTCGCGACCGCCGCATAGAGTTTCCTTTTGCAGGATCGCGGGCCTCCAACATTTGGCATTAGTCTGGAAAGAGCATTTACCGCCTTCTCCGCAGATGCCCCAGCTTTCTGGACATGTCTGCCGTGGTTATTACCTCTAGCGATAGTCATGCCAAGGTATTTAATCTCCTTGGATGGTTTGATCTTGACGTTTCCCACCTTAAATTCCACCTTAGAGGTTTTCCGCCAGCCAACTAGTATGACCGCCTCCGTCTTTTCAGGTGCTAGCCTTAGGTGGTTTTCATTCAGCCACGTACCTATTTGTTCGCAGCATCGGTTGGTTGTTGCGACAAGTTCATCCGCTGTCTTAGCGGTCACCACCAGTCCCAGGTCATCTGCGTACGCTATTTTCACTACGCCCTTCGGAGTACTGATCCTTAGAATGTCGTCGTACATTACATTCCAGAGCAGGGGTCCAAGAATCGAGCCTTGCGGAACCCCTCTCGTTACTGGGTACCACTTGCCGTCCTTGGTGATAATGTACCTCTGGCTTAGGTAAGACTTCACCATATTTGTGAGATATGGCGGGGTGTTCCTCTTTTCCAACGCCCTTATTATTAGCGGCCACGACGCCGTGTTGAAGGCGTTTCGAATGTCAAAGGTCGCAAGTGCACAGATCCGTCTTTTGCGGACAGGGGCACTCTTAACTTCCTCCGCGATGTCCATTACCTTTTGGATGGCGTGCACTGTGCTCCTGCCCTTTCTAAAACCGAATTGGTTTTCTGACATACCGTTTCCCTCCTCCAGTATGTTTGATACTCTTGTTTGTAACACCAGTTCCAGTACCTTTCCCATAGTGTCTAGGAGGCATAAAGGCCTGTAGCTTGTGGGCATATCAGGGTCCTTTCCTGGTTTCTTTAGCAGTACTAATTCAGCTCTTTTCCATGCCTCTGGGAATTCGCCCTTCGCAAGGCAGTCATTCAGGATGCTCAGCATGGTAACGGGGTCGTCCATGACGAGGTCCTTGATGACTTCCGGGGGAACTTTGTCAGGGCCAGGAGCTCTTTTCGTTTTAAGTCTACCCACTGCGACCCTTAGTTCTTCGGGGGTAACAGTCGGTATGGTTTCATTCACCTCTGCCTTATTCCAGGCTATGTTATCATCCTGTGGGAAAAGTGTTCCAATTATGACCTTGGTCTCGTCTTCGGTTAGCACCGGCAGAGGTTCCCGGATTTTCAATCTTCTTGTGGCAATTTTATAACCCTGCCCCCATATATCGCCGTTTAGTTCCTCACAGAGTCTTTCCCAGGCGTCTCTCTTAGCGCCAGCAATGGCAGTCCGTAATGTCTTTCTGGACTCCTTCGCCATCAGTCTCAGTTGTTCACACTCCTGTGCTGTTTTTCTGGCACAAGCCCGTACATGTTTGCGCCTTGCTGCCAGCGCTTTCTTCCTCAGCTCGGCTACCTTTTCGGACCACCAGTACACCGGAGTGTGGTGTTCTGTTCTTCTCCTTGGCAGTGTTCTATCACAGGTTTTTATTATTCTCTTGGTTAATTCGAGCACACTAAGTGGGGGCGACTGATATCTCTTCTTGTACTCCGCAATGAGTACTTCCCTGTTATACCCTTTCATGCTCCAGCCCTTTACTTTGCCTTTAGGCGCCCGGGTACTCAGGTTTGTCTCTGTGACAACATATTTATGCAGGCTCAAGCTCTCCTCCTGCAGGGTGCGCCAAAAGAGCCCACCCCGCACAGTTTCTTCATTTACCCATGTCAGGTCGATGCATGATGTGCTAGCTCCCCTTTCAAACGTTATCGATCCGTCGTTTGCCATTAAAAGATCTAGGGACGCCGCCCATTCCATGGTCTTCTCCCCTCTTTTATTAGTGACTGTGCTGCCCCAGCACACCGAGGCGGAGTTAAAGTCCCCAGTTACTATAGTCATACCCCTCCTCCTTCTAGCTCTAATGGATAGTTCCAGTTCATCGAGAAATTCGAAATATTCTTGATCAGGTCTGTTCAGGGAGAAGTAGCAACTATACACTATTTTATCCCCAATCCTGACCCAGACGTACCCATTTCCTCCTCCTTGTTCATTTGGGGTAAGTCGTAACGTTTTAATTTGCGCGTCGTTTCTGGAGTCTGCGAAGCTTCCAGGTCCCATGTTGGGTGTGGGCTCTGTAATGCACAGGATGTCAGCATTCGCTCTTCTGGCTGTGGCGTACATAAGGTCCTGTGCGGCCCAACTTCTTCCTACGTTAAGCTGCAGTATCTTGAATGTTAGTCCCTACCGCCGCCTCCGGGGCTCTTTTCCGCTCCGTGCGCTTGCTTCTTTGGGCATTCTCCAGGGCCTTTTCGTACTTCGGGCATTTAGAAGTGCCATACTGGTGCCCCTCTATATCGCACGTAATACACTTGACAGTGTCCGAGTTGCATGTCGAGGCCTTGTGCCCCTGTTGTGCGCATCGTCTACACTTTTCGCCTTTATCAGTTTTACCCGTGCACCTCGCACTAGGGTGACCAAACCCGTAGCATTTAAAGCATCTTGTCACTTCGTACCATTTTTGGACTTTACTGCTTGTCCATCCGATCTTTATTTTGCCGCCGTTGTGCGCCTCCAGGGCATCAATACATGTCTGCGCAGTGGCAATGAAGCCGTTCGAAAACCAGCGTAAGATACCTTAATATCTGTTATTTTAAAGGGTTTATCGCCTAGTACGGCTCTAACGGCGTCAGCAATATCGTCTGTGCTGGCGCCCTCCTCAATTTCCTTGATCATTACGGTCTTAGGTCTACTGTCCTCATTTAGAATCCTGGTACCAATTTAAGGGACTCTTGGATTGTAGATCTAAATTCGTTAATCTTCTGTTGCCCTTTCGGGATTTCAACAATTACTTCGCCCCTTCTGGATTTTTTGAGAGCACTGACCTCGATTCCTATTTCCTGGGGTTTTACTAGTTCCTTTAGTCTTTTGGTAACGTCCGCATAGTTAGACCCCACCGTGGATATAAGGATAGCATCTGTTTTCCTTTCCTTTTTCCTTGGTTGTAATGTATCTGGGATCGTCCCCTGCATGATCTCTTTAGATTTACCGCGAGTCTTTTTCCTGTTCTTCGGTCCAACTATGGCGAACTCGCCTGGTTCGGCCTGCAGTGTGGTCTTGTTGTCCTTCGGTCCATTGTTTCCGTTGTCCTTGTGTCCTTTCTTTTTCATCTTTGTTGTGGGCTTCGGACCGTAAACATATATTTCCACATCCAGGTCTCGGAAAACCACTTCTATCATTTTCCTGACCATACCCCAGTTTAATCTCTTTCTCCCGCAGTCCAATTTTGGCATTGCCACGCGGGTGTGTCCGTTTTCTTCCAGTTTCTGCCTTAATAGTTTTAGGCAGTTAAACATAGACTCCTGGTCGGGATTGCCTTCCTCATTTCTTTTAACAATGACACAGTACGAGTGTCTTTCGTAGCCGCCCTTTCCGTCTGGTCTCAGTAGATCGGTCTTGCTACTTATGTGTGTTACTGTTCCCTCCAACTCCTGGATTTCTGGTAACGCTAGATAGCCAGCCATGGAGCCTCCTTCATCCCTGTACAGGTCTTCAGTCCCGTGGACAACGACATGGTCCTGCGGGGCACATTTGTACTCCCCTTCAGCATAAATGGTTTTCTGGTACGCATCCGGCGCCCAGCGTTCCCATCTTAATTTACTGGTTTCAAAGTCCTTATAGTCATTTATATTTTTGCATGCCTCTGTAATCTGTACCGTGGTCAACGCTTTGGAATCCGTTTGCGTGCCAAACTCTCTACTCGTGGTTTCCGGCCTGGTATTAGCCGCTTTATTTGCTTGTCCCATTTCAGAGCTAGCTTCCAAATTGTGCCTGGCGCTTAGCACTCCGTCCAGGGCTTTAGCTAAATCTTTGACGCATGCCCTAACTTCAGTTGAGGATTTCGTCTCAGTTTGTCTACTTATGAGTCTTTCCAGCGCCTCTGCCAGTTCAATACTTCTGACTAGGTTAGCGTCAAGCTTGCTCCAGGCATTGGCGCTTATGGGGCATATTTCCTTTTCTTTTCCTATCTTCGGGTTAGCACTTGTTTCCGCGGGTGGAGGGGCTGTTCCTTCAGCGTAGGTATACGCCGTTGGGTAGCTACCCTCCAAGGTAAGCCTTACTGGGATTGGCTTCCCGGTCTCACTCTTCGTCGCTTGTTTTTTCCCTCCGTCGCTAGGTTCGATGGGGGACGCTGTCTTCCTTTTCTTGCCTGTATCATTATCGGGGGAGTCCTCAACGATGAGTACTTCCATCGGGGAATTAACCTTGTGCGGTGTCCTCTTCGTCTGCTTCGTCCCTGCCGACCTTTTCAGCAAGTCCTGCTCATACTTATTTCTTTCTGTTTTCTCCCTCACTTCCCTTTCTGCCTTACTTATTGCACCTGTCCTCTTTCTTTGTGATTTCGGGGTGTCTCTTAGGGGCGTGTAAAACACTTCTTTCCCAGTGTCCTCCATGCCTAGTTCTTCCAAGATGTCGCCCGGGTGAGTTGAATGGCCGTCATCCCATTCAATTCTCAGTACCTGGACAGTAGGGAGTCCGGTGTGAGCGTCTGCTCCCTCTCTTACATGTTCCGCTGCCTCGTGGTCGTCCTCAGGAATCCGTCCGCCAGAATTTCTCTCCTGCTTCGCACCGCATGTAGAACTGCCATCCGGCCGCGGCAGGCCGGCCTGGCTGGAAGTAGCGAAGGCTTCTTTGGGCCACCTTTTCTAGGCCTTTCCCCTTCCGGGGGGAACAGGCCGTCCCTAAACAGGGCTGCTCCGTCGTAGCGGGTCAGGCCGGACGAGGGTTATCGCCACTCCCCTCAAACGACGTGTTAGTCCGCTACCGCTGGTGTGCCAGGAATTAGCTAAGGGCTCCCAGGCTAGTCTACCCTGCCCCCACCGCCTATCCTGATCGCCACCAGACTTGTCCGTGTTCCTCTCCATGTTGTTATTCTTGTTTCCATCTTTCCTTATGCATCCGCTCGTAGTCCTGTTCGTAGCCTGGTCGTCTATCTTCGGTGCAGCCGCCCGCATCGGGTCATCCGCTGCACCAGGTGAACCAGGCAGCTCGACTTCCGAAGCGTTACGGCCTGCCGCGTTACCTGGTTCGCCGGTTGGGTCCGTTCGTTTCCCCTCCGGAAATACATCCCTCGGGTACTTAATTATACACCTAACTTCGCCAAAGGCCCTCGGAACAAAGTTGATTACTGTGATTTTCAAAATTTTAATTTTATGTGAAACGACGTCAAGTATTTTTCTGCCAGACAATTATGGTAACATTTAATTATTACATTAAATAAGAAGGCTTGTATTACACTTTGTTGTGCCAAATTCAATGAGTGCTGATTCTTTATTTTACTTTTAAAGTTAAATATAAAGAAGAAGACCAATTATCTAGAAGGGGAGTTCAATAAATTCTCGGTATCGTTATATTTTGTGTACTTTGCAGGTAATTTGATGATGATTCCAGTCAGAGACACCTTTTGTTAGTATAAATATAAAGATTTAGTTGGTTTTGAGTAGGTAGTATTGTTGCAATCGTTTCGAACACGAAGCCGTTATGAGTAATCATATACCACTTACCGAGATCTGCTACGGCAGAGTGCCACACCCAGTAATGGGTAAAAGGCGCGATGATATATTTATTTATTTCCTAAAAATATAGGATGACCATTGAAGTCGATCCGCATCCAGGACGATCAGTTGAAGCAGTGACAGACGAAATTGTCGAAACAATTGAAAAAAAAATATTGGAGAATGCTCGAGTTCGCGTGAGAACGTTATCAGAAATGACCAATCTTGTGCAAGATGGGTACCTCGAATGCTTACGGCTGTTCAAAACAAGTTCGAAATGATTGTTGATAAGAATTTTTAAAACTATATGGTAATTATTCGCCCATTATTATTAATCGAATTGTGACTGGAGATGATTAAGAAACCAACCAGGAGTCGATGCAATCTTACAAAAAAAGGAGCAGCCCCTCCGAAAAAAATAAAGTCTCTCCTTTAGTCGAAAAAGTGAGGGCATCGGTATTTTGGAACAGCAAAGGAATTGTAGTAATCAAATATAAAGAAAAAGATAAAACTATTACCGGAACTTCGTATGCTATTAATTTACATCGATTACGAGATGCCATCAAAGAGAAAAGCCGAAGAAAATTGACGAAAGGCGTACTGCTACTGAATAGCAATGCGCCTGTGCATATCTTGCAAGTTGCCAGGGATGCTGCGCGTGACTGCGGATATTGAGAAATTAGCCATCCACCCTAAAGCCCGGAATTAGCCTCCAGCGATTATTAGCTATTCCGGAATTTGAAAAAGATCGTTGTGGAATAAATTTCATAAGTTTATTGCTTCATATTGTAACGTTTGTGAGTTTCTACACTTTTGATTTAGACCAAAATTGTTAATAACAACAAATAATAATAATTCTAATAATTAAAATAAAAGTTTACACTCTGCTTATAACTAAAATAACTAATACTAAATTGTTTGGTTATGAAATTTTTAATACTCTGCACTTTGATAATGTAGTGGACTGTATATTTTACAAAACAATATTATATTACAATCAAATAATGACAAAACATAAAGATCATTCTTTTACTAAACTATATGTTGATGTGTCACTTTTTAATTCTCAATATATCTCTTCTTTTTTTTATTAATTATTCTATTTATTATTTTTTTCAAAACATGAATATTATTAAAATGTTGCCAACTTAGTTACTATCTATTAAAACATGCAAACTTAAATGTTGCCAACTTAGTGTCTTTAATATTTCCACAATATTGTCAACTTAATGTCTCTAACATAAATGTTACACACTAACACTGATCGTAACGTTAAACAATACACTATTATTTATTTAAACTAGCCGAGCGATCTTTATTTACGATAATCAATTTATTTCCGACCACACTGTATGGTAGTGTAACGGACGTAACGGAAAAGTCTGTACTGGCCGGTCTACGTCATATCACGTGTCCACAATCAAGAAGTCTCTAGAAACTTCCAGTAACAGGTTGTATACTGCAACGAACATGACGGACAAATCTGTACCGGCCGGTCTGCATGATCTCACGTGTCCGCATTGGAGAAGTCAACAACAGAAAGTAACCACAGTCCCCGGACATCATGATGTAGCAACCTACGATGGGATATCGTCATGAATGCAGATGACTGTACCGTAAAATGAGGGGAAGTTGAACACTTTTCAAGTTTAGCTTCAAAAATTCATTAGACATTGTGATATTTGGAGGATTTATTTTAGATAGTTGCATGGGTATGACATAGTACTTTAAATTTTATGTCTCGAATTATTACTGTTGTACATCATTTATTTAAAAAAAATTAAAATGTTCTTTGGTCAACTTCACCCCGAACGGGGTGAATTTGACCACTACTACATTTTACATTGAAAAATAGAGTTTGGGGCGAAGATGACGTAAATAGAGCGAGTATTTATTTAACTTAATTTTTTATTTAAAATCATACAGAAAAAAAAATAAAAAATTTCCAATTCAAAACAAGTTAACATAAAATTATGTTTTTTAATGAAACGAAATTATTTAATTTTACTGAAAATTTAAATTTAACTTATTTACATTAAAATATAGATCACCCCTACGACCTACAGTTGGTTCACTTAAATGTTTTTTAATGTATTTTATTGAAACTGAATCTTGGTCCTCATTCTCAGGCCATATAAACCCATCAGATTTAGAATTCAGAAAATTTACTGTAGCTTCATCTTCGTTTATTGATAAACCTTTACCAATAAAATGCCTAATTGTTTTCTTTGTCTGATATTCCACCACTACCCAACTGTGTGGATTTACCTCATCCTCATTATTTTCCTTTCGGAATGCTGTACTTCTTCGAAGCGCGATTAAGACTTATTTTTTCCTCTAACACTTCAGTTAAACATTTTTCTAACGTTTCTTCACTGTATTCCTTCAGGCGTTTAGTGCCCTCTTTATGTTTATACACCCGCGGCATGGTAAATGTAACGTCCTTCTGCTGCACAATGCCGTGTTCAACTGAATGGATTTATCATGTAGAAAATTGTAAACAAAATATTTCAGGTTTAGACATGTCAATGGTCAACTTGACCCCATATTACTTCAAAAAGTGCGTAAATGAACAAATCCCGCAAATTATGAAAAGTGAAACAATTTATTATATATGATATCGAAATTTTTTTCTTAGATTAATGGTTTATACAAAAACATTTATTACTTCAACATAACATTATAAATATTAAGTTTTTTATATGAAAGTTTAAAAGACTCTTTTTAGTGTTAGTATGCAGTTGTAAATTCTACGCACGATCCTCCAATTAAGTCCGTCAGGGCCACAGCCTATCTTTGGCAGGCCTAGTTTCTTCACGTAATGCCGAAACATCTCATCCCAAAGTTGATCATAGAAAAGCTTCTGCTATGACATCAGTTGAACTCAATTATGTAAGGAAGTCGAAAAGTTAAGGCATATAAAAACGCCAGTTTTCGGACAATTTATTTATTATCGTTATAAATATTAAAGACGCTCTAGGCATTTATCTCAACTTTGGAGCAACCGCCTCCTTCTTCATCTAAAATGTTTTTTATCCTTTGATAAATTTCTTCTATTTCCAGTAATTATGTGCACTTGAATCACCAGTATATGATTTGGCTCTATGTTCAACCTAAATGACATTACTGTAATAAAACTTCGCCCTATCATAGTTCTCCTCTCCCCAATATTCTACTTCAGAATGTCAACTAGCAGCAGGGATGTGCGCGTAGTCTACTGCAAGTAATCTACGCCATTCTCTACGTGTAAACAATCATGTAGTCTACGTCTTCATTTTCATATAAACAATGTAGACAAAGAAAACACCTATGTTCACCTAAGTCAGATTAGAAATTTTATCACTAGAACTAGAGAATTTTAAATGTTGTTAGAGATTTTATTTTTAATCTAGGGATTACATGAAAAAAAAAGTTGTGCAGGGCAAAACGTTCAAAATTTGTCAACTGGTTACTGTTAAAAATAGCGCCAAAGAAAACTCCGTCTGGTGAAATGGCGCGTTGATCGATTTTAAAAATATGACAGTTCGCCCAAGACCCAAGACAGACATTCGTCTAGTAATGTACCAGCACTTGCTTTATTAGTTTTATTATATAAAGACCGATAATGACCCGAGCTCATGAATACGAATACATGTAATAGTTACAAAGGAATAAATTTAGGTTATGTTGAATTTTACAATTGTCAGATGCATTATCTACATTGTTTACATTGTCTACGTCGCTAGAATTGTCGACGTATTGTCTACGTGTAGATGTAGACAATTAAAGATTACAAGTAGATGCACATCTCTGACTAGCAGTGGTAAAGCTAAGTTTTCATCATTTCCACCCTACAGTATTGAGAGAAATATATTGTTCCACATTTTTTATTACTTTATCATTATACTTTTAAATATTAATAGTTGTGTATTTTTATTTTACAAAATTTAATATTATCATAAAGATATTCAGTAACATATTTTATGTTGGTTTTCTTTTTAATTATGAATAAATCATTTTTATTTCAAAATAAAAAATGAGAATAAAATAAATTTTGGAATAAGCAACGAGAATTACAATTTATAAATCGATTTATTTTTCTTCATATAATGAAGTGAAATGTCATCGTTTTATTAACTTTTTTTTATGACATTAGTCTTGGTTCAGGAAATGGCGCTATATTAAGGTTTATCTATGCTGGCTGCATGTATACTTATTTATTTATTTATTTATGTTACACTGTACAACAGGAATTTAATCCCAATTACAGTACAGGGTCCGCACTCACCGAGCCGCAGTGTGATAGATTATATAATTTTTAGCTTGAGTGCGATTCGAACTCGGGATCTCCGGATTCGAATTCCGTATCGCTATTCACACCACCGTACTGATTATCTCACGAGACAACGTCTGATCAAGTACTATAATATCAGCCACCTGACAATAAATTCTGCCGGAATTCCCATAATTTCGACATTCCAAATATCTGGCCAAATAATGTTGCAGTACGGCGGTTTCTTCTATTCAGAAAAACGTGTTAGTTCAGATGTTAGTTCAGAAGGTGGCCAATCAGGCGTTTCCTCAATTAGAAACTAATTACAACTAGCAAAAAAAAAACGTTTGTTTGGTTCAAAATAGAACAAGTATGTTATCAAAATAAAATTTAATATTTCGATAATATTTCTGAAACAGTCTGGAATATTATTAAATTGGAATCTGCTTCTGCCTCAGCAAAAATTTTATCATTGATGTAATGAATAATTCGGCAGATATAGCGAAAATTTCATTCTATTCTTTAAAAAATCGCCATATAAAATTATTAGTCACACAGCTAGTAATAATGAAAAGCAATCGTCGATGCGTGGTTAAAATTTACAAAGCAATATTTATTCCTAATACCTTAGATGGAGGTGGAAATATATTATCTTATTGCTAATAATATTTCAAATAAAAATTCAGCTGCACCAATTGAGATACTTAACTTTTTTACTAAGCTCAGCGTCATTTATATCTGCACCGCTTAAATACTCGTATCTTATAAATCTATCTTTAGAATCCACAAATGCTCAAAGTAAATAAACTTATCGCCATATATAAACGAAAAAGAGTAAAACCGACATGAACAATTATATAGCTGGTACTATGTTTTGAACCTTTTCAAAAATATTGGAGTACGCCTATTTTTTACGTCTAAATACTTTTTAAAATAAAAATTATATTATTAAAAAATGTTAATATGGCCTTAGGGAATACTGCTCTACTTCGACTGCCATTTAACATTCAGCATTTGACAATTTCGCTAGCATTTGTCATCTCACAGGTAACATTTACTGTAGAACAATAGAAAAATAGTTATGTTGCGCGTTGCCATTGAAAGAGATATTAAATACGCGCGTTTCCAATGGCAACATGCGAAAATAGTTTATCTATCAAGTAGGAGTATGTTAATGAGGTCGAATCAAAATCGAAATATTTTAACGCTAGAGCGTAGCAAACTCGTTAATTGTTGAGATTATTCATCGCTGATTAACACATTTAATTACAAAATTTTTCCGTTGATCGTACGTTTAAATTTGAAGAAAATCTAATTTGATTCCATAACAAATGTGGTTATATCTACTTCGATGGGAATAACAAAGTCCATCTCAGACCGCAGAAACTTATTTTTGGTTCTTAACGTACCTGTCTGAAATGCGTGGCGTTTCGATAGTCTACGAAAGAGCTTTTGAAGAACTTCACAGTTTAAAAAGAAACTATATACTTCATATTATTAAGTAATATACCAAAAGATAGCTAAAAATTTGCTGATTGTTTTCATATAATTGAATTCACTCTAACTTTGTTGGGAAAAAAATATTTGAGCCAAAACATAAAATGATGCAAAAATGTGTTATTTAAAATGCTAATATTTTAAATTTGAAGCCCTTATTTACTCCAAACTTTTCATGAAAACCTAGCGAATTGCTTATAGTTTGATTATATGCAAGTGTGAACTAAATCCTTTGTTTATATTTTCTTAAAACTGTGAAGTTTTGAAGAATTCAGACGATTTGCTTCGATATATCACACGAAATAGTTCAACGCTTTTGTAACAGATGGCGCTGATGGTAATCTAAAATAAACAAAGAAGGCTTTATACGTCGTTACATTAGTTAAAACGATATAGTGTGAATCTTATTCCATCTCATTTGTACTAAGCATCAGTGTTGCCAGACCTAGGAAAAATGGTCTAGATCTAGGGATATTAAGGTTCATCTAGGGAGAAAGGGAATTTAATAAAAAATTATATAAATCTTGGGCGTTTTCAAAAATTATTTACAATAAATATAAAAAGTTTGTAAGTTTGTATTGTTACTACAATAATGCTCCCTAATTTAACCGAATTTAATAATTTAGATGTTCAGGAATTTTGGACAAAAATTTTATAATTAAAATTGGGGGACAATTATTTTACATGTCCTCTTTTATCTGATTTAATGTTAAATTTATGTACTTTACCACACTCTTGTGCAACTGTTGAACGTATATTCACAAATTAATTTAAATATAACAAAAATGATTGTTGTTTCGTATGTTTTGTTATGGTATTAGTCCATAGAAGAGAGTGTAGTTTTGCTGTAGCTATTCGTCCTTTATTTATTTTATTTCTGATATCTGTGTCGTCTCTTCCATCCGAAGTAAGTTTTACTCCTAGGTAACTATAGCTATCTGTTTCTTTTATCCATCCATTTTCTATGGGTAAATCGCGTATTTCGAAAAAGGTGTATGTTCATATTTTACAGTGAATTATATAATACAAGAAAATTGCTTATCTTGTGAAAATAATCTCTCTAAAATTTTAAACATTATAATTTCAACAACCTCAAATATATTGCTTAATAATTATACTACAGCTAGAGATTATAAAATGTCAAATTCTAAATATATTAAAAAACGGAAATTAAAAATATTATTGTAAAAAGTTTAAATGATTATAAACACGGCTAAAAAAATATTATTATTCGTAAATATGTCAGTAAGGTAATAGTTATTTACGATATAAGTATCGTAATATTATATTACAAAACGGGATGGGAAAACCCATTAGGTTTCGTATTAATACATTACGATACGAATACATACATTAAAGAAGCAAATAATGATCAATTTATAATGATGAAGGTAAACACAGCACTAAATTCATAAAATTCATTTAAAGTAATTATTCATTCTGTAGGTATCTCTAATTGTTGGTGTTTTCGGTGCTTGTCGGAGAGAAGAATTAATGAAATTAAGATTGTGTGACATTTAAGATAAACAATTGATATTTCAACGATATTTAAGTAAATTTTGTGATTTTATACCTACTTATGTTTATAATAATGTGTTTGTAACAGTTGTGTAACAATAAATATAATAAAAACTGTACTACGCTCAATATTCATTCATTCGAAACCTAGGCATCATTATAAATGATACCTAACATAATATCGCTTCATAACTGCACGCAACTTGATAGTTTACGTAGACCGTGTGACGTCATTACAAGCGTTAATGCCAAATATTGGTAAGGAGGCTATGGCTCTATTTATTTGACTCACAGTACACATGTACGCGATGCCGCGCTTTGCAAAAGTACGTGTGGCGCCGACAGAGAGCATACAGCGGATGTAATCATAAGCTTCGTTTCGAAACCCCACCTTAACGTTAGCTAGCACCAAGAGTTTTTCGTTTTTAAAATAATGTTTATATTTTTATAATCTTTTTAAAGGAATGCTACTTCAATATTATTTAGCTAGAACTGGCAAAATCATTATGTTTAATACTGTTTAGCATTTTACTATAACTTAGCGTTAGCCAAAAATTAAAAATGAAGTTGCATATTTTTGAATACATGTGTAAAAAAATCATATATAATTTAAATCACGTATATATATATATATATGTATGAATATATATATATATATATATATATATATATATATATATATATATATATATATATATATATATGTATGTATATATATATATATATATATGTACATATATATATATATATATATATATATATATATATATATATATATATATATATATATATATATATATATATATATATATTATTGTGCACATATTAGCCTAATTTCAGTGCATATCTAAAGTACTTTTTACTACATATAATCCAATCTCCACTCATGACTTATTAAGTAATATCTATAGCTGACTTAATTCTTGTAATTGATAACTAACTACGACAGACGCAATAAAGCCCTATACATAGATTTTTTTATAGTTCACATACAAAAACATGCAGATCCGCACTTTCACCTTGTGGCTAAACAATTATTTCAGTTATTTGGCATTACTTTATACTAAAAAAAATTGTTAGTATTTTACTATTAAAAGTAGAAATTTCAAAGTTTAATTGTTTTCACAATTTCTCTAATTTAGAAAAAGTGAATTATGAATACAGGAGCGCAAAATTTCTAGGGCTTCTGTCGTCGGATTTGCCTAATATGCCTCAAATTTGAGGCGTCTGAGACTGGAGAAAGGTATCTAATAAAATTTCTCATTTTTGGTAAGCTTTCTGAAGAACTAAAACTATCAACACTATAACGGTATAGTTATTTTTGGTGCATCGGACGTCATCCAACGATGAATCTAACCTAATATTTCGCCTAAAATTATAATAATATGTACTTAAATATTTCAATATCATATTGTAATATTGATAATAATTTTAAAAAATTAAAAAAACATTGTTGGTGTTAGGTTAAACTAAGTTGTACTTAGCCTCCTAGAGTTGGCGCCTATTAACCAGCGTTCAATTTCTATAATCATCAAATTTATATTCACCATATTGAAATTACTTCTGTAACTTCCTTTCCACTAATAAGTACTTTATGGGCCGTAATTTGATGTTTGGTAAATATAATTCACGAGCATAAATATATCATTTACCGATATCTCCTGTGACGTAGGCTCACATTCAGTACCTAACGAGTAAAATATTTTTATTTTACTAATGATGTAGAGTGACATGGCAAAATAAAAATTCATCGTATTCAATAGTATTTTCACTATCTTAAATGAATAAAGATGTTCTTTTTTAAGTATATACTGATACATTGATTAGATCAAATATTATTTTAGAGAGAATGTGTAAGTGGACGCGGATGACAGTATAATCTAGTATAAGACACTTTGCTAGAATGAAGTCCCGAGATAAAAATTCCGACGATAGCCAAATTTTTCTCTCTAAAATAATAAGAAGTGTTAAATAATATGACAATATTTTACAGAGAAATAGAGTTACTGAAAATCTTCAATTATATAAGTTAAAATTCGCCATACTTCTAATTAATATTATAACTATAAGTAATATTTCTCCTGAGGATCAAGGACTTTACAAGTGTCAAATGAACTCTCGCTTGAGATTTTACGTTAGTGACTCAAAATATATTTTTGTTAATGGTAAGAAACTAAAATGATGTACAAATTAATATACTGTAACACATACCTATAGGAAAATAATTATAACCTAACCCAATTGATTTCCAGATAAGAAGACCAATCATAGTGCACCTCGGATTTACTTTCCAAATCAAAGCGATATTCAGATAAAGCCAAAAGCTAATATAACACTTCGCTGTGAAGGGCTTCAGCGTGTCACATGGTTAGGACGTGATCTCAATCAGGTTAATCAGATATGGCTTAATTGCTTGACATATATTATCCATATTATTAGTATTTTTATTTCATATTGTCTCGTACATTAAATGACAAATTTAAGTTAAGAACATATTCAAAGCTACACAAAAAAAAGTAAATGTAATTTCGAAACACGTTTTATCAGTTTAAGTTTTCGAAAAATTCTTAAATTTAAAAAAAGACCATATTCTTTATTTTTGACGTATTTGTTTGATATTGGCAAAAAACATAAAATAATGGGTAGGTTCTACCACAAAATAAATATCCCATATTTGTGTCTTTTCAAGATCTAACATTGAAAAATATAAGAAAATTATGCTACTCAAAATAATTTTTAAAATGGATACATTCAATAAAATCTCAATATGCACCACATTTAGAAAAATTTCATTTATTGCACTTCCTTAACTCTGTATATACAAAATAATTACCTATGTTCTCTTCTCATATTAGTCATATTATTTTTTTATTGCGTAGGACCGTATACAAAACTATCTGTCACCTGAATCATTCATTTGTATTTATTAGCCTACTTCAATGTTGTACCATTATTTCTATTTTTTAAATCATTTCTCTCACTATAATTGTTAAACAACCCTATACAATATTTATGTCGTTTAAATCAAAAGAAAATTTGCTTGCTTTACAACGTCCAGAAATTATAAATGGAAATATTGAAAAGTAGCTCAAAAACAGTGATAACCTTGGAAATGAAACACAACTATCAATTAATTTTGAATTATTTATTATTGATTTTTTGTCATATGACATGACTGAAAGTACAGTGATAATGATAAATTTAAAGTTAGATTTATTTCAAAAAAATTCGGGTGACGCATTTTGAACCAGGGACCTTCCGCTTGCCGGGCAGTGATGAAAACCGCTACCCAACGTCACCTGTATACGAAGTATGGCGATAACCGAAATCCTCTGTCAGTGCTAACGTTGCACTGATCCCAAGACTCCTATATGATAAGTATTGACAATGGGTTTCGTCTACGACTACAGCAACATATCTTCTGATTTAAAGGATATCATACCACGAACTGATTTTTTGTCATATGATATGACTGAAAGTACGGTAATAATGATAAATTTTAAGTTAAATTTATGACAGAAAAAATCATGTGACGCCTGGATTCGAACCAGTTGACGCCATACTTCGTACACAAGTGACGTGATCATCTCTGCTCGGCAAACGAAGGGTCCTTGGTTCGAAACTTACCCTATATAGGGTAAGTTTTTTTAAGCAATCAACCAGTTTTGCTGGATAATTAATAAAATATATACACAGGCTGATATCATTGAACGGTTCGAAAAATAAAATTATTAGGGGGGTGCAGAGGGAGGGAATTAAATATTGTCTTATATGGAAAGGAGTATTTTTTTATTGGAATGGATGGCCCGAAATATTCCCATTTTAACTATGTTCATATACCTGAAATTAAATTGAAGGTCAAAAAGTTAAAAAAATATATCATCTTTAATATGGAGAATTAAAAGTAACAATAAAACAAAAAAAAACTTGTTTTGTTTCGCAGACTACCTGAAGCTTGATTTTCCATATTAAATAGGTTAATGTTTTCTTTTAACCTTAATTTTGATTTTAAGTATAGAAACATGTTACATCGTTAAAAAGGGAATATTTCGGGCTATCCATTTCAATCAAAAGAGAGCCTTATCTATTTAAGAAAACTTTAATTATCCCTGCCATATCCCCTTAATAATTTTATTTTACCAACAATACAATTATGTAGCCCTCCTTGCTGTAATAAGCTCGTGTACTTATTTTTTCTCTAAAGTTATTAGTTAGCCAGCAAAACTGATTGATTACTTTTAAAAAACTTAGCCTGTATATATAAGTTCTGTTTAATTGAAATGATTAACTTCTACTTTTTGAAATCTTAATAGTGGCATCTTATAAGAAACATTTTATAAACGTACCTACTTTAGACTTCAATTTTCCACATTTTACTTATACTAAATTGTATTTTAGATAAATAAATCATATAATGTTGAATATCTTTTTAATAATAAAACTGGCCTATATGAGTCTTATTTGCAAATCACGGCAGTTAATTATATAGATACTGGTTTTTATTATTGCCATGAATATGGTTCTGTGCATGATCATCCATATAAGTCTGCCAAAATTTATATTTTCGTCAAAGGTGAGTTTTCCTATTTTTATTTCACTCATTGTTTGGTATTCATTTCTATACCTGTTCTTACAGATGAACAAAATCTCTATGTTTCACGGAACACAGGGTATGAGTTTATTGATCCCTATATCAATGTAACAGTGCCATGTTTACCTACCTCTTCAGATGTGAATGTATCACTTACAATGGTGCGTCGAGTCCTTGACCATTTGACCAGGAGGTACGTAATGGTAATAACTATGTATCTTCTATCTGTTTCTCATCTGAAATAATACATGACGCCTTTTACCTAGTACTAAGTATGGTATTTTGTTATGTTAGATTTCGGTATGTGATATATTTTGTACATTAGCTATTAAATTAAACATGGTTATAATCGGATTCTATGAAAAATAAAGCATTTTGATCATGACACCCTCCCCCCCTAAGCATGGACTTTTTTTAAATATTGGCTCTAATAGTTAATTGACCCTAATACATAATAATGATGTCATTATTTACGATAACTCAATTTGTTAAACAAATTAAATAGAAAATATTATCTAAGAACTTACAATTTTGTTCTAATAAATAGCTAAAAACCAATATTTTGTGGGGATATTATTTCGACCCGCAGATGGAAGAGGTATTCTATTTTATACCTAATCAAGTATGTGACTACCGACATTTGCACTTAGAAAATCAACTTCTAATTCAATAATTTTTGTATTCTATCGAAGAACCGTTTAGATATTGAAACTTTATTATTTAAAAAGTGTTGGCGTTCTTAGGGGAAATTTTTGAGGTGAAAAAAAAATCACTTTTCCTCACCACGTTTATAATTGTTTATAGAAAAGTAATATTGCTTAAATCTACACATTCTCCTACACCTAAGACATATTGTTAGTTAACAGCAGACAGTCGATACCGCCTTTATGATTCTGAGTTCAGTCAATTCCGTTAGCACTGTATTTCAGCGGATGTGAGCCTATTGCCACATTCAGAGATCTCATAAATTGTTGCATTGCAGCGACGTTTATCCGAATGTTTGTAAGAATCTCCCAAAATGGAAACTATGGTAATTATGCATTTTATGTTGTAATTTTAAAGTTTGGCAATTGTATGTAAACATAACGGTCTATCAGGAAACGAATACATTTTACAAACATTATGGAAATGTATAAACGGATTTTCAAAATGACTATTATAGATAAAGTACATCTAAGAATATCTAAATACAGGAAACAATACATTTGAAAATAAAACGGTTAAGCGCCGGCAACAAAAATTTAATACAAGCATTGGGCACGCTCCCGTTCGAATAATTTAATGCAATTCCAAAGACGATTTAATATGATTTAATGTGATTGTAAAAATTATTTAAAGCAGGAATATAATATGAGAAACTACAAATGTTTTTCATATTTAGAAGATGGGCAATTCCCCCCCCCCACGAGACAAAATTCACTCCATAACCCCCACCCCCTCTAATTCGAAGTCTGGATCCGCCCCTGAGTCCCGGCAGGTGAAATCAGGACAACAACAGGGCTGGACTATATCACCACATTTTAACATTATACGAGCTAAAAAAAATTCTTGCACAATTTACAACGTAGCATGAACAGTATTTCATATTCCTCAATCCTGTTGAAACCAAAAGTTTTCCACACTCAATTGATCCAATTTGGGCATAATGAAGTTTTAATAAATCTCTTTGGCAACGTTCACCAGTAACAGAAACGATATTGCTTCCTGTATCTTCAATAAAATATGGCCCAATGACGCAATATGTGGTTACTGTACGAGGATGCAAAGGTCATTGGTGTAACAATTGAGGATGTTTAGTGCACCAATAATGGATATTTTGCTTATTGATAAAGCCAGATATATCAATATAGGCATCAAAACTCATATGCACATTTGATAAAAAAATCGGGGTCATCAACAATGAGATCTAACATTCTCATACGATGTTATTTAGATGTTAGATAATATCACATGCATCTTAGGAGAGAAATGTATATTTTTTCATGAGGTGTAATTTGTAGCCTGAGGGCAAACCGGGGGAAATATAGCATTCTCTCCCAAGATAAAAATAATAAAATAAATATATCATCATGCCTTTTACCCATTACTGTATGTAGCACTCTACCAAAGCACGTAAAATGCAATTACTGGCCGTTAAGTCACGGGCTCTAAAAATATTAGTAGACATGGTATCGTAGGGGTATTTTTATGTAGTGAAAACTGTTTGTCGGCTGTGAGATTCTCAATACACAGGCCAATACGATGTCACTGAGCCACCTACCCAATTCACCCAAGATAAATACAGAGTAAGTTTTTTAATGCAAGCTACCAATTTTACTGACTAACTAATAATTTAATGACATAATTGTATAGTTAGTAAAGTAAAATTACTAGGATAATGTGCGGGGGGGAGGGGGAATCAAGAATATCAATAAAAGAAACAATAACTTCTTTTGTTTCACAGACTACCTGAAGTTTATTTTCTATATTAAAGATATTAATGTTTTTTTTAACTTTGCGACTTTTATTACATTACACTACATCGTTGAAAAGGAAATATTTTGAGCTATTTATTCCAATAACAAAGTGTTCCTTTTCATTTAATAAAATTAAAATGTAATTCAACCTCGCCCGTATAACTTTAATTACACCTGCCATATCCCCCTAATAATTTTATTTTATCAACCATATAATTATGTCTCCATCCTTGCTGTATAAGCTTTTGTATTTATTTTTTCTGTAAAGGTATTAGTTAGCCAGCAAAACTAATTGGGTGCTTAAAAATCACACCCTTATTTCAAAATATAATTTATTTATATAGCTAAAATGTATGAAAACAAGTTTGTTTACGTCAAATTATATTTTATTTTTAAATTGGGATACCAAAACTACAGCGAAGAATCATTGGAAGAATCCTAAGAAATTGTTAACGCAGCTTGTGCAGCTCTTCTCGTTTTTATGTATTTAATTGTACTCTATTTTATTTTACATATATTTGAGAGCATAACTGTCTAAATAATATAAAATGTGCACATTATTTCCTAAGAGATAATATAATTTAGGTACTTCTGTCCCGATTTTTGTATCATAGAAACGGTGAATACTCGTCGTAAAAGATAACTAATAATTCAAAAATAGTAGGAGATAATAAAATATGTCAACAGTCGTCATTTTATGATCGCTTACATAATTTCAACAGATTATTAAAAATATCGAAGTGTATTCCTGCGCGTGCTTTGCTGCAGAGGCCTTTCTGCAAGAATGAAACAGTGTATTTCAAAAAATTATGTTAATTCTCTGAGTGTCTTATTTTCTTTTGGTATTGACATATTTTTTCATTGCCAGCCAAAAAAACATAAATTTGCCATATATAAATTATATTGTTGAACGTACAAAGGAATATGTATATCAAATTTCAAAAGAAGTAGTTCTAAAATTAGGGCTACATGGCTCAGTGGTATCGAGACACACTGTAGATTTGAGAACCCATGTTCGTTTATAACAGCTGTTAAACAATTTTCACCACATTAAAAAACTCCTGTCTCTCCCTGTCTATTAGCATCTTTGGGGGCCGGGATTTGACGATTGATAACTACACTTCACGCGCATAAATATACTCGTATCTATTACTAGAGTATCACACCATAATAGGTAAAAGACGTGATGATATATTTATTTATGTTAGATTACGTGCCACCAAATTACGATCATATTATTTTCCTGAAATATCCGAGAAAAATTAATTCACTGAAAAATGGAAGGCACGAATTATTGACAAAATATAGTCAATAATTATAATATATTTATTTGCTTGCAATTTTAAATATAAAGTTCGTCTGCTAGTAAAATTAAAATGTATTACAATTTGTCATTTAATGAAGAAAATATTTGAATTTTCTTGATAAAGATTCTACATTTTTCAAATTTACCGACATATTATTACTTTTTAATTTCGTAGTAATAATAGTCATTTTAGATAATAATATATGTTTGTGTAAACTTGTAATATGTTATATATAAAATTGTTTTATACTTATACAGACTTGGCAAATATAATATTTACAAAAACAGTTTTACAGCTGTTAAAACTGAAAATATTTACTGTATTTATATCGTTAAGTAATGAGTTATTAATTTACTATTCGAAATTAAAATTTTCAGATAAAATAGCGGTAAGTAGCTACTAGATACCTATACTAAGATATGATCTTAAGATAGCTAATATCCTTATTCGAAGTGCAAAATTTAACAAATGCAGATTTTTTCACATGAAAAGTTAAATTTAACGATGTCAGTCCGATAAATCATATTTACAGCGAGTTTTTTGAGTGTGGTAGGGAAGTTGTACGGAAAGATTCTTATTCACAAGGTACGAACCTTAACAATCTCCAAGTTGAGCAGTATGAGAGAGAATGTGTAGATCAATTATTGTTTTCTCTTCGTATGATTGTTGAGATATCACTTGCTACAAGATAGTGTCTGTAGTTTTCTCAATTTTAAAAAAGCATATGATAGTGTTCATCGTGAGATTTAATGGGATGTACCTCTAGAGTATGGTATTAATGGTAATTTGTTGGGAGCGATTCGTGTGCTGTATGTAGATAGCAAGGCTGCAGTAATAGTTGATGGTAGATTGGTGATTGGTTTTATATAGATGTTGGCGCGAAGTAATGTTGTGGGTTGTCTCCATGGTTGTTTAATTGTTGTTACGAAAACTGCTGAATGGGGTGGATGATATACGTATTGGTGGTATTATAATGCCGGCGGTTAATTTGAAGAGCCAGTGAGAAGAATGTTTCTAAGTATAGATGAAGTAGGAAAATGTTTAAATCTATTATTGAATGTTAATAAATGATAAATGTTAGTGTTTAAGAAGAGCGATTTGGTGACTGCAATGTTTCGGTGAATAGTGTGAGATTGGGTCAAGTGAATGAGTTTGTATACTTGGGTACTGTTTTCGAGAGATTAAAAGAAGAGTATCTGCAGGATGAAAGGTATAGAGTGCTCTGGGAACCTTTAACCTTTACTCGGTACGTGAATGTATCCAGAGATGCTTGATTGTGTGTTTTAATGGTGTGTTATTGCCTACGTTGATGTATGGTAGTGAATGTTGTGTGTGAATGAGGAAACATACTCTCGAAATGAGGTATTTGTGGGGTGTATGCGGATATACTAGGAGAGATCATGTACAGAATATATTGGTGTATGATGAATGTGAAATTGGAAAGACTGTTGTTTGAAAAGTGGTAATAAATCAGTTGAAATGGTTTGTTCATATGGAACGTATATCGAATGTAAGATCGCTGAAACAAATGTATGTTGTTGTAATTAAGGATGAAAATTTACGTAGTCGACCTAGGAATAAATGGATAAATATGATTCAAGGGTTTTTGTGAGAAAGAAAACTTCCGAGAGTGAAGAACAAACGAGCTTGAATGATTACCTAGAATTTTGTAAAATTTACTTTCAAACAAGTGCTTAGCGGCACTGTCTTTCTTTCTTAATTTTGATTCATTTAATGTTCTTACATAGCGTATTTCACTGCAATTGTGGGGAATTCACTTTTTAAAAATGCACAGGCAGATACTCTCTTCCTTCCTTGTCTGTTCAGTTTTTACTATTACAATTACAGTTTTTCCGCGATGTGGTAACTGGTACGTCATTAGTTTTTGAATTAATAATAAACAATCTTCATGTACATCTATCTTTGTCACATGTATGCTTTTTAATCGTCTGTCTAATATGTTTATCTCTTTTCCAATATTCGAAAAGAAAAATATAGACTATCACTTCCAGGAAGAAAATGTAAAACTTCGATCTATCATTTCAGAATTAATTTTAGGTTATAGTTTGCACGAAACTATGCTTTCGTAATAAATTTCAAAATTAAATAAATAATTTTTAATACATTATAACTATTTTAGCAACAAATATGGAGAGAAAAAGCAGGCAAACAAATAGATGACAATTTGACAATAATAAATTATTTATTTATTTAATATTCTGCACAACAGGAAATTAATACCAATTACAGGACAGTACTTCAACATAAAGTATAGCAAGAAAGGAAGTGAACAAATAAATACAGATAATAATTTCGAATTTGTAAATATATTTTATAGTAGCGAGTACGGCTCTGTGCCGTCTGGAACAGTCGACACGTCTGCTGCGCGTTCAGCGCTGTCTCATATGCAATACAGAGACAAGTCCGAACCTGTTCGCTCTGCGTCATGCTTGTACAATGTACAGTGTTCCAGAGGCTCTCGAGTGTTCTAGATACTGTATTTGAAGTGTGAACAGTGCAAGTCGTTGCTAAATACTTTAATGTGAATATAAATACGTGTTGATATAAATATATGTCTTAGTAATTGTACTACATTAGTTTCGTTTTAAAATAAATATTTTGTTCGTGTTTTCATTACTCGTGTTTTATTTAATAATAAACTTCACGCAACCCGAAATTGTAATAAACGTTACATTATTAATCGGTTGAGTGTCGCTTAAAACAATAAATCGTTTACCTTCCTCCGCTGGTTTGTTTGTAACAGAGTAATCTGTATCATGTTGCCAGGATTTTCGTTTGGATCCTTTTTCGAAAATCCAAGTTTCATTACATGAGCTGGATCACTTAAAGCTTAATTTTCCCTGTATTTGCGTACAAATTTGATGCGCATCTCAACAATATAATTTTTTCACACACAGAACACCTGTTATCATTTGTTTTATATTTAAACCAAATTTGAGGGCGAATTACATTAAAAGTAGTCTTCTAATACAAAACTGTGTCATTTTCTTTTAATGCAGCCAGCGAAGTTGCCAAAGTAATATGATGCCCTACAAACACGTTTAACACATAAGTAAATGATTGATATATTTTAAAAGCTAAGTTATACTTACTATTAGTATACATTTCGTAAATTCTTCGCCGGATTGCTTCTATTGTAAAATTCGTTAACTTTTTACGAATACTCGTCTTAGGTCCACGCTTCTTAGCAGGGGCGGATCCAGACTTCGAATTAGGGGGAGGGGGATGGAGTTAATTTTGTCTCGGGGGTGTGGGTATTTTTTTTTCACCTCAAAAATTTATCCTAAGAACGCCAACACTTTTTAAATCATAAAGTTTCAATATCTAAACGGTTCTTCGATAGAATACAAAAATTATTGTATTAGAAGTTGATTTTCTAAGTGCAAATGTTGGCAATCACATTCACTGCTCGACAAAAAAAAACCGGACACTTACATTTTAAAAAAATTTACTTTCCTCTCGTTTCTGTCAAATAAAGTTTTATGTATTTTTGAATTTTTATATTTATTCAAATGTTTATGTAGCAAAAAAAAACGAATTATCTTGTAATTTTAAATAATTTATTAGCAATGTAATAAATTAGGGAACAATGTTTTTTTTACATGACCAATGCCAAGAAATACTCGATATTATTGTTATCCAATGATAAAAAATATCAACAGTAATATCGAGTATTTCTACCCCTAGCTCTAATAACTTCTCTCATTCGTTGTGGCATACTCCTTATAAGGCATGCAATGTCAGCTTGGTCCAATCTGCCTCATTCATCTTCTATAGCAGTAAGAAGTTCATCTAAAGTCTCTAAAGCGTTTCCTCGATCTCGAATACGACGTCCTAACATGTCCCATACATGCTCTATTGGATTGAGATCAGGACTGCGAGCTGGCCAATCCATTGTGTTAATGACGACAATTTGATAATCGGAATATCAAAGTGTCGTCATTATTCAAACAGTCGATCATCATTTACCCATTGTGTTAATATTTCATCCAAATATCTGTTGACAATATTTTCGATATGTGGCCTTGCATTATCATGCATAAGAATAAATTGATACCCTATAAAAGGAGTATATGGAACAACGTGACAGTCTAGACAGTCCGTTATGTAACTGTGTGCATTTATAATCCCATTATTCATGACGATAAGGGCCATACGTCCTTCCAAAGATACATCAACCCATTCCATAATA
The DNA here is from genome assembly GCA_947425015.1 of Pterostichus niger. Lineage (NCBI taxonomy): Eukaryota > Metazoa > Arthropoda > Insecta > Coleoptera > Carabidae > Pterostichus > Pterostichus niger. Next base: position 17,353,068 of record OX380337.1, read on the forward strand.
GAGCGTCCATGAAACGGAGTTCTTGGTGATATTACAGTCCGCATATCGTTCTCCAGGTCTTCGCCAAACACGTTTACGGCCATCTTGTGATCGTAAACTAAACCGGGACTCATCTGGAAATAAAACTGAACGCCAATCATTGATATCCCAATTGGCATGATTTTGGGCAAATCGAAGGCGTGCTGTTCGATGAGCTGGGAGCAATTCTGGCCCGGTAGCTGGCCTCCTGGATTGAAGTCCAGCTTCGTTTAACTTCCGAGCAGGGATGTGCGTGTAGTCTACTACTAGTAATCTACGCAATTATCTACGTGTAAACAATCATGTAGTCTACGTCTGCATTTTTCATGTAAACAATGTAGACTATGTAGACAATGAAAACACCTGTGTTCACTTAAGTCATATTAAAATTTTATTCCTAAAACTAGGGAATTTTAAATGTTGGTAGAGATTTTTATTTTTATTCTAGGGATTACATGAAAAAAAATAGTTGTGCAGGGCAAAACGTTCAAAATTTGTCAACTGGTTACTGTTAAAAATAGCGCCAAAGAAAACTCCGTCTGGTGAGATGGCGCATTGATCGATTTTAAAAATCTGACAGTTCGCCCAAGACCCAAGACAGACATTCGTCTAGTAATGTACGAGCACTTGCTGTATTAGTTTTATTATATAAAGACCGATAATGACCCGAGCTCACGAATACGAATACATGTAATAGTTACAAAGGAATAAATTTAGGTTATGTTGAATTTTACAACTGTCAGATGCATTATCTACATTGTTTACATTTTCTACGTCGCTAAAATTGTCGACGTATTGTCTACGTGTATATGTCAACAATTAAAGATTACACGTAGATGCACATCTCTGCTTCCTAGATACCGTTCTTGCCGAAATTGTCACTCCTCGAACGTCAGCTAATCATCGAGGGATGGTACTAGCAGTTTCACGACGATCACGGAGAATCATGGATACAATAAATCGGTTATCCCGTTCTGTAGTTACTCGGTTATGACTCGATCCTGGTCTTCTTATATACTGTCCAGTTCCATGGTATCGCCTAATAGCGTCATTCACTGTACTTCGTGCCAAATTTAAAGTTGCAGCAATATATCGAACACTTCGTCCATCTTCAGTTAATGCAACGGCTCTGGCAACATCTTCAGGTCTCATTTTAAAATTTGTGTATAAAATTATGCATAAAAGCATTTATAACAGACAGTTGAAACTTTTCAACCTCACCAAAACAAAAACAAATGAATTTTAAACAAATTTAACAAAACAAAGTTATTTCGATTTCTTCAATAAATTATTACAGTAACAAAATAATTTAATAAACCTTTCACAATTATAAGCTAATTTGAAATTTTTGCTACGTAAACATTTGAATATATATAATAATTCAAAAATAAATAATAATTTATTCGACAGAAACGAGAGGAACGTAATATTTTCAAAAATGTAAGTGTCCGGTTTTGTTTTGTCTCAAATAGAATACCTCTCCCACCTGCGGGTCGAAATACTATCCACAGAAAATATTGGTTTTTGGCTCTCAAATAGAATACCTCTCCCATCTGCGGGTCGAAATACTATCAACACAAAATATTGGTTTTTGGCTATTTATTAGAGTAATACATCAAACAATTGTTCTTAATTATCTTAGAATTTGAAGTTCTTAGATAATATTTTCTATTTAATTAAATTGAGTTATCGTAAATAATGACATCATTATTATGTATTAGGGCCAACATGAAAAAAAAGTCCATGCCTGCGGGGGGGTCATGAGCCCCATGACCCCCCCTGGATCCGCCCCTGCTTCTTAGGTGATGTAAGTTTCGAACCGCTAGCTCGTGCAATTTCAGCCTTTCGTACAACTCTCTGAACTGTACAAATGTCAACTTTTAAAGCATCAGCAACTCTCTGAATATAAAAAAAATATTAGAATTCTATTAATAATATTTATTAAAAATTAAATACCCACGTCCTGAACGGCCGTTAATGAAATCAAGGGACTTTTATTGTCTCGATGTCGTGTAAAATAATCCACCAGATTCAAAACAAATTGTTGAGCTTGGCATCTTAATATTATTCCAGGCATTATGCACAACGTGAAACAAGTAATAATAATAAGGAATAATAATTACAAAACATTAAACAGAAAAAATACTATCGAAATATCGCAAACCACAAAACATAACCTCAAACGTCAGTCAAAATAAGCGAAGTAAATATATCGGTGATTCTAAAACAATGGTCCTTGTTTGAAATTATTAAATATATCCACTATCATCAGTATTCATTGTTGAAATAATTTACAATGATAATACATGAAATTTGTTACTATTTAACTTTTTTTCTTTAATAAATAACTCTTAATTTGTAAATACTATTAACTTGTTCATCATGACTGTTTGAGAACCTGTATGACGTCATGAAATTTCTCCCACTTTGAAAGACTTAACCCACATCGGGAGGCAAACCTTATGTAAAGTTTACTTTCAAACAAGCGCAGGCTATTTTTCCTTTATTTCCTTATTGATTCGTGGTTAGAGAAGTAGGCGTAAGTGAAAGATATATGAAGCAGGTAAACAGGAATGGATTAATGTAATTGGACGTTTGTTGCTTGATGACGGATTTCGGGTGTGAGGAATAAAAGAGCTTGTATGGAGGGAGCGTTAGTGTGACTGAAGCATGTATCGTGTGTCAGGATGAGAATGTTGATGTGGACAGATTATTTTTAATTTAATTTTTTATGAATCTGTTAGTTCTGTGAAAGCTCCATTTAATGGGATATAGCGTGATGTTATGTATGTATGTATGGCTAGGCTCTGAAATCTAGGGGGACCAGGATGAAAATTAGGGGGCATATATTTTTCATCATTTTAATAATAAATAACAATGTTGTCAATAATAAATTTATTTAGTACCAAAAAATATAAATATAATATAGATTTGAATCTCTTATACTCGTAGCATGCTCTCCTACCACACCCCAACTAAATTTACGACTCACCTCAGTCTATTACAACACGTCAAAAATCTCACATACTAACACGTGAAATAACATAAAATCGGCGCTTCTTACTGTAACGTGCTATAATACAGTCGAGCGTCTCCTACTGCACGAATCTTTTACAACACGAAACGAGTTAGCGCGTGCTCTAAGAGATTCTACTGCATAAATAGTAAACAAAAACAAGCATATTTTTGAAAAATAAAACAAAAAATATTCTCTAATATAATTAAAAGAAAATATGATAAAAGCACTGATTTAAACCTTCGGTTTTTATTTAAACTTGCAAATTTGTCAACAATTTCATTCAGGTCTATTAATTTTTATATGTCTTTTTCTACACTTAATATACTAATGTTGTTTAATCTTTCATTTGTCATTCTTGTTTTAAATCAATTTTGATTCTTTCTAAAGAGGAAAATGATCTTTCACAAGAAGCTGTTGATACAGGCATGAAAATACAAATTTTTACAAAATTATAAATGCATTCAAATGCTTGCATATATTGTTCAACGAATGGCAGAAACTCCATGAGTGATTTAATATTTTTATTTTCCTCCCTACACAAAAGTTTCTTAATTAGCGTTATTTCTAAACAATCGCAACTTATGTTATAATGTTCTGCTAGTTTAGATAAATGAATTTTATTGAGGAATTAATCATCAGTGCCGTCAAAAGCTTGTAATGATTTAAAAATAGTATCATGTTTTATAAATCTTTCTTTTAATTCAATTATAATTTTATCCAGTATAGGAATGTATAACTTAAGTTTGACAACATCTTTCTCATTTTTTACTTCTATGTCTACAGAATCATCTATTTCACAATCTACTATAAACTCTTGTAACCTCTTTGGAATAGATTCCATTCTGTTTTATCTAAACCAACAGACAAAAAAATATTATTTGCAGATTTTCATATAGAATTCCATTCATTATCATTGTTTCGTAAGTTTTGAAATTCATTAATTGTTTCTTGAACTAAATTTAAACCTTTTACATTATTCATATCATGGGATTGGAGATAATTAGATACAGTTGTAACTAATTATAAAATTTTTATAAAAATAAGCGTAAAACAATAAATTCTTTATCAATTTGTAAAAGTAAACCTTTTGCTTCACATCTTCTATCCTTTTTTACATCAGTTTTAGAAATAAGTTTGTTTAATGCTACAAAAATAGATTCAATTGTTTCTAAAACAGTTTCCGCATGCTTTGAACTGAACAGTCCATCCCGTATCACATATCCTCTTTAATTCTCGAGCCTGTTTTGTAGGATAAATTTCCTTTTGCGTATTTAAAAATCTAGGATGAATTGTAGAGTTTGACATAAATGTATATAATTTATCAAGATTAGAAAAAAAGTAGCCAACTTTTTCAAATGTTTGCAACAATCAACAACAATTAGTTAAACTTATGGTTAAAACAATTACTATACACTGCTTGCGGAACTTACTTAACTTAATCCCGAGCCTTTTCTACCTTTACAGGTCGTCGTTAATTTCACAAACTGACGTATCTCAGAAAAATCAGTTTTTGAGTTACGACAAAAAATTAACATCTTTCTGAAAGCTTTTTCTTCTCACAAAGTGGTATAACTTAAATTGTCATAGTCTTCGAATAATAATAGCATGAGTCTGTGGCGTATCTCACAATTTGTTATTTTATAAGCCGCCAAATGGTCATATCTCGCCTTACGCCATTTTATGAGATTCTGTTTTATAATGTTTTTATTTGCTCTTTTGACGTATCTACATTAGTATATGGGCCCATTTTGTGAGGCCTAAGTGTGCATGGAGTTTCTTCACCCTGCACCTCATATTTAGACAACAATCGAACCTGCTAATTAATATTTGGAAGACTCCACTATTTCAGCAGTTGTCGGTTATTCTATTATTACCGTGAATTCTAAAGACATAATTATTATTATTATGGACGTGTTTGTGTTATGGAAAAACGGCACCAAAAGTATCGTTTCATCAAAAGAACTTATGTTTCGCGGTTGTCTTAAAAAGGGTACTTAAGTAAAAACGTTCTACGATAATATGTGGTACAGTAGAAAAATAATACAGACAGAATATGATGTGATACGTGAAACAGATTCATCACAAAATACACCACTGGTTCATGTCAAGAAGACTATATTAGAAAAAGAAGAAAGTGATTCCTCAAGCAACTTACCATTAGCGCAACTTAAGGCTAATCTCTCAAACCTACAGAAAAGCGAAAATTTGCGTCCACGAGCAGGGGAAGAACCGATAAGCATCAGTGAGGAAGAATGGTATGATTCTGACGCGGATCCTACTTACGTCCAAACATGTAAAGCTTACCAATGTAAACTGAAGTTATTTAGTTCCTGCCATCACTGTTTTATTTTTTTATGTTATGACCACTTTATAACTAACCCTGACTGCGACAATCATATAAAGAGAAAGAAAAATCCGGAAATTAGAAAATTTACTAATATAAATATCAAGCTCCAACCTGAACAGAACAAAGTGGAATGAACTGAGAAAAAAGGAGATCGAAAAAAACAGAAACGCTTTAATAAATAAAAATTAGCAAAGACTCTAATGAATTTTGGGAAATAAACATAACAGTAAAGGGAATAAAAACTGTGCAGGCTAGGAGCATGAAGCTAAGGTGCATAGGCGACACTTGCAAAAAACATGGGCGGCTGTGTTCTACAATAGAGAATTCTCAAAGGAGTCTGCTTTTTGAAGGCTATTATGCACTTGCAGACATAAATCGCCAACGTGAATATATAGTGCATCATACTGAAATCGTAGACACCAAGCAAAAGAAATCAAAAAGAGAATTGTCGCACAGGCAAAGAACTATTTGTTATTATTTTTCAATAAACAAGAACCGTGTTCCCGTCTGTATCGTTCGCTACCACATTAAAGTTTTCTGTTATAAAATTATTGTAATGTTTATAAAAAATTCAATGTTGTAAATTTTTACGTCACAGTAACAATCATAAAACGTTTGCCTTTGTTTGTCTACAAAAAAGAAAATTTATTTTTGTTTAGTTTGTATTGCTCATATTTGGGACGAATGCATTTTTCATTTTTGTAGAATATTTACACATAAAAAATCTGTTTAATTGAAGGTTTAGTTTCATTTAACTATATAAAATACATTTTCAACTTTCAGTTTAACAGACGTATGTCACAATACAGTACAATCTTTTAGCCTCACAAATGGTCGCAACTAATTTCATTCGCAAAATCTCAAGGTCAGTTTATTTTTTTGCAAATTTTTTGTCAAAAACTAGATAAGGATAGTTCACGCTATATCACTTGTCAAAAATTATTAGAATTTACTATAAATGTCACAGTGCATTTTGAAGCTAAATGTTGTGAAAAACTTTAAATCGCTCTCCTGCAAAACTAGAAAAAAAATGAGATACGTCAGTTTGTGAAATTAGCGACGAGGTGTAAGACTGTTGTTGGAGTTGAGTGAAACTTAGTGTGTTGGGTTCTTCTTCCAGCATTCTCTCCATACCTTCCTATCTTTGGTTAAGTTTCTCATATGGTTCCATTGTATATCTCTCTGTTCTGCTGCTTCTTTAACTTCCTCGGTCCAGGTTTTATCCGGACGACCCCTTCTTCTTTTTCCTGTTGGTCTCGCTTCGTATACTCTCTTTGATAATCTATTTTCTCTCATTCTATGTACATGCCCTAGCCATCTGAGTTGTCCTTCCTGTATCAATTGTTCCACGGGTTTTGTTTTGAGATTTGCCCTGAAAATTTCATTTCTTATTAGATCTTTTCTTGTCTTGCCCTCTATCTTTCTTAGGAATCTCATTTCTAAACTTCTTATTCTGCTTCTGGATTTTCTGTTGTTGTCCAGCATTCACTCACATATATTAATATAGGTAATGCTACCTTTTTTACGACTTCTACTTTTACTTCTTTTGGTATTTCTTTCTTTTTTAAAAACGTTGTTCTTATTGCGTTAAATAACCTTCTAGTTTTCCCTGTTCTTTCTAGTATTTCATGTTCTAGTTTTCGTTTATTGCTTATCATTACTCCTAAGTATTTGTATGTATCCACTTGCTCTAGTTGTGTGTTGTTTATTTTAATCTCGTGTTTTTCGTCTTTGCCATAGATAATCATGGCTTTTGTTTTTTCTCGGTTTATTGTTAGATTTTTCTTTCCCATTTCTCCATTGTATATATTTACGTTATATTGGATGTCCGCTTCGATCTCTGCGGCAATAAACATATCGTCAGCATAGCAGAGTTCGCTGATATTTACTTTCTCCATCTTCCAGCATCCCACGTTATATGGTTTTATTTTCCCTTTACATCTCTTTACTGCATCGTCTAGTACTAATGTGAATAGTAGTGGGCTTAGAACGCAGCCTTGTCTAAGGCTTTGTTTTACTTCAAACATATTTGTTGTCTGGTTTTTTATCCTCACGTAGCTTTTTGTTTTTTTATAGAGACTGTTTATTTGTAGCACTGTTTCTTTATATACACCTCTATTCTCTAAGCTCTTCCAGGCGTCTTCCCTCTTTATTTTATCAAACGCCTTCTCTAAATCTACGAAACATGCATTCCTGAATGTTTGGCTTTTTCGCATATCTGTCTTAGTACGAATTTGTGATCTTGTACACCTCTGGTTGCCCGAAAGCCACACAGGGTTTCTTCTATTGTATGCTCTATTTTTTCCCGTACCCTTGTTTCCAGAATTCTTGCAAACAATTTTCCTGCTACACTCAGTCCTTGGTAGTTTTTGCACTCCTTGTTGTCACCCTTTTTGAAGAACGTTATTATTATTCCAATTTGCTAATCCTCCGGGACTTCTTTTGATTCCATAGCGTCTCCTATAATTTCTCTTAATCTTTCGTGACTAAGTTCTCCTGAATATTTTCACATTTCTGGTGTTATGTTGTCGTGCCCCGCTGCTTTTCCGATCTTCATTCTTCTTATCGCTTGTTCCAGTTCTTTTTCGCTTACTGTGTTGATTTGTATTGCGCATTTTGCCACCTGATTCTTTTTCTCGTTGTGATGTGGGTCTTTCTTACTTTCTACATGTTATGCGTCTGTGTCTTCGTTTAATAATTTTTCAAAATATTGCTTCCACCTGGTTAATATGTCTTTTTCACGATATAAAACTTCGTTTTCTTTATTTTTAATGTTTGGTAAAGTGTCTTGTTGTTTATTTCTCATTTGTTTCAGGGCTCCATAGAATAGTTTTTGGTTCTCGGTGAATGTTGTTTTTAGTTTCTGTCCAAATTGCGTCCAAGATTCTTTTTTAGCTTCATTTATCAGGTTTTTTTTGTGTTTTTTTTGCTTCTTTGTATTCTTCGTAGGTTTCGATGTTTTTTGTTCACAAATATTTTTTCCATTTTTATTTCTTATGTCTCACTGCCTTTTTTATCTCTTCTGTTCACCACGGTATTCTCTTGATACTTCTATTACCTATTTTTGCTACTCCACATGCCTCTTTTGCTGCGTTTAATATCACGCTCTTGTAATGCTCCCACTTGTCGGTAGCAGATCTCCAGTTACCTTCTGTTAATTGTTCTTCTAATATTTGTTTATATTTTCTGGCTATTTCTTCATTTTTAAGAAGGTGGCTTTTTATTTTTTCATGTATTACCACTTTTCCTTGTTTTTCCTTATGTTGTTTCACCTCTGTCATTGTCATTTTCACAAGGTAGTGGTCGCTTCCTATTTCTGGTCCTCTGTTAACTTTTACGTTTGTTACTAATCTTTCTATGTTTTTGCTAATCTATTATTGACTTTTGTTTTTCACTTGGTTCCTCTCTTGTGTATTTGTGAATATCCTTGTGACTGAACTTAGAGTTCATTATCACTAGGTCATTTTCCACACTTAGTTCAATTATTTTCCTGCCATTTGAATTTTTTGTATATTCTCTTTCTTTTCCTAGGTGCCTTTCTATTCCTTTACTCTCTTTCCCCACTCTTCCGTTTAGGCCGCCCATCAATATTATTTCATTATTCGTATTATCTATTTGTTTCTGTAATTCTTCGAAGAATTCTTCTTTTATTTCTTTTCTTTCGTCTTCATTTGGTCCATAGGCGACCAGTACTGTGTGTTGTTCTCCTGTATTTCCTGTTTCTGTATCTACTGTTAGGATTATTTCATTTATTTGTTGTAGTTTGGTCACTCTTGCCATCATTTCTTTTGTCATTATTAAACCTAATCCTGCTGCCGCTCTCTGTGCTGTATCTACTCCTGACCAAATTGCCCAGAGATCTTGAGACATTTGTTGTGTATTTTTGCCTTTCTTTTTTGTTTCTGTAATTTCGTAATATCGATCTTTGCATTTTTTTATTTCTTGGACTAGTTCTTGTTCTTTTCCTTTGATACCTCTTAATTGCTGTAGTTGATTTTTCTTATATTTCCTATCTGTTTTGTCTTTTTGTCATTTGGAATATTCCTTTCAAATTGCCGTAGTCGTCGTCGTGGGGTCTGTATTTTTCGATTAAATTATTTGGAAGAAAATGTAACAAATAATTTCCAAATGTAGGGTCTAATTAATGTACCATTTACAATTTCTGCCCAAACATTGAAGAAAATCTGTATTGAAAACAACTTTTCACAACAACATGCGGATTTTCTTGAGACCAATAATGAGCATTATGAATATTGTGAATTCCATCTCTTGTAAAAATTGCCTCATCACTAAATATTATTTTTGACGTAAAATTAGCATTTGTTGTTCTAACAACTACTCACAATATGTCACTCTGCGAGGATGATCTCGTGGAAATAATGCATAAACTCTTTGGAAATGAAAGGAATAAAAATTATAATCTCTAAGACTTCTCCAAACTGAACAATGATACACTCCACCCATAACACGAGATATTCTTCGCGTACTGACTGTAGGTACAGTGGCCACAATTTCCAAAACATGATTTTCAGCATCTTTGGAGGCCTCCACTTCGTTCCTCATTTCTCTGTAAGATTCCCTCATCACGAAGACGTTGTGTGATCCTCACAAACATCTGGTGATGAGATGATGTCTTTGAGGATAACGCTGAGCATAGATTCGCGCTGCTAATTCGAAATTCGGAATTTCATACACCAACAGCAGTGGCGACGCTAGGCTCTGAAATCTAGGGAGGCAAGTAGGGACCAGGAAGAAGATTACGGGGGCATATATTTTTTATCATTTTAATAATAAATAATAATGTTGTCAGTATTAAATTTGTTTGGTACCAAACAAATATAAATATAGTATAGAGTAGAATATCTTACAGCACGCTCTCCTGCAACACCCCAACTAAATTACTCACATCAGTCTATTACAATAAGTAATAGAAAATATGATAAATACAACACAGCAATGATTTAGTTATACTAATTTAATCCTTCGGTTTTTATTTCAACTTGCATTTTTGTCTACAACTTCATTAAGGTCTATCAATTTTGATATGTCTTTTTATTCTTAAATAACTTTTAATTCTTTTTAACGAGGAAAATGATCTTTCAGAAGAAGCTGTTGATACAGGCATTAAAATACAAATTTTTACCAAATTATAAATGCATTCAAATGCTTGCTTATATTGTTCAACGAATGGCAGAAACTCCATGAGTAATTTAATATTTTTATTTTCCTCCCTACAGAAAAATTTCTTAACTAGCGTTATTTCTGAGTCTAAACAATCACAATTTATGTTATAATGTTCTGCTCATTTAGTGAAATGAATTTTATTGAGGAATAAATCAACTGTGCAGTCAAAAGCTTGTATTGATTTTAAAATACTATCATTTATTGTAAATATTTCTTTTAATTCAATTATAATTTTATCTAGTATAGGAATGTATAACTTAAGTTTGACAACATATTTATCATTTTTTACTTCTATGTCTACAGAATCATCTATTTCACAATCTACTATAAACTTTGGTAGCCTTTTTAGAATAGATTTCATTCTTTTTGATCTGTCAAAAGAGTCTGTTTTATCTAAACCAAGAGACAAAATAATATTATTTGCAGATTTCCATATAGAATTCCATTCATTATCATTGTTTCGTAAATTTTAAAATTCATTAATTGTTTCTTGAACTAAATTTAAACCTTTTTTATAATTCATATCAGGGGATTGGAGATAATTAGATACAGTTTTAACTAATTATAAATTTTTTATAAAAATAAGCAGTAAAACAATAAATTCTTTATCAATTTGTAAAAGTAAACCTTTTGCTTCACACCTTCTATCCTTTTTTACATCAGTTTTAAAAATAATATTGTTTAATGTTACAAAAATAGATTAAATTGTTTCTAAAATAGGCTCACATGCTCTGAACTGAACAGTCCATCGTTTATCACATCTTCTTCTATGGTGCTACAGCCCAAATCGGGCCTTGGCCTCCACCAGCTTTCTCCTCCACTCGTCCCTCTCCAATGCAGCTCTCTTCCAGTTTTTCACCCCGATCTTTTTAGCATCTTCTGAGACGCTGTCCTCCCATCTTTTTCTAGGTCTGTCTTTGGGTCTTGTGTTGTGCCATTTGCTTTGTAGTATCTTTTTGGGATTTCTATTATCTTCCATTCGCATGACGTGGCCGGCCCAACGCAGCCTTTGTATCTTAACGAACTCTGAGACTGGAGTCTCTTCGAATTCTCTATAAAGCTCATAGTTGTATCTTATCCTCCAGCCATTATTTTCATTTATTGGTCCAAGTATGCGCCTCAAAATTTTTCTCTCAAAGGCGTTAATTTTATCTTCTGTTCTTCTTGTCATGACCCATGTCTCGCAGCCGTAGCACAGAATCGGCCTAAGTATGGTTTTGTATACTTTCATTTTTGTTTTTCTGTCTATGTCTTTAGACCTGATGGATGGCAGTATGGCAAAATATGCTTTATTGGCTAAGGTGATTCTTCTCTGTATTTCTGTATCTTCTGACCCGTTTTTTGAAATGATGGCTCCTAAGTATATAAAGTTTTCTACTTCTTCGATTGACTCATCCTCTATAATGAGATTTTGCTGTATCCGGTTCCTTCTTGTTTGACAAAGCATTTTTGTTTTTTCTAAGCTTATTGAAAGTCCTACTTCTTTAGCTTTATGTTCCAATTCCGTAAAGATTGCTGTAGCATTGTTGAGTTTTCTTGCCATTATATTGATGTCATCGGCGTATGCTGCGATCTGTGATGCTTTGTTGGATAAGAGGTTGGAACTATTCTCTGATAGATTTCTTATGACGTATTCCAGTGATAAGTTGAACAGGGTTGGGGCCAGCCCATCGCCCTGTTTAAGCCCCTGCGCGATTCTTATGGGGTCCGTTTATTGGTTTTGTATACGTACTTGTGCTTCTGTATGTTTCATCGTTATTTTAATAAGTCTTACCAGCTTCTCTGGTATACCAAATTCACGCAGTATTACATAGTTTTTTTCCTGTCGATACAGTCATAAGCTTGACGGAAGTCTATAAATATTTGATATATATCTATATCGTGTTCCCATTCCTTACTTAGCGTTTGTTTGACAGAGAATATTTGATCTATTGTCGACCTTCCTGGTCGGAAGCCTGTTTGGTATTCTTGTAATATATTTTCCGCCATAGGCTTTAATCTTTTGTTTAGTATGTATGTGAAGACCTTATATGCAGTGCAGAGTAGGGAAATGCCCCTATAGTTTTTGCATTGGAGTCTATCGCCTTTTTTGTATATGGGGCACATAATGCTTTTATTCCAGTCGGTGGGCAGCTGTTCTAATTGCCATATGTCTGACATAAGTGAATGAAGTGCTTTTATAATTTCGGTACCTCCGGACTTAAACAGTTCTGCAGGGATTGCATCTATGCCGGGTGCTTTGTTATTCTTGAGTGCGTTTACAGCTTCTTCAACTTCCTGTATAGTTGGAATTTCCACTTCTGTGTCATTTATGTTTAACTCATTTTGGTTTTGTACTGTAGTATCTTCTATCGTGCCTCTTAAAAGCTCTTCGAAATATTCTTTCCATGTGTCTTTTACTTTCCCTGTGTCACTTATAATACTGTTATGTTTGTCTCTGCATAGCGTTGTTGACGGTTTGAATCCTTCTCTCAGACTTTTTAGATGTTTGTATGCATTTCTTATTTCTCCCTCTTTGAAGTCCTGTTCCATTTGAAGTAGCCGGTCATTCTCGAATGTTCTCTTTTCATTCCTGCACATTTTGTCTACAGTTCTTCTCTTTCCTTCATATTCCTTCCTTCTTTCTCTGGTTCTTCGTTGTGTATATTTCCTATGCGCTTCATTTCTTTCTTTGATGGCACTTTCACAATCTGTATCAAACCATTCGCTCCGCTTATTCCTTTCTACTATTCCCAATGTGTCTTTGGCAGTATCTAAAAGTATATTTTTGATATTCATCAATTTTTCCTCTATTGTTGACGGCGCAGTTTCATTTAGACAGCTTTCTACTTTTTCTATGTATTGTTCTGCTATTTCTGGACATTTTAATTTTTCGGTGTTAAGTTTGTTTTGAAGTTGGAATTTCTCTTTGCTATGTCTCATTATTTTGTATCTGAATTTTACCTGCACCAGTATGTGGTCTGATCCGATGGATGCACCTCTTCTGGATTTAACATCCATGATACTCGTAGCCGCTCTTTTATCTATCAATACATGATCTATCTGGTTAACAGTTTTCCCGTCAGGTGTTATCCAAGTTCCTTTATAGATGTTTCGGTGCGGGAAGAATGTTGAGCTAACAGACATATTTCTACTTGTAGCGAAATTTATTAAGATTTCTCCATTTTCAGTTGTTTCATTGTGTAGACTATGCTTTCCTATTGTCCCAGCATAGACGTCTTCTTTGCCTATTTTCGCGTTCATGTCTCCTACAATTAGCTTTATGTCATTTTTTGGTACATTATCGTACAGTCTCTCAAGTTGCTGATAGAAATCTGCCTTTACATCTTCCTCCTTCTCTTCTGTTGGACAGTGGACGTTTATAAGTGTAAGGTTGAAAAATTTTGTAGCTAGTCTCATTTTACAGATTCTTTCGTTGACTGGTTGGTAGTCTAGTATGTTCTGCTTTATGCTTCTATCAATTATAAATGCTACTCCTAGTTCTTTGCTGCCACTATCCTTACCACTATATAGGATAGTATGTGTTTTTGTGTCTCTTATTCCACTTCCAAGCCATTTCGTTTCTTGTATTGCGGTGACATCAAGTTTATATGTTTGTAATTGCTTTAGTAGTTCTTTTTGTGCTCCGGGTCTATTTAGAGTTCTGACATTCCATGTGCCTAAAGAGAGTTCCATGTTCCGCTGCTTAAGATGTCGTCTGTATGTCCGTCTTTTCCGAGGCTCAGTTGGTTGTTTCGTAACAATAGGTTTTCCAGGTATGGGTTGTTAGCCCATAGCCCAACCCCCTTTTCGGAGGGCCATTTCTTCCGCTTCCGTTAGCTCTGCGATAACAGATTTCCGTTTATCACATATTCGTTTTAATTCTCGAGCCTGTTTTGTAGTTTAAATTTGTTTTTGCGTATTTAAAAATCGAGGATGAATTGTAGAGTTTGACATAAATGTATATAATTTTTCAAGATTAGAAAAAAAAATAGCCGACTTCTTCAAATGTTTGCAACAATCAACAACTAAATTAAACTTATGGTTAAAACAACGAATATATACTGCTTGCGGAACAATACTTTTAATATGATTTTGCGCGCCACCTAAATGACCACTCATTAAAGCAGCACCATCGTATCTTTGTGCTATACAATTGCTTAATGAAATATTATTTTCATTTAATATTGTTTTCATATAATTTACAAAACTAGCAGCATCTAGCATATCATTTGCACTTTTAAACCCTAAAAACCTCTCCTGAATTGCATTTTGATGCAAGTACCGGACTATAACAGATATTTGTTCATCTTTACTCAAGTCTTTTGTTTCGTCAGACATTATTGCCAAAAAAAAATTATTCCTTCTGAATTTTTTTTACATACAATGGTCGCCATAATAGAAATTAATAAATTTAGGATATCATGATGTAGATATTTAGCATTCTTTGAACTATCCTGTTACTTTATTTGTACAATGGTGTCATGTTTACTTATCAATAACATTAATTCTCTTAAATTACCTTTATTTAAACTTAAAACACTTTCATCATGACCACGTTGAGCAATATCTTGCGTACATGTAAATAATAAACACTCACATAAAGTTTTGATGTAGTGTTTGTTTTCTTTAATTTCATTTTGGTATTGATCATTGAACATTTGTTCAATATTTGTTGTCTGTTTCTTTAATTTCATATAATTTACATATTTTATAACACACATTTTATGTTGTTCAGATTAATCATGTTTTACTAGTGCTTTACTTGAATCAAGTGCATTCCTCCAGTTGCGAAACCCTTCATTCACAAAAATGTTAGCTTCGTTTACATCATGGAAAAATCTGCAGTATAAACAAAAAACACTGTCTTTTAAAACACTATACTCCAACCATGTAAATTTTTGAAACCACGTTGATTTAAAAATTCTCATTCAATCACCTTGTTTAACTTTTGGATACTGCGATAGTATCGGCTGACGTGGTCCTTCTTCAGGAGTCTGTGACAAGTCGCTAGGTACAGCAGTAAATTGTTGGTTCTGTTTCAGGTCTCACTGTTGGGGTATATACGCCAGTTTCATTATCGTCATTTATATCATCCTCACTAGTTTTATTTTCACAATTACTTTCTTCAGTAGCACTTAAGTTATAAGATGTCACCATTTCATTCGGTTTTAATATATTTTCTAAATTTCTGATTGTACTGCTGATACTGGTCGAAGACAGGAAACTATCAGTTTTTATTTTTTTCATCTGATTCTGATAAAAAATAATATTATTTGTGCGCTTTATATTATTTTTACTTTACTCTTTGACCACAAAATGACGAATGAGCATTGCGATTTTCATCACTCGTATAAATACCAAAATTTGTAAAACATTTTTGAATTTGCTAAACTATGCACGTGAACGAGTAAGTAAAGTATAGAACAATCTTAATAAGTAATTACAAGTTCATTGCGTCGCTATCGCACTCGCACAATTAATTTTACAAGTTTGGACAAGTTCGGCAGCACGTTTTTTATAACACCAATAATAATCATGTTTAAATGCATATAGAGATTTTTGGATACATGTGCATTGATGCAAAAAATATTATGCTGTATAGCAATGTTTTTGTGTGTGCTTCTTTCAGTGTTTCTGTCTTTAAAAAATGTTAAGATGTTAAAGCAATATTACTAGCAAAATTTTTTAGATTGACACTAAAAGTCAGGGGGGCCAATCCGGGGGCTACTGAAAATTTTAGGAGTGCAAGTTCCTCCCTAAACCCCCCACTAGCGCCACCACTGATGTATGGTAATTTAACAGCGCAGCATTGAAAACTTAGTTTATCATATACTGGCTAGTTTAATCAGCAAAAGTTAAATTTTAAATTTGGTTTATATATTAAAAGCAAATCGAAAATATGGCAGCAATGGAAAATTATTATTCCAATTGACATGTAATTTCGATTTGCTTTTATTTATTTAATCCAAGTTACAATTTATAAACCTTTATAAATCTTTCTTAGATTATATTGGCACACCACCGTGAAATATTAAAAAAATTATAACTACGACAAATATATAAATTAGTGTAAGACATGAGAGATAGATGTACATATTTGCATTTGATTTTTTTTCCCATTTGTCATCAGTTTTAGTCAATTCGGAAATCTTGTTATTAAGTTAAATTTTAAAGAAATAAAATCTTGACATTTATTGTATATTAATTTTTTATTTTCTATTTCTCCCATTTGTACCTACCTTCGAGCGGGTAATATTAACTGTAACAAAACCATATTCAAACGATTTATTTAGCATACATCCCTTAATATAGAGCAACATCAAAAGTTTAAAATTTTAGGCGATGGAGGTAACATTTTAAAAATTATAAATTTTATTTTACCTCTCTCTCGAAAAACGAACAAATTTAATGAAAAAAAAACTAGCGATTGACTATCGATAGTGCTATCGAAATATCGATAGTTTACTGATAGCTATCGAACAATCGATAGTTGAAATTACCGATAGTTTTTCGTCTTTCGACGATTATATGATTTGTAATTTACATATTTACAATATTACTCTGCCACTACTACCTCGACTTAACCTTCCTTTGCTGACTTGAATTTAATCTTTTGGAATTTTAAACTAACGTTATAGTACCACTACTAAATGTCACATAGCATAGTTTTGCTTAGATAGAAATGTTAAGATTAAGTTTAGTCTAGAATCTGAACTCATACTGTAATATATATATATAAAATAAATATATCATCACGCCTTTTACCCATTACTGAGTGTGGCACTCTGCCGAAGCAGATCTCGGTAAGTGATATATTACTTCGCGTGAAGTACGATTACCAGTCGTCAAATCACGGCCCTCAGATGTTAGTGGAGGAGGAGCCACAAGGGTAGATTTAACTTGGTGAAAATTGTTTGTCGCCTGTAGGGATCAAACCAGGGTTCTTAAGATCCACAGGCCGACTCGATACCACTGAGTCACCTACCTATAGTATATACAGGGTGTTATATTTTAATAGACCCAGCAAATATCTCGCTTATTTATCAACTTAGCAATTTCTTTCATATAACATGACTTATACAGCAACATGTAAGCTAGTTGATGACGGATGTACATTCATGATATCATTTCCGGTTTATTAGTAATTAATGTCAACTTTGAAATTTCAAATGGAACATACTATATTTTTTTACAAATTTGAAAACTGCATCAAATTTGCTTTACAATCATGTAAAATAATTCATATGTTACATTATTAAAAAGTAAAATGGTGAGCACTTTAATATACACCAAATCGGAAAGAGAATAGTGAGTCATGACTGTGACTTGAAATAAACAATTAACTAAAACAATTGTAATTATTATTATTAAACGAAATAATATTTTTTTGTCATAATAATACAGAAAATAAGAATAAGGAACACTTCATAACAACAAAATAATTTTATAAAAATATTCAAAATGGCTCCCAGTCTCTTCAATACATGTTTCACAACGTTTTAAAACAGAATAGGTTGCCCTTTATATTTGGTTAGCAGATAAAGATTCAATTGCTGCTTCATTTTTATTCTTCAGTCCGTTTAATGTGTTTACTGGTTCATTACAAACAAAATTTTTCACGTAGCTCCATAAAAAAATCAAGTGGTCAAATCGGGAGATATATATATATATATATATATATATATATATATATATATATATATATATATATATATATATATATGTATATATATATATCTGGGAACGACGGCGTACGTCATTGAAGTGGATACTAATGAAAAAGGAAGATGTTCGAAGAATGTTTTTAAAAATATAAATGTCATTTTTTTGATTTGGTTTTTCACCTGATTTCTCATTAAAACTATTAACATCATGCTGTGTTTTAATAAACCTACCTATACAACGAATATGCATATTTTGGGGCCTCGTCCGGGTTTTGGACAAAACTTAGGTTAAAAATCAGGTGGTTAACAGTGAGTTTGTAAATCTGCGATAAGACTCGTGAGTGTATAAGTGTTGTGACGAAACGGTTTTCGTCACTCGCAGTATAGATTCACCGATGTCCGGACACGTCCGAAACATCGGTGACCCCTAAACTTCTCTCGTTTCCCCGGAAATAAAATCAACCCCGGTTTTCTGTTAATAACTCCGGCTGTAAGCAACGATTAAAATATGTTATACTGTCCTAGCAGCATAATTACGGGGCTAGCGATTGACGCTAGTATGAATTTCGCAAGGGCACGAGAAGCCCTTTAACCACAGCACTGTATGTTACCCCTATGTAAATACATGGTAGCGACCCGATTCATTAACTTTTTTGTATATAAGCCGGGATCCGCGAAGCGAAAGATATAGTTTCATCCTCATCTTGATGAGAGAGGGCCACCGTGACAACCAAGAAGAAGCCGTCCAACTAAATTCACCAGGGTAAGAGATACCGTCTAGTTTACCGTTTTCCGTTTCCCGTCCGTTCCAAGCCCTTCAGGCTACTTCGCTTAAAACCAACATATCGACTTGGAGGCCCTGACTGAAAGCGCCGTCATTTTCGAGCCCACGGGCTGAAGAGAATCCTCGACTCCACAGTTGGGAGTACGATACCGTGTGCTTTGAGACCTAGAGGTACCCTCCGAGAGCGCCGTCATCCTCGAGCCCCCGGGCTGGAGAGAATCTGAGAGACCTAGAGACATCGCGACGCCAGGCGTCGTTTCAGCACGAGTCACCAGAACGCGACGCGCTTCTCAGGGTTGACTCAGAGACCCGCCAAAGATCCGTCTAACACACCGACGCCCACCCGACGCCGGGCGTCCGTTTCCCGAAACCCACCGTTTTATGTCAGGATGAAGTTCTCAAGGGACAAAGTCAGTGGCCGCTACCAAGATAGACACGAGAGAGTCAGTGTATATCAAGATCCACGAAATAAACCTGAAATCTGAAGTCACTCGCTGTTTTATTTCTGCACCCTGGACATAACCCCGACCCAGCTATCCATTACCGTTTGGCTTTCGAGCAATACACGCCAAACTCCTTGTGTCCCACCAAACATCGTCACAGTATATAAGTACATGTACTAAGAGGTGAAATAAGAAAGAGCTGTAATTCTATAAAAAAAGAGGTTTTTGATTTCAAATAATATTTAAGTAGGCAAAACCGAACCAAAAATGACGACGTTAGGAGAATTTGATACTATCGAGAAAAATATATCAACACCAAAAGTAAAACAAGATAAGATCTTACAGAAAATTATATTTAGAGATGTACAACCACGATTGAACAGGAAGAATCTAAAACAATTCGCGGGTTTCACCTATGATGTAGACAGTGACGAATATAAGAAGAAATTAAATGGAACAAAGAGATTTAATTAGGCGATTTAACTGCGGTTTGTGACGTACTTAATATAAATCACGAATGTTCGAAAGAAGACATTCGAATTGCTAATTGTCACTCCGATGAGGAATAAGGAAGACTAGTAGTTGAAAGAACTAATAGAAGAAGAAATCATAACTAATTACGAAGACAACAGAGAGCATATGAGAAAGAAAGGTTAAGAACAGATCCTCAGAATACCAATGGAAATTCGAAAAACAATCAATAAGAAGAGAAGTAGTACCGAAAAGACGACCTAGTTTCGATCAAGAAAACACAATTCAGTAATAACTCCAAACTAAAACCTAAGTATCTGGCTTCCTACCGCATAACCAAAATCAAGCCAAACATCACCTACGATGTGCCAACAGACGGTACTCACGATGGGTCAAAGAAGACCACTACGTGCGCGGAATTCAACAAACCTTCAAAACTCACGAAGAGAAAATGAAGTAAAAGGGCAACTACGAGGCGTCTCCCAAGTCGGTCGACGGTCAGGCTGGCCGAGATGTGGGAATCGGCGGCGTACGTCATTAAAGTGGAGACTAAAGAAAACGGAGGATGCTGGGAAAAATGTTTTAAAAAATACGGAATATCAGTCTGTAATTTTTTTATTTGGTATTTCATCTGATTTCTCATTAAAGCTATTAACATCGTGAATACAGTGTTTTATTAAAGCCACCTAGACAACGAATCCTACATATATATATATATATATATATATATATATATATATATATATATATATATTAGAGATGGGCGAATATCAAATTGATCGAATTCGAGTAAAATAAAATTAAAACGAAAAGTACAAACAAAAAAGAAAAAGACGAAAACTTAAAATTTAAAGTGAAACGTACCTGCTGATATTGGCGAAAAACAAATTTGAAATATGGTACGTCTTCATGGTTTTGAAACAAAATATCTTTGTTATTAATAACTTCAAAGTAGGTATTGTAATAGGGTTAAGTTTATGAACAAATGATAAAGAAAAACATAGTCAAAAATTGAGGTCAACATATGGCGCAATATTCGAGGTATTCGAATGTTCGCTATACTGACGTTAATTTTAAAAAATCTCGAATATCGAATAATGTCAATATTCGCGGCATTCGACTATTCGCGGATGATATTCGCCCATCTCTAATATTTATATATATATATATATATATATATATATATATATACGAGGGTCGTTCAATAAGTCCTTAGAAAAAAGTAGAAAAAACACTTTTTTTGGGTAGATTTTTTTTTATTTTTCTACATAATCTCCTTTTAGCTCTATACACTTCTCTAATCGTTTTCCCAAATTTTTTAAGCCGTCCAAAAAGTAGGATTTCGGAAGCTTCTCAAAATAGGCTTCCGTTTGGGCGATGACCTCCTCATTGGACGTAAACCTTCGTCCGCCAAGCCATTTCTTTAAGTTTGGAAATAAGAAAAAGTCACTGGGGGCCAAATCTGGTGAATACGGTGGATGTTGCAATAATTGGAACTTTAATTCCATAATTTTGGCCATCGCAACTGCGCAGGTGTGCACACGTGCATTGTCTTGATGAAAAAGGACCTTTTTGCGTTTCAAATGAGGACGTTTTTCTTTTATTTCTTCGCTCAGCCGGTCCAATAACGACGCATAATACGCTCCTGTTATCGTTTTTCCTTTTTCCAAATAGTCGATGAAGATGATTCCGCATGCATCTCAAAAGACCGTTGCCATAACCTTGCTAGCCGATTTTTCCGTCTTCGCCTTCTTCGGAGCCCGTTCGCCTTTAAAAATCCACTGTTTTGACTGTTCTTTTGTCTCTGGAGTGTAGTAATGTATCCAAGTCTCATCCACAGTTATTTATCGACGCAGAAAATCTTCAGGATTACGCCAAAACAGCCTCAGAGTCCACCACACGATTGCGTTTATTCTCCACTGTGAGCAACCGCGGCACCCATCTTGCCGAGATTTTTTTCACACCTAATTTTTCGTGCAAAATTAAAGCGACTGTGCCTTGTGATATGCCTGTAGCCTCAACTATTTCGCGCACTTTGATTCGTCGGTCACTTAAAACCATATCGTGGATTTGGTCAATCATTTCGGGGGTAGACACTTCTACAGGGCGTCCGGAACGATGTTCATCTTTTGTGGATGTACGGCCACGTTTAAACTCATTCACCCAATTGTAAACAGTTGCAAACACAGGAGCAGATGTGCCATGAACTTCATCCAACTCAGCTTTAATTTCTTTCGGCGTTAAGCCTTTTAAATACAGATGTTTAATCACCGCTCGAAACTCACTTTTATCCATTATTATAAACAATCAAAAGTTTGTTACTACAATTGACAACAACAATGAAACTACGTGACGGCTAAAGCTAAAACTCTAACAGTTGACTAGTTAGGAGTGCTGCTTACTGGAAAAAATTCATTTTCGATACTACGAGCACCATCTCTTGGATTTTCTAAGGACTTATTGAACGACCCTCGTAGATATATATAATTTAAAAAATATAAATCAGCAAAGATTAGTAAATAACTAAAAAATACTAATATGAATAAATATATTCACTAGGAATGTCAGTCGAATGACTTAATCATATATTCCTTAATTTTTGAAGAGGCACGATTTGCATATTAACAACTTTCAAATATAATATATTTTTCATCTAATTACATTTCTTTTTTCTTTATTGATTAAACGTAACTATTATCTCATTTATCCTGAATTTAGTTTGTTCTTACTTTGTTTCTTCTTTCGATCACTAATTCTCGTAGACCTCTTCTGTTATATATCACACATTTCCGTTGGAAAATTTCTGCATATAGTCCTAAAACTTCATATTAAAATCAGAGAAATAGTCCTTTTTTATTACTGTATTTAAGTTTCGAAAGTATATGCAAACACTGATTTTGATTTTTGTCATTCTACGATTTCTTGAACAGCATGACTACTGGTGCTGACAACTATGGTGTCCTTTGCATCACGCAATTTCGTAATTCCTTTCTTCATTTACTTATCGGAATACTGTATAGCACGTCTGCTATTGGATGCACATCCCCAATAACCATTTGTTGTTTTTTTCCTTGTGTGTGTGTTGTGTGTGATGGTGATAGTGTGTGTGTGTGTGTGTGTGTGTGATTGGATGTGTGTGTGTGTGTGTGTGATTGGATGTGTGTGTGTGTATGTTACCGAATCTGCTATACGAGTATTCACTGAGAAATACATTCTCGTATTCTCTCGGCAGTACTAATAATTTCTGTTTCACCTTGTGGACCAATTATGCCTCAATCTTGTTTCCTTGTTTTCTTTGAACTGCGTCTATTTTAACCTCGTTTGACAGTCTATCTCATAGTCCTTCAGGATTCCTGTACCATATTTTTGCCTTTCGTAGGATCGTATTTGTACTTTTATTTTAGCATTATTTCTTTATTGGTAATGTTGTTAAATTTACGGGTATCTCTTTTTATACTTGCTTGCTCTAGCAATATATTGTGTCTACTCGTAGGCTTCGAGATGTCCTGAACCGCTGTACATCCAAATTCACAATTTGATAAAATCTTTGTTATACTCTTCAATCTAATCAATTCAATAATTTGTTTAACTAGTTTCTGATACATCAGTGTATCGACATCCATCTTGGGAATTGATGCGTCTATATTTGATCAATTGTTATCAGCCACCAGCAAATAATGCGAACAAAACTGAATTAGTATTTCGAATTTGGAGAGAACAGTTTTTTCCCAAATTATCCGTAAAATTCGTTCTTTTATTAGCAAATTTATGAGAAAAAAAATATTTACATCACAAGA
Organism: Pterostichus niger; assembly: GCA_947425015.1. Lineage (NCBI taxonomy): Eukaryota > Metazoa > Arthropoda > Insecta > Coleoptera > Carabidae > Pterostichus > Pterostichus niger. The sequence continues at coordinate 17,376,777 of OX380337.1, forward strand.
TGTGGTAGGCTAAAATGTACAAAGACAAGTCAATATTATTTTACTTAGTTTCAGTTAAAATCTTATAATTCCAGAGTATTGCGGTAAAAGAGGAGATACTAATTTCACGAGATCAAAACATCGAAAATAGGCGTATAGACGAAAATAAATAGGACTCAAAATATTTAGTACTTGTCATTATGCACATCAATCAAGATAATTTTTACTTGTCCAAATAGAGAACAAGAAGACATTTTCCTACAATCCGCGCTCTATTAATTATATTCGTCAAAATCAGTTTATCAGTTTATGTTTAAATTTTAAAATATGTTGCAATTTTATTTTCGTTTCCTATCACTACTTTGTTATAAAAATTATTTTAAGAATATAAATAAGGTATACCGTCAAGCATGTAACCCAGTATTAGGTATGGTACTTTGCCGTAGCAGGAAGTGAATGCGTGTGAAGTGCGATTACCAACCGCCAAAGCACGGCATCCAAATATGTAAGTGAACAGGGAGCCACAGGGGTAATTCTAATATAGTGATAATTGTTCGTCGACTGTGGGAATCGAATGGGGGTTCTCAATTCCACAGGCCGACTCGATAGTTATAACTAGAATATCGTTAAATTAATTTCACTTTTAGTTATCTACTAGCGATCTAGTCGGCTTCGCCGACCCTCAGCTAGGCTCCGCACCCCTTGAAGAAATTATTTTTAAACTTGTTACTTTATACACTACCTAGTCGATGATTAATATTGTAACAAATTATAGTTTACTAATTTTTAGTTACGACTGAAAATAGTAAATTTTCAATAACTTTTAGGTCAAATCAATTGACAAGCAGTCGGATATAATTTTTAGCTATTTTGTTGGACATCTCTTCTTAAAATTTATAGTTTAATACCAAATACGAGTAGTTTCTACTGACATTAAGTTCATTCTACTCGATATCCTTTACAATACATTTAATTTGATACCAAACCGGACAGATTTCTATAAACTTTTGTAAAAAAAATTGACAATCAGTCGGATATCATTTTTGACTATTTTGTTAGATATCTTATTTTAAAATCTTTCATTCGATACCAAACACGATATATATCTAATGACTTTAGAAATAAACAATTGACAATCAGTTGATCACAATTTTTAATAATTTTGTTCGAAATCTCTCACCGAACCTTTTCGTTTGATACCAAACACAATATATTTTAATGACTTCCAAAAAAAAACACGATTGACAATCAATTGGTCACAATTTTTAATAATCCTGTTCGTAAGCTCTCTTCAAACTCTTTAGTTTGATACCAAATACGATATGTTGCTAATGACTTTTAGAAAAAAAAACAATTGACAATCAGTCGATTATAATTTCATTCTGCTCGAAATCTTGCTTCAAAACATTTAATTTGATATCAAACACGATATGTTACTAATGACCTTTAGAAAAAAACAATTGGCAATCAGTTAATAACAATTTTTAATAATTCTGTTTAAAATCTCTCTTTAAAAACTTTGGTTTGATGCCACACTCGACAGATTTCTATTGACTTTTAGGAAAACCAATTGACAATCAGACGATACATTTTTAATTATTCTGTTCGAGATTTCTCTTTAAATCTTTTCATTTGATACCAAACACGATATGTTTTTACTCACTTTTAGAAAAAAAAATCATTGACAATTACTTGATCACAATTTTTAATAATTCTATTCGTAAGCTCTCTTCAAACCCTTTAGTTTGATACCAAATACGATAAATTTCTAATGACTTTTATAAAAAACAATTGATGAACAATCAAACATAAAAGTTGGTTATTATTTTTATTCTAAAACTACTATAAGTTTGTTATAATTTTTCGTACTTAGCGAATTTATCTTTATTTTGCTGTAGAAATACACAGCCAAGCTGATGGTGTAACAACTAAATATCTCTGTATTGACAGATATTGATGAACTTCATGGTGCACTGTCAAGTGAAACATTTATTTTTTAAATAAACATCTATAATATGCGTAAAATATTTCAACAGGAATCTAAACATTTTTCTATTCGAGTAATTTATAATAAAAATGCGACATGTCCACTGAAACATGTGAAATCGACGATAAATGTTCTTCTTAAAAAATCCAAAGCTGCCTCGCTCTAAGTTGATTTTGCACCAAAAATCCATGTTTTTTTAAAATATGTCGCACATCATGTGCACAATAAATGTGAAACTATCAAAAGGCACTCCCCATGATTTACCTCTATATAACAAAAAGTTTTAAATATTTCGGATAATCCGTCTAGGCTGACAAATGGGCAACTGACCGTGATGAATCCAAATATGTATATATATATACATTTTTTTGCTTTTAGTATATGGATGCATTATTTTGAAAAAATAAACACACTATTTAAATCAGCTCTTAAAATGTTAAAATTTTTCATTCTTTGCAGTTGGGCTCCGCAACAAGTGGTTACTCCGGTGATATACTCATATGATCCTCGGGAAGGATTCTTTGTCCAGGTACCTAGCCCTGGTTATGTAACTGCAACGTGTACATTTGTAACTGAATCTAGAACAGCCACACTAGAACTGGATTATTATATCTATGGTAATAATAATTTTAAAACTATATTTAATTTCAAATTAAGGTCTCATTAACATGAACACATCGCTCAATTACAAGAACATACTCTTCTGTCAATTTTCGATTTGACGTACGGTCGACATGCTCAACTCTACTGACACATTAACTCTTCTAACAACATTATTTTCATATTCATTATTCATCAACTAATTCCATAAACGATCCCATTTGTGTACCCACCACACACACTCTGCAAATATTTTATTACCATAATAGGAATACGCCATTCCCGTTTCTTCATCCACGCCCCTGCAATCATGACCATACATCAAAATAGGTACTTATCATTATATACCATGGGTTCATTAACGTTTCGAACAAATACCTATATACACAAATAATAGCTTTTGAAAATGAATACACAAGAATCTGTTTGGATTAGTCATTTCAAGTTTTGTATTGATATAATTTCGCAATAACAACAGAATTATAATTAGTCTATTTTTTATTTATAAACTTAAATGAAAATTGTATATTTATACAAAATATGTAGTTTATGAGATTTCAATATTCATAAAATAGAAAAAACATGCAAATATGTTTTATTGAAAATAGGATATTGACGATAACATGATATTTATTAATTTATCCAATTTATTTTTATTTCATTTTATTGGGCTTTATTGTCGAGTCAAGGGCGAGGTAGATCAGCCAGGAACTTTTATCCCACCTAAAACGTCTATTTCTATTTTTAAAAATATATGTACATATTTACCGGTCCAATAAAATCATTTAAATCTAATTGATTAACTAATAAAACAATTAATTATTAAATATTTATTTTGTGTCGATTTATCATATTTTCAACGATATAAAGATCCAAGTCTCGTAGCGAGTGAATTTCATTAGATTCTAAATGTCAATTATTTTAATTCAATTCCATCGCTGTGTATTTATTTGTAAATAAAATAACATATTTAATTTGCTCAATTATATATGCGTTAGATATGTCATGCGATCAGAAAAGACTTATTTTAGTGTGGATATATAAAATTCTTTTGAAAATTCATAAATTTACGTATTTATTAATTTAATTTTAGATTACCATATTGAACCGATACCATTTATAACTGGTCCACCTGAGGATCTTGTGTTTGTAGGCCAAACTTTAGAATTGTTCTGCGTTATGCTTGCGCAACACAATGTTCCTGTTCCTGATGACGCCCTGCGTTGGACATTACCGAATAATTTAACCTCAAGCGTAAGTTGTGCCTTTTTAATTAATTTGAGCCCATATTGGATACTAGATTTAATTTTAAATATCGATACGTACTACTGAAAATCAAAAATGATCACTTAGACCATCATTTAATCGATACTCGAAACATTAATATTCATATTAATAATAATATTTTATTTACAGTAGTTTAAATACTCGTACATGATACAGGCTAAGTCATAATTTTTAATACTCCTGATCGTCAAGTTATGTTCTTTCAAGCAAATTCTAGTATTTTTTATTTTATTACTACATTGAATGAAGACTTTTTTTTGTGTCTCTAAAAACGATTTCGATGATAAGTAAGTGTATATGCGGAGTATAACGGGATCATTTATTCGTCTATTTAATAATATTTATTATCGCGATTAATAACATGGCAACGATTTCTTACTAAGTCGAGCATTGGTCGTACTTTCAAGAGACGATTTTGTTTCTACTTTCATCTGAAATAAAAAAAAAAACATAAAATCGGTTACGAGACATGGCTTCTGAAATTATTGGAAAACTAATTTTTTTACTTCAATACTCAGATATTTTACGCAGCACATTACTGCTTTCTATATTTCTTCAGAGTTAATTCCATGTTACAATTCTTTATTTATTCTGCTGTAAATAATGTTGAGAATAAAATTCATTATTTCGAGATTTTTTAAAAATATCTCTATGGCGATATCTGTTTTGTCTGATGAAATTATATTTACAAAATCTCCTTTCTTCTATTGTTTTTGGTAACTGCTGACTGAAAGATCATCTTCAGACTCGCTACTGCTACTAACTTGATCACTTCCAGAAAAGTAAATGTCTTCCTTTAATTCCGACGAGTTATTTTCATCATCGCTTTTAATATCTAAATCTGATTCAATGCTATCTAACAGTACTAAAATTGTACCACAATTCGCTTTTACTTTATCCAAATCTATTTTTCTTAAAAAAATTGAAAATTACTAGTGTCATTGCTTGCTCCTAATACTCACATTTGCGATGTTCTAAATAAATACATAATTCTATAAATATAGCGCAATAATAATATATCAAACATTTAGTTCATCAATTTATACTAACAATAGTTAAAGACAATATAGTATAAATAACTTACTTTTATAAGCCATCGTTGTTTAAAAACATTCGAGATACATCAAAATGAAATCGCCTTCACAGACAAGTCTTAACTGCCAAAGCAACAAAGTTCATTGCGCACTATTTCTCGCAGTATTCACTATCATGTCGTTTCGGAGTAAACGTCTTTGAACTGAATTCTAGCACTTATATAAAAATAAGTTACTCACAGTTGTGAGTACCTGGAGCGTAAGGGATAATTACAACACTAACAGAGATTGTCAAAGTATTCCTCAACAGTATAATAACAATGAACAATTAATTTTTGTTTTAATTTACATTTGTATAATAACTTGTTTGTCATTACTTATTTTCATCAAATAAATAAATAGTATTGGTCTTGTTCAAGGAACACAATTCTACAATATGTTCTCGGATTGAGCATACAAGAGTAGAAAAATTCTTATACCGTATTTTTGTGTTTCGTCCTCTTAACAATAAGCTATTATAATAAATTAATCCTTATTTTAGTTAGCTTTGAAGTAATTCTTAATAATATAAAGTAAAAACTTATTATTCATAATAGAGAAAGTTTGTTAAAGAAATGTTCACGTTAGGACAAAAATTCTTTTAAATTCAATGTTATGGTATGGGGTACAAGTTACGCATTTTAAAAATTAGATAAATTTTGCTAGTATTTATGAGTTACGCGTGGGTGTACAGAAGCTTATAAAAAATTAATAATAATTTATCAATATTTCAAAGCTAACTAACTTAAGGTTTGATTCATTATAATTATAACTGTATTAAGAGTATAAGGACAATATGGGGTAGGTGGCTCAGTGGTATCGAGTCGGCCTGTGGATCTTGAGAATCCTGGTTCGATCCCCACAGCCGATAAACAATTTTCACCAATTTAAATCTACCCCTGTAGCTCTCCCTCCACTAATATCTTTGGGGGCCGTTATTTGACACCTGGTAACCGCACTTCACGCGAAAAAATAAATCACTTACCGAGATTTGCTTAGGCGGAGTGCCACACCCAGTAATGGGTAAAAGGCGTGATGATATATTTGTATTTATTTAAGACAATATAAGAAAATACATTATAAAAAAGAACCTAGCATTAATTGAAACGTTTAATACCTGAAATATGCGTGTCATATGAAACAAATATTTTTTTTTCCCTTGGCATTTTTTTAGTAAAATCAAAAATATAAACTCAATCCGGGGACATACTTTATATTGTTTAATTTAAATAAATATATCATCACGCCTTTTACTCATTACTGGGTGTGGCACTCTGCCGATGCAGATCTCGGTAAGTGATATATTTCTTCCTGTGAAGTGCGGTTACCAGCCGTCAAAGATGTTAGTGGTGGGCTAGCCACAGGGGTCGATTTTAATTTGGTGAAAATTGTTTGTCGGCTGTGGGGATCGAACCAGGGTTCTTAAGATCCACAGGCCGACTCCATACTACTTAGCCACCTACCATTTAATACATTCTACAGTTTCTCTTATTAACTAAGTCAGCACCAGTGGTCAGGTAGGGCCCTGGAAACGATTGAGGTATGTAGTATGTGCATTTCACTGTATGTGTCGATGATTTAACTCCTCCCTCCTTAGATGGAAGCTCCCCCTGAGAGGGTGATGTCCCGAAGGTCAATTCCTGCGGTTGCATTATTACTGAAGTATGTATATGCTTTTTAACCAATTACAAGAGCTATAAATTATGATAATGATTAAAACACAGTATATTATAATGGTTAAATGCTAGGTGTATACTAGGTTCTTATATTGATATTCATTGTAGTAACAGGAATTATAGGAATATCTTTAAAGTTCAATGATTTAAAATTAATTTATAAGTTAATTTTGGTAATATTATAGGTTTTCCTTCAGTTATGTCAAAGTAGGTTAATGTTTGTTCTTTGAACTGAATGACACAATTATTTGCTTTTAGTAAGTATACACCCACTAGTTGTTTCACTGTTGCACTGTCTGGGCACTGTACACTATTTTTATCTTTGTTTGGGAATATTCCTGAATATTCATTAATTTCAGGAATAATTTCAATGTGACTTTTCTGGCTGTTTAGTCTTGTATAGCGGCAGTTACTGAAGTTTTGGTGAAGAGGTATTCCATGTTCACATGATGGATTGAAATGGGGGTAGAATGCATTCGGACACTGCTACGTATTGCTTTTAGCACATATGTCCTTTAGAGGTTTAATTTCATTTTCTTTAAAAAATAGTTAATATCTGAGATTATAGTTACAATATCTGACTCGCGTATTGTAGGTAAGGGGTGTACATAGTAAAGTTCAAAGTTCTTTTCGAAGTTTACAGGTATTGAGAACAAATAAATAATTTGGGTTGGTCAGATTTTACAATATATTTTTAATAAATATTCGTAGTCCAAAATATTTTTAATTTTTGGTTCAAAGGGTAGTTGACCTCCATAATGATTGGAATTTTTTTTATTCTAATAATAGTTGATCGGGCTTTATAATAGAGGGATGCAATGTGATGGATTTCTCGATATCTTGTATTATGATGGTGTTGTAGAGTGTTATTAGTTGAGTGTAAAGATCTTTTACGTGTAAAATATTAATTTAATTTGTAACAAGTCATTAATATTTTAAATTTTTTACATTAAGAGTAGTTCGTTGTGTTGAATATTGTGTTCGTTATATTGAAGTTTGTTATAATTTGTCTATTCACTGAGTATTATAGTTTTAACCGATTTTCTAAATGATGTTGGTTATCTTCGAAGTGTCCTAGATATTTGTTATATCTTTTGCCGTCTTCAGCGTCCAAATTTCCAGTCATTTGTTTCAATATTGATCCTAAGCCATCTACTAGGCCTATTTTTATTCTGATTTTTTAATATAATTTAATATGATTTAATTTTTTTTTAATATTTGCTTGGACGTATTTAATAATTTTGTTATGGTTTCCAAATTAGATCTCAGCGATATATTGTCAATACAATTATTCGCTACAGCTGATTGTAAAAGTTTGTGTTGGTTGTTTATGGTTTCATATTTACTTTTTTTATTTTTTCGCGTTTATATTGAATTCAAAATTCGGTGATACGTTATCTGGTTTGTTAAAGACAGTTATTGTTGTGTCAGCGTTTTTAAAGATAAACCCTAACATGGCTTTTACGTTTGCCCATTGTTCGCAACCTAGTTTCGAAATGTTTACATATTAAATTTTGTGTTTTGAACAAAATAATTTCTAGTTAAACAGTGTAAAATATATCTTGAAGTCAATTATAAATTTATTATTATTTTTAAATAAACTAAATCGTGTAACTTAATGTTTTGATTCTTCAACTTATCAACATTTTGGAATTTTTGTCTAAATTGTTCTGCTATTCTGCCCGTCATTTTAAAATCTTTGCTAATACAGTGTGCTAGACTTTCGTTAGAAGAATTAAAAAGCTTAGATTAAATTTATAGAATTTTCTAATTGGCATTATTTACTTAATTTATTATTTAAATCATTTTGATATTGAAATAGAGGTGATAACGGTCTATCAGTGTTTTATATTTCTTGGATGGGATTTTCATTAGTATTTGGAATGCGACTTAAAGTGTCCGCGTTCATATTTAGTTTGCATTTCTTGTACACTATGTCGTAGTATTCTTCAAGTTTGATACGCCATCTAATTAACTATTGACAACATTTTTCAATGAGTTAAGGTACTGCAACGGTTTATGGTATGTGTATATTGTAAATTTACGTCCGTAGAGGTACGGTCTAAAATATTGGCTGGCCCAAATAATCGTTAAAAGTTTCTTTACAATTGTATCGTAATTAATTTCTGTAGTATTTAGATTTCTGCTAGCGCAAGCGACGAGGCAATCACTACATGGATTTCCTTGAGATAACTCGGCTCCTATCGCGAATTGGCTTGCGTCACAGGTCAAGATGAAAGGCTTTGAGAAATCGGGGTATTGTAATAGTTGTTCGTTTGTCAGTATATATTTACAAGTCTCGAAACATTTCATATATTCGGGATCATTAATGTTAATAGACGCGTCTTTTTTTAGGCATTTTGTGAAAGGTTTAGTAATTTTGGCAAAGTTTTTTATGAATCGTCTGTAATATCTGAGTAATCCAAGAAATCCTTTGATATCCTTGGTCGTTTTTTGAATAGTGTAATCTAATACTACTTTGATTTTATTGGGATTTGGTTTTATTCTCCTTCTTCTTGATTTGGCTCTACAGACCTTTCTGGTCCTTGGCCTGATTCAGTTGTCGCTTCTAATCCGTCCTGTTTCCGGTGTACGTGATATTTGCGGCTTTCATGTCCCTCATTACGTTGTTCATTTATCCGTTGTTTGGGCGGCCTCTAGGTCTGCTGACTAGCGGGTTGTACTTGTATATACGGTAAACTTGCCGATCCTCTGTCATGCGGTTCAGGTGTCCATACCTTCGAAGGCGGGGATTTGATTTTACACCCGTTTTAATCACAACATGGCCCAAATATGCGACTTCCTTCTTTAGAAATTCCGATTTGTCGATTTGTATTTTAAAATTAGATTTTCGTAGCCGGTCAAAAACTAATTTTAGATTATTCATATGTGCTTGTAGACTAATACTAAAGATAATAATATCGTCTAAGTAAAATAGACATTTTTCTTTCCTTTTTCTTTAATCCTCTCAGTATGTTGACTATGACTGTTTGACATGTCGCTGGCACATTTTTTAAGCCAAACGGCATTCGAAGATACTCATAATGTCCGTCTTCTGCATTCAAAGTTTTATTTTGTATATCGTCACTGTTAAATTCTATCCAAATCGAGTGTGGTAAAGTCTGACAGCGTCAAGTAAGTCAGTTATATTAGCTGGAGAGTATTTGTCGTCAATTGTTTTTTCGTTAAGTTTACGGTAGTCGTAGCTATTTCCGTTTACCGGAAGCGTCGAGTTTCTTTGGAACAATCTTTATGTACTTCCGGGTACCTATATGACTTTGTGTATATGGGAAGTTCGTTTTTTGTTCGTATGTCGTGTTTGATTTGATTTGTGAATGATAATTTATTATTATCTAGATGGAATATATCGGAATATTCGCTTATTAATTTTGTTATCGCTGATTGTTCATATGATCGGTACGAATTTTGAAAATGTCAAATTAATTTTTTTTTGGCACTGATAAAATTTAGATTTGGGCTAGAGTATGTTTGATCATTATTAATATTCTCGACAATAATTGGATTCGAATATTTGAATTGAATATATAAATTTGTTGAGTTTGTAACAATAGAGACAGCTTCATAGTTTTCAGATTTAGTTACACATTCCGGTATTAATAAGTTTGTAGTCTTTATTTGTGGTATTAGAATTATTCCGTTTTTCTGGTTTACTTGTACATTAACTACTTTGATTCAGGTTCTAAAATGATTACATCTTTTTTAATTACGGAATATTGTTTATGTTTACTCCGTTTTTAAAATTATCGTGTTGAATTTGTATTTGACAGTTAGGGGTTATGATTAAATTTTGATTAAAATCTATGCCTGTTTTTAGACTTTTTAAATGAACTAATCCTAATAAAAGATCGAACTGGTCATGAAAATTAAATAAATGGAATTTTTCAGCGGGGAATTCTACGATGGGTTCGTAGTAGTTTGTTTCCGCATAATTGTAATCTGAGTCGGCGTTACATTCATTATCGTATGTTTTATCATTTATGTTATAAAGTTCCTCGAATACAAAATTTGGTTCTGGAATAATTAATAAAATGGTTAATTTGGTACGAGTCGCGAATTGTATGCGAAAGGCGTTAGTTGTACTGGTCTAGTATTTTGAAAATTTGGTGTTTGTGGTGGTTTGACAGTGTTGTGTTTTATTAGTTTGACAATTTTATTAATGTGCTCAAATTGGAAATCATTTGCAAGCATATTTAGTGCTTCATTGAGATTCCCCAGCTTTTTTGCACGCATAAGTTGGCCTACAAGTTCTTTTAACCCTCATAACAAAATTCTAGGCGAGTAATTTTGAAAATATTTTGTTAAGGTTTCAGCTTCATTTTCATTATCGTGATGAGTCACAATCTACGACATTATTAAATTTAGAATATGTTGAATTTTATTATAAAACTCGAAAGGAGTTTCGTTCTGACATTGTTTTAGCGTAGTTAATTCTATATTCAATGTGTATATGTCCCTTTGTCTGCATATGTGTTAATATGAGCCTTTTATCAAATCGTCCCTAGATATGATTGTGCAAGATGCTACATTAATAGCTGCTTCTCCTTTTATCTTTGACGAAATGCTACTCATCAAGTATTAGTTCTGAAATTATTGTGAATTAACAGCGTTATAAATTACTAGCTTTGAGCTAATTTCTAAAAATCTTGGGAGTAATTCTCGTTCACCATGGTAATCTGGTACCATGTCCAGATATTCTTCCTTAAGAGTTGGCAATAAGTTTGTTGAGTGTAGTAGGGAAATTGTACGGGACGATTCTTATTCGCAAGGTACGAACCTTAACAATCTCCAAGTTGAGTACTATCAAGGTGGATTTTTGCCTGTGAGAGAGGGTGTAGATCAATTGTTTTCTCTTCGTATGATTGTTGAGAAATAACTTGCTAAGAACAAGAAGGTATTGTTACTTTCATTTTGTATCTTCTGTCGAAATTTTATTCTGTTAAATTTTTGTTTGTGTACCGGCACCTGAAACTAATTATCAATTAAATATTGACCGATTAAATTCCCTCATACTTAGCATAATTTAGATTTTTTTGCTTATAATATTCAATTTAGTAGCAAAACCTAAATTCATTTCTCTTGTTTTCGTTGCTTTATTTTTTTTTGGTTAATCATATTATTTTTGTTTTGTTTAGCTGTCATCCAAACAAATAAATAGTTTATTTGTTTTCTTATTTAGCTTAATTTTATTCCAAGTACAATATTTATTTTACAATTATTTATTTATTTCAAATTTGCCATTTTCTTTGCTAATCAATAACCATCATCGTGTCTCTGTCGGTAATATTGTTTGCTAGTTTTGCTTCCTTACCGACACCTCTCAGAAGTTAGATTGATACTATCTTTGTATTCGCGCATTTTGCTCTCTCTTTTCGGCAGACTTTTACAGGTTTTGACTGCGAACGAATTCTTTTTTCTGCGAACGAATTCTTTTTCTTCGAACGACGTTTTGTTGCTGAGGAGTGAGATTTTGATATTGGAAGTTGGGCTATATAAAATATATTCGGCAAACTAGGTTTGTTTGCGAATACCCTTGTGGGATTACAGATATAGTATCATTATAGTGAATATTGCATCAGTGAGATTGCATTATTCAGCGGAGTTGTTCCGGATTAAGTTTGCAATAGGAAAGTCACACATTTCTGTCACTTGAAAGCCGCCCAAGAACTCAGGTAAAGATTTCAATTCGTTTGATATTGAATCTGCCTTTTGTCAAGTAACGTTAGTCTGTTAAGTAATTTTTCCCTTGCACATGGCCCTAATTGCAGTTTTTGTTTTAGGCTTTTTTTTTATTATTTTGACGTCTTACGTTTTTACGTTGTTCTTTTCTTTTCTCGTTTGGCATTTACGTCTTACGTTTTTATGTTTTACGTGTTTACGTTTTGTATTTACGTATTACTTTTGGTCCGTCCTGTATTCCGTGTTAGTGACATACACGTTGTTGTGTGCGTGCTTGCTCGCTGGCATTTTACGCAAGGATTCCGCCTGGTTGTGGATTGGAGTCCCTGATAATTATTACCGAGGGATTAAAGCCCAGCAGTTTGGGAAAAAACCACGTGTAGCGGAAGTAACGCTACGTGACGTTCCGATTCCACGTGATTGGTCCGCCATATTGGAACTGACGATTTTGGACAACCGGTTGACAGATCGAGTTGTTCCATTGCCGCTACATCACGCCAGCGCCTGGACGCCATTAGAGCTAAGTCAGAATAATTTATTCGTTATTTATTATTTTCAATTATATGTTGTTATATTTTCAATTTATGTACCATATGTTCACGAGACATTTGATTTAATTATTGTTGTTGAGATAGCTAATAGTAGATTCCGAGTTGATTGTAAAAATCCAGTTAAGAAGATTTTGCGTAGAATCATTTGTATTGACGTTGTTGTCACTTACGAGGTGTGTCGCTTGTGCGACATGATCGTTATTAGGGCCTGCGATTCTGTAGTCACGTTCGGTCGGTCGTGCCGCGTAAAACGCTTCGTTGGCCAATGACACGTCATACGTCGGTATACGCCAATTCACTTTAGCACCATTTTAGGTGTTGACTTTGCCGCAGTCCTAATCACTACTGTGAGCCACGGCGCCCCGCCTTCGTTTATGTTAGTATCCGTTTGAAGGGCTCTACCTTAAGTGGATTTACGATCCAGTTTGTATTGTAATCTCAGCTAACGTGTTCCGTGTAATTTCCCGTGAGTTTGCGTTAATATATATATATATATAATTAATCCGATACCTTGGCCTACTAGTAATTTCGGGCACCCGTCGTATCCCCTTCCTGGGACGTATCCCGATTTCTGTCGCCCGTGATACTCCTGTTAAAACGGTCGCGGCTCAGCCGACTAGCGCCCATATTTTTTTTCTTTATGATTTATCACCCTGTTTTGTTAGGAGCGATTCGTGCACTATACGAAGATAGCAAGGCTGCGGTGAGAGTTGACGGTAGATTGAGTGATTGGTTTTGTATAGATGTTGGCGTGAAACAAGGTTGTGGGAAGTCTCCGTGTTGTTACGAAAATCGCCTAATAACGCATATGTAATTGTAATGGGTGAATCTGAAGAGCAATTGAAATTACTGATTATAAGTATAAATGAAGTAGGAAAAGATTTAAATCTATTACTGAATGTTGATAAATGTAAAGTGTTAGTGTTTGAGACGAGTGATTTGGTGACTGACTGCAACGTTTCGGTGAATGATGTGAGTAATGAGTTTGTGTACCTGGGTAGTGTGTTTTCGAGGGATGGACGTATTGATCGAGAGATTAAAAGAAGAGTATCTGCAGGATGCAAGATATTTAGTGTTCTGGGAACCTTTACTCTGAACGTGAATGTATTTAGAGATGCTCGATTTGAAAAATCTAATCAACGAATCGAATCCAATGCGTTTGCTCTTATTATCACATATATCCCGCAATTAATCTTTGCCAAACATTCCTATCCTGAAACACCACTTTCGTCTCAACCACATTCATAATTCCTTTCATGCAAGCTCGTTTGTTTTTTACGCTCAGACTCTTTCGTTCAAACAAAAATCTTTAAATCATAATTATCTATTTATTCCTAGGTCGCTCACAAAAACTTTCACCTTTAATTTCACCAACATACCTGTTTCGCCAATAGTTCATTCGACATACGATTCACATGACCAAACCATTTTAACTGACTTATTCCCACTCTTTTAACAACATTCTTTCCCAATCTCACATTCATCATACACAAATGTATTCTGGAAACGGCCTCTACAAGTCTATCTATACACACCCAGAAAATACCTCACCTCCACAGCAGTTATACGCTATTCATGTTTTCTCATCCATGTCCAACATGAACTACCATACCTTAACAAAGGCACACTATTATAAACATACAAACAGCATCTCTGAATACAGTCACGTTCCGAGTAAAGATTCCCAGGGCACCCAATACTTTGAATCTTGCAGATACTGTTCTTTCAATAATATCTCAATCAAAACGTCCATTTCTTGAAAACATACTACCTTTGTATACAAACTCATTCACTTGCCCCAATCCCACACCATTCACTGAAACATTGTAGTGAGACACCAAATCGCTGTTCTAAAACACTAATATATCTTACTTACTTACTTACTTAATCTTAGAACCTTAGGTCCTTTCTACCCTCTTGAGTGTAAGGCTGTGTGGAGGCTATTCTACAGTCTTACTTTTTCATATTTCCTTCCATTCTTCTCTTCTCTTGGTTAGAGATCTTACTTACTCCCACTTAACTCCCCTCTTTTCTAAGGCTTTCTTCACTTCTTCAGTCCAAGTTTTTATAGGTCTTTCTCTTTCCTTCTTCTTCGTTGTCTTTGCTTCGTAAACTTTTCTTGTTGCTCTTACCTCTTCCATTCTATGGATGTGACCCCACCATCTTAATTGTCCTTCTTCTATTATACTGTCTATTGGTTGTATTTGTAGCGCTTTTCTAATGTCTTTGTCTCTTACTTTGTCCATTACTGTTTTTCCTTAAATTTTTCTGAAAAACCTTATATCTGTACTGTTTAGTCTGCTCCGGAGTCTTTCTGTGGTCGTCCATATTTCAGATCCATAGGAGAATGGGTGTCGCAATTATTTTGTAAACTTGTATTTTAGTTTTTTTCGGTATCTCTTTTTTGTTAGTACCACGTTCTTAATACTATTGAATAAGCTTCCTGTCATGAGTATTCTTTCGTTATTCTTTTCGTCCAGTCGTCTATTACTTGTTATTATCGTTCCTAAATATTTCAATTTCTTTACTTGTTCTAATATTTTCTCGTCCAATCTGATTGTATGTTTTCTTCCTTTCTACTGATGACCATTGACTTAGATTTATCGCGGTTAATTTTCATATTTATTTTATCTAATTGTTTTTTTAAATATTTCTAAGTTGCTGTGTAATGTATTTTTGTCTTTGCTCACTTTTACCATGTCATCAGCATAACATATCTCTAGTACTTGAATACTTTCCATCAGCCATTGTTCTATTGTGTATTGCTTTGCTTCTTTTCTCGATTCTTTTATTGCATCATCCAGTACCAGTGTAAAGAGGATAGGGCTCAATATACGGCCTTGCCTGACTCCTTTTGTCGTTTCAAACAGTTGTATTTTTCATTCTTTGTTCTTACATAATTTTTTGTATTTCTATATAAGCTTTGTGCCCTTTCTGTTATGCTATCTTGTATTTCTCGTCTTCTTAAATTGTTCCCTATATCCTCTCTGTTGACCCTGTCAAAATCCTTCTCTAGGTCGATGAAGCACATGTTATGTGCGTTGTGACCCTCTTTTATTGACTTTTTGCACAATTGCTTCACTAAGTTTATGGCGTCTTGTACTCCACTATTTGGTCTGAAACTGTATTGGTTAACTTCTAAAGATTTTTCTAACTGTGTTCTTATTCTCTTCTCTAATATTCTTGCAAATAATTTTGCCACTGAGCTTAGAAGCGTAATTCCTCTGTAAATCTGACAGTCTTTCATTTCACCTTTTTTTATATAACGGACAAATTATTTCTATCTGCCAGTCTTCTGGAGCTCTCCCTGTGCTTAAAACTTCGTTGAATATTTTGCTTAGCTTATTAATTGATAATTCCGGCATTGCTTTTAGCATTTCCACCGTAATTTGGTCATGACCCGGTGCTTTGCCTAGTTTTGCTTTTTTGAGCATTTCACTTACCTCATCTCTTTTATTTCCGCTTTTTGTCCCCATGCTTTCTTTTGGCTATCAGTTTCTCTTTCTATTTTCTCCTCTTGCATCCTTCTTACCTCTTCTCCTTCTAGCAATTCATTGAAGTATTCTTTTAGATTTAGATTGATTTACTACTTTACATGTTATGTTTGTAATACGTCGATAAATACAAAAGGTGCAAAAAATATAAAATATAAAAAAAAATATAGTGTGTAGTGTGTTTCAGGTCAACAACCAAAGCCATGAAACATAAAATCCTCTGTATAGTTACTTTAAAATCTCTGTTATTCAAGCCTTTGATGGCTTCTGGCAATAAATTATATAAATCTAGATCTAAAGAATTTTTCATAGATTTATTTAGTTTGAGATGTGGCTTGAGTAACCTATTAGCAGATCTAGTACCATAACTGTGGAAATCACCATTTTTAGGTAGAGATATCTCATTAGTGTGGATTTCACTTGAGTCATTACTATGTATAAAGATGGAAGAGGCAAGATACCCAAATTTACGAAAGATTGTTTACAGTGCTCCCTGTAATTTAAACCCGATATAATTCTAATTACCGTCTTCTGGAGCCTGAATTGTTTAATAGCAATGAGATGTGTGAGTGGAACAAAGCAAAGTATATAGATTTCAGCATTAAAGAATCAATGAGAAGTTTCAGTCTCCTAAGGAGGAAAATTGTACTTGATAATTTATTATTAAGTTGAAGTATATGTGAATTCCAATTTAATGTATAATCTACTAGGATACCTAATAATAATAACTATTTGTTATACATTTATTAAATAAAGAAACCATTGGTTCAACAATGAAATCTATTAAATCCTTTAAAAGATTGTTGCTAATATTAAAGATATTTGAACAGTTAGAATTATTTAATGAACTGACTGCCTTGTAAACCTCTACAACGTCAGTCGACAAATTCACAATTATGTGATTTAGCCGTGTTTAATAGTATATCAGCTGCGTTAGTATCAATATTCGGAATAAGTTCAATAACCTTAGATGCAACCGAGGTGAACTAATTATTGAAATCGGAGGGTGTTAGTTTGGAGTTAGTAGTATTACTAGCAGACTTATTTCGTTCCTGGTTTATCAGACACCAACTAGCTTTTCATTTATTATTTGATTTCAATAAGAATTCACTAAAGAAAGCACGCTTACTGCTTGCGATTTCTCTTCTGTAATATTTCAATTTTATATCGTACAATAATTTCAATTCTAAATTTTTTGTGCTAATGAAACAGACTTTAATAGCTTGTAGTTTGGATCGAATCATTTTCAAGGACGAGTTAAACCAAACTGTCACTTTACTGTTATTAGAAATTATCTTTTTAATTGGAAAATAAATTTCAATTAATTATGACAAATAGACTAACATAGTGCTGGCATGAGCACTCGCTTGCAATATAAAATTAGAAAAATTCTCAGTACAATTCAAAGAATACAAAGCTAGTTTAAAATTCTGAATATTTGTACGAGAAAAAATTCTAACATCCCTGATGATCCGAATCTTATTTATTGTCTAAGTATTAAAAATTGACCGTAATGATCTGATAAACAGGGATCAACTACAGCGACGTCATATAAATTTGGTTCTAGATTGGTAAGTATATTATCGATGCAGCTACTAGATTTATCCGTGACTCGTGTGCATTCAGAATAATGATTTTGAAACGAATCCCCATAGCCGACAAACAATTTTCACCTTTTTAAATCTACCCCTGTGGCTCTCCCTCCACTAATATCTTTGGGGGCCGTGATTTGACGGCTGGTAACCGCACTTCACGCGAAAATTATATCACTTACCGAGATCTGCTTTGGCAGAGTGCCACACCCAGTAATGGGTAAAAGGCATGTGATAAATTTATTTATTTATTATACGAATCAATCAAGTTCTTAAAAGTATTGATATCGTGATTTAGGTTAATACGATTAAAATCCAAGTTAAAGTCACCCACAATAATGATTTTTTTAAAAGAACACTTTAAATTGTTCAACATATTTTCAAAATTGTATAGAAAATCATTTAAATTTCCCAGACAGGATCTGTAGACAGCAATTAGAAGTATACCGTGTTCAACTAGTTCAATACCACAAAATTCCGCATGAAATGTCAAGTTGAAAGCCATCAGCATTAATGGTTTATAGATTATATTACGTCTGGTGAAAATAGCAACGCCTCCATGCTTGGTAAAATCTCTGCAAAAGAAGGTCGTTAGCGTAGAACTACTTAAATTTACCATATGCAATGAATGGACGTCAAGCCAGTGTTCCGAAACATAAACAGTATCAAATGGATAGCTGTTAAAATACAACGAAAGTTGATCTATTTTGTTCCCCAGTCTTTGAATATTAATGTGAACCACACCTACATTTTTTTAAATTTATTATAATGCAATTTGTCATCGACTGCCTTATATAGAACTGGTATCCTGTTTGGCGGTTTGGAACCTCTGAAAAAACGGTTTAATACACACTCCAGAGGGCCAAAGGGCTGGATCCATGACCTTCTCTTTCTTGTCTTGATAGATGGTTATTTTAAAAGACTATTACATATCAGGATACCTTGAACTCAGTTTCTCAACTTGAATTTCAGGAAAATTAGAAATAAAGTGATTTTTGACGTCCTGAGCTGCCGTCTTTGGATCAAGTCTATACACATGTAGTGAGAATAGTTTAGGACCTCCTTTTAAAGTCACTGCGATATTATCTTTATATGTAGAATGCCAATAATTGATTTATTCTTGTGTCTCCTTTTTGTTGCATTAGCATAATTTGGAGCACTGTTAGCAGAAATACTTATGTTTTTGAAGGATTTATTATTTACTATTCTATTAACCTCATCACTCGGCTCAGAAACTTTGTCTTGGTCTTTTTTCTGTTTTTAGTTTTATTTGACAAGTTTGATTTTGTCTCAATATCAAAGTTAGTAATATTTTCTTGTTTACTTTGACTAGAGTTTAGTGGATTTTGATCGTTTTGAATTAATCTGGCAGGTGGCGTTTGATGTATGTTTATTGACGAAACTTTTGGTTTCTTAATATCATTATTTAAATATGTGATAATTGTTTATTTGTCCTGTATTATCACACTTTTATCTGTTAACAGTTTTTCTTTTTCTACTATTAGTTTTTTAAGATAACAAATTAACAGTTTATATATCCTTCAAGGTCACCTGTATCATTGGCGTCGACGATATTATCGTCTCCATTACAACATTTTGTAATATTGTCCCTAACTGCTAAATTTTTATTTATGCAACAATTTAGATGAAAAACATTGTCACAAATAACACATTTCACCACATTGTTCACAGCATTCTTTTTACTTATTTTACACAGCTTTTTCGTAATTTCAGGAGAGCTATCCGAAACTATGCCGTTATCTGCCGCTATTTTCTAATCTGCATCTTTCCATTATTTCATCTTCGTTTGTGGCCAGTTCTCCTACTTCTACTTTTAATAAAAAGAAGCGTTGGTGGTTTGCTTTTTTTGTGTTTCTTAATATTCCGAAGATCTATTTATGGTTTTCTTTATACGCGTTTTTCATCAGATCTCCAAATTATGTCCATGAGTTCGTTTTCGCTACTTTTATTATGTTTTTTGTTTTTCCTCTATCCATTTTATAGGCTTCGTAGTTTTTTCTCTCTTCGTATTTAAGTATCTTTTCCATATTTCTTTTTTCTTTTTGATTGCGTTTTATTCCATCAATGTGTCCTTTTTATCTCTTTGTTTGAGATTTTTGCTGTTCCACAACTTTCTTCTGCTGCTGTTAATATACTCTGTTTAAATCCTTTCCATGTTTCTTCTATATCTCCGTACTTTATTTCCTTTTTCAAGCCTACTTTTTCTTGAAATTGTTGTCTTATTGGTTTCTCTTGTAGTTTGACGCTCTTGATTTTATTATTTTGCGCTTTTCTTTTGTACTCCTTCTTTTGTCTTGAGTTCTTAAAAGTTAATGTTACCATGTAGTGATCACATCTTATTTCTGCTCCTCTTTTTGTTCTTATATCTATCACTTTTGGCCATATCATTTTTCTAATTAGAAAGTAGTCGATTATGAATTTTTTATTTCTGCTGACCATTTCTCTTGTTATCTTATGTATTTCTTTATGTTTGAAATGTGTGTTTCCAATTACAAAATCATTTTTAGGCAAAATTCAATTATTCTCTTTCCATTCATTTTCTTTTTATCCTCTCCTTGTTTTTCCAGGCACTATTATATTCCCTCATTCTGGTTTCCTACTCTGCCATTTAGATCTCCCATTATTATTGTATTCTGTTTACTTTATTCCATCTGCTTTTGCAATTCGTGAAAGAAATTATCTTTTTCTTCTTTGCTTGCGTCTTCGTTTGCCCGTAGGCTACTACTATCATGCAATCTTCATTATTTGTGTCTTCTTTTAACTCCAGAGCTAATATTCTTTCGTTTCTATAGTATTCTTTCTTTACACATTTCATCTTCTCTTTATTTATTATACATACATTCATAATTTTTTACTCCAAATCATTACATCCAATATTCATTCGCTACTTTTTTACATCCGCTTCCTTTCTTTTTCGTTTCTGTTAGTCCTATGTACAGTACCGGACAAAAAAAAGTACGCACAGTTCGAATTTGCATATTTGTGCTATTATCGTTACAAAAAAAAACTACATCTCAATCAATCTCAACGAAAGTTTATTAGTTTACCTTTATATTTACATTGAAACAATATTACAAGTATTAGAAATCTTAACGAAAACAATTTTAGTGCCTAGAGATTCAATTTTAGGCTGGACAAAAAAAAGTACGCACGTGACAAAAAAAAGTAAAAAAAATATCACACTCGTATCTAATATTTTGTACGACCGCTTTTTGCTTGAATAACGGCTTGTAAACGTCGAGGCATACTTTCCACAAGGTTGTGGATTTGCTGCTCGTCGATTGTATTCCAGGTTTCCCGCAAGGCATCAAAAAGTTTTTCTTTATTCGTAATTTCACCCTTATCGACGTTGCGGTCTAAAATAGACCACAGATTCTCAATTGTATTAAGATCTGGCGACTGTGCTGGCCAATCCAGAAGTTTAATCCGCGAAGAACAAAAAAAGCCGATGTTTTGCGAGCCGTATGCTTCGGATCATTGTCTTGTTGAAAAATAAATTCATCCTGCAGACCGACTTTTAGCAGAGATTCTTCCAGATTTTCATTGATAATATCAATGTAAATATCTGATGTCATCGTACCATTGATTCGAACAAAATTTCCCGTTCCTGACCATGCAAAATACCCCAATACTAATACACTTCCGCCTCCGTGTTTAACGGTTTTCTGTACATTATTATCAAGAAGCTGTTCTCCGGGCTTAAACCAAACGCGCGATCGTTGTTTATGACCAAATAGTTCGAACTTGCTCTCGGCACTCCAAATAATCTTTTTCCAGAATGCTACTGGCTTATCAACGTACTTCTTTGCGAACTCAACTCGCTTGACTTTATTTGCCTTTCGAATCAAAGGGCGTCGTTGTGCAAAGCTATTTTTCAAGCCTGCTTCTCGAAGTCTCCTACGGACTGTTCGATCAGAAATGTTTAGTTCTGTGTTTTCCACAATATCATTTTTTAGTTTTTTCCCAGATAATTCTGCGAACGTCCAAATGAATTTGTTTTTCTTTTTCTTCCGCGTCCTACTTTATCAGTAACTACACCAAGCTTATTAAACTTTTCACATATTTTTCTTACTGCACCTTCACTTATTTCATATTTTCGACCGATTTCTCTTTCAGATCTGATCTCTAATTACGAGTTTTCTTATTTGAATAGCAATTTTCGGCATTGCGCGTTTGTTATGACTATACTTGTTTATTAAACAATAATAACTGACCGAACAAGCACCGAATCTACTTATTGACATTACGTCTGCCTTCCTGAGTTTCGTTGAGTGCCAATCGGGTTGTTGTCACTGATGGAAATATATAAACATTGTAGTGCGTACTTTTTTTTGTCCAGCATAAAATTGAATCTCTAGGCACTAAAATTGTTTTCGTTAAGATTTCTAATATTTGTAATATTGTTTCAATGTAAATATAAAGGTAAACTAATAAACTTTCGTTGAGATTGATTGAGATGTAGTTTTTTTGTAACGATAATAGCACAAATATGCAAATTCGAACTGTGCGTACTTTTTTTTGTCCGATACTGTATATCAATTTTCACTTTTCTCATTTCTTCAGTTATTTCTTCTTGTTTATTACTTATACTTTTCACATTCCATCTTGTTATCTTAATCTTCTGTGTTTTCTCCTCTTTCTTATTCTTTTCTTTTCCATTATCCATTTTCGTTTCCTTTATATTTTCCGTTTTCTTATTACTTTTGTTAAGGTGTCTCCTGTTTTTGTTCAGTTCTTTGCTTCTTCCAGATCGTATTTGACCCTGATCCATCTCCATACCTTTTATTTCCATCTTTTGAAACCCCACATTTACGATTGTCCTTCCTCTTTTGCTTGTTTGGCTTTTTCTCTATTTTCTTTCTTGTTTTTCTTTCCATTAGCGTTAGATCATTATATATATATTATATATATATATATATATATATATATATAAATTATATGATCGTGGCCGATATATAATAAAAAAACAATATTTTGATTTCAACACAGACTTTATTTAGCAGTTGTAACTTAGAGTTTTCACAGTAAAAAGGATAACATGTCTTTGTTTCACACATATTTATAGCGTGTCTTATCAGAAAGGTTCTTATTACAGCGTGAGAGATTCCGTTAGACATTCATCACAGATTTGTTATGTCAGCATCTAATAGGGTTACATAATACTTCCCCTTCCAGATGATGGCTAAGAAATAGTGAATGGAAAAGAAATCTGAGTTTCTACTTTATTAGTTGAAAGTGGTAATTGAATGATTTTTGTTTTATCAGATGTCTTTCCTTTACATATATTTTTCTTATATTTATTAATTAATTTATAACACATGAGGGTTAAAATAATAATAATTATTAGTACATACTATCTAGTAAAATGTGTTTCATGTTTAGTGTCTAATTCTTGCAGTGGTCTTATAGTACGAATAGCTTTTGTAAATTCTTCTATATTTTGCTAAATTTAATTTTTGTTTGGTTTTATTTCTAACATCAATGGTTGTGGAAACTGAAGTTTTATTTCTTTATATTTATTTACAAAAGGTTTGAAAACATAGTCATTAATTTTACATGGACTGGTAATCTGAAATATTCCTTGTATGCTTTTTATTTCTTTAATATTTTTGCAATCAATTTCAACGTTCTGTTTATCAGGGCTAAATATAATGAATTCATTCGAATTTGGAATACGAATTATATTATTATAGGATGTTATTTGTTTAATTTCACATTTACTATTATTGCTGTACAATAATTGGTTAGTACATTTACTTATTTTTATATTGTTAGTTTTACAGTAATATTACTTATTATTAATTAAACAATCATCAACCTTAACATTATTGTCAATATACATTGTTGTATCTTGGTCATATAAATAGTACATGTCGTTTTGTTTAAAGGGAATCATTGTCATTTGGTACAAATTGTGAGTCTTCTCTGACATAACAGGAATGGTTATTATAAAGTATATTTTATTTTTATCATGATTACAAGTAACAGTTAATAATTTAGAGATTTTAACTATATCATACATGGGTAGCATTTGTTTTAGATTTTCAAAAGATATTAAACTTACATCGAAAGTGTGCAGAAATAAAAAATTTATACTTTCGTTTATTTGAGATATAATCATTTGAATATGATTTAGTATAGAGATTATTAGCTGCAGTTTTGAATTGAGTAGTAATAGTGCATCTTTGTATTCCCGTTTGTTAATTTGTTCTTTTAATAATTTTATTTGGTCAAAAGTTCTTTTTCATTAATATTTACTTTATTAATGTTTAGTAAAATCTTCCAAATAATATAAATTATTTTTTATTTCTGTTTGTAAATTTTGTTCATTTTCTTTAATTTGTTTGAATAATTGTTCATAATGTTCGGCGTCATTTTGATCTAAATTTCCGGAAATATATTTTATGACTGTACCTAAGTCCATTTATTAGTCCTCGTTTATTTCTTTTGTGATTCTTTAATTTGTAGATTTGATTTTCTGTATGTTCATAAATCATATTCATTACATTAAATGCGTCAAGGTTTAGTTTTTGCAATGGTTTAGAATTATTGTTAAAAGTGTTTACTATGTCAGTAATAGTTTGAAAATAGGGGTTGTAAGTCATAGTTAAAATAGGTGTATATTAGAGATAAAAAAATATCGATAGTACTATCGATACATCGATAGTTTTAAAAAATAAAGTACTATCGATAAGTAATTAATAGAAAAAAACTATCGATAGTATCGTTTAGGAATTATCGTTTAGTAACTATCGTTTAGTAATTATCATTAGTAACTATCGTTTAGTAACTATCGTTTAGTAACTATCGTTTAGTAACTATCGTTTAGTAACTATCGTTTAGTAACTATCGTTTAGTAACTTTCGTTTAGTAATTATCGTTTAGTAACTATCGTTTAGTATCTATCATATAGTAATTTTATTTATAATATTTAATAAATTTCTTCAACAATCACATTTATTCATTGTTTCTGTTATTTAACTTTTTCTAAAATGTAATATTTTAATAAACAGCAGTTACTTCTACAGTTTCCAATGTAAATTAAATGAAACAATAGTTACTATATTTTTTTATGTTGATTATATTTTCAATTATTATCAAAATTTAATAAATCATATATCCTTTTCATTGAGTTACAATATTTTAACTCATTGATCCTATCTGGTATATAATTTTCACTTTTGTCTACACAACTAAATAAATAAATTTAAAAGTGCAAGTCATTTCTCTACATTCATAGTCAAACATAAGTAATTGTGTTTTTCTCCTACTGACACCGCAAATCAGATTTCGTTTGCTAGAGCAACGCTTCAATAATACAGAGTCTGTATCATGTTTCTGCACTACCTGCTATTGTAACTTCGGCCGCTTTCTCCGAACCTAACAACATCTGTTTTTCAAGTACCTACATTCCAAACATCTTTGTTCACCCCAAAATCCACAATTTTTTCCTTCTAACCAGGACAGTCTCCGCTTACCACTCATCCAGTATGCATCACAACTCCAAAAATACTATCACAACACCACATTTCTTTTTTATTTGATCTAAATTAATATAAAATCTTGATCTCGACAAAAGTATAAATTAATGTAAGTAATGGTATATACCTAGATATAGAAGTACATATTTGCATTTGATTTTTATTTTCACATTTGTTACTTCTGAAATATTGTTATTAAGCCTAAATTTTAAAGAAATAAATTTTTGACATTTATTGTATACTTTCTTATTTTCTATTTCTCCCATTTGTACATACCTTAGAGCGGGTAATATTAACTGTAACAAAACCATATTCACAGGATTTATTTAGCAAACATCCCTTAATATAGAGCAATATCAAAAGTTTTATATTTTAGGAGATGAGAGTAACATTTAAAAAATTATACATTTTATTTTTCCTCTCTCTCGAAAAAGGAACGAATTTAATCACTGATTTTAAACTCTGTATAGGCAAATATTTTGTAATTTTGAAAAAAAAAATTATACTTTTATAAAAAAATACTATCGATAAGTAATTAAAAGAAAAAAACTATCGATAGTATCGTTTAGTAATTATCGTTTAGTAACTATCGTTTAGTAACTATCGTCTAGTAACTATTGTTTAGTAACTAAAACTATCGTTTAGTAACTAAAACTGTCGTTTAGTAATTAAATTGACTATCGATAGTACTATCGAGATATCGATAGTTTACTGATAGCACTATCGAACAATCGATAGTTGAAATTACTGATAGTTTTTCATCTCTAGCGTATATGTCGTATTCGTTAATATGGGTTTTACCTAATTGAAGTAATGTGTATCTGTTATTAATAGAAATATCTTGAAGGAATTGACCGTGAGATAAGGATATTAATCTGTAACAAATCATAATTTTAGTTTATCGATTTTTACTTTTCTTTTATGAATTTTCCCTTTTACTTCAATAATATGGTTTTTATCATTATAATTACAATTTTTAATTTTTCGAAAAGTGGTTTTTTGAATTTTGTTATCAGTCTAGGATTTTGTTTAAGAAAAGCTTGAGAGGCGTTTTGGAATTTTGTGTGGCTATTATTTGGTTTAAAGCATTTTGATTTTTCGTTCGCCATTTTATTTCGTAATTTATCATGTTCAATTTGTTTATTTTTTTGAAATGATTCTATTTGTTGTTCGTCTTGGTCGGATGTGTGAGTAATCTCTACCGTATAGTATTTCATTCGGTGATAATTTCGTAACAGAATGTATGGTGTCATTGTAAGCTAGTATAGTTATCGTCAACATTTCGTCTAAATTTTTATTTGGATATTTTTGGAATAAAATTCGCAAATGTTCTATTAGGGTAGAATGTAGTCTTTCTATTGCGTTTGATTTTGGATTACCAACGGATGAATTATGTAAATTTATTTAATTATTGTGACAGAAAGTTGTTTTTTTTATTAGTTTAGGGTCCTTCAGCGTCTGTGGCTATTAGGACCGATACATTAGTGTACATAGGTTGCATGTTATTACATTGTGTTTATAATTGGTTGGTGATCTGTATGTCATTTATGTAGTTTATTATGTTTTCTTCTATATCTGGTTTGTTTGTTAGTGCTTGGTTTAGTGTATCTGGTATTTTGTGTGTGTGTCTTGCTTGTGTATATTTTGTACATTCTAGTAGTATGTGATTAACGGTTAGGGGTGTGTTGGAGTCTATTTTTGATTTTTTGAAATTCGGTTTGGTAGATTTGGTGAGGAGTTTCTGTTTTTTTTAGTCGTAGGAGATCAAGTATTAGAGGTGGTATATTTATATTCCAGGGAGGGGTGGTACTATGGCGTTTGGGATATATTTTTTGGATATTGTAGTTAATATTTTCGAGTGTGGTATTTATACACCTTTGTAGGGGGACATCGTGTTTTATTGATTCCGTTTTCCTTTTAAATATTTGTTTATGGGCTGGGTTGTTTGGGTTTGATTGGAGTTTTAGAATGTAAGATGTTATTATCTGGATTCTGCGGTAGTCCAGCGCTTGTTCTCCTGCTTCGTTTAGTAGGGATTTGGTGGGACTTGTATGAAAAGCACCGGTGGCTATTCTTATTGACTGGTATGAAATTCGGTCTAGTTTTTCTAAATTGGTTTTGTTGGTGGTGACGTATGCAATACATCCATACTCCAATTTGGATCTCGAATTAGTGATCTGTATAGTTTTAGGATAGTTTCTTTTTGTGCTCCCCACTTGCGGTGTCTTAATGTCTTTAATAGGTTAATTCGTTGTAAACATTCCTTTTGGAGGTTTTGAATGTGTGGTTTCCAGTTCAGTTTATTGTGTAAAATTATTCCTAGAAATTTAATGGAGTTTACATATTCTATTTCAGTGTTATTAATCATCAGTTTAGGTTTGTGATATATTTTCCGTTTTTTTGTAAAGTGGATGCATTTTGTTGTAGATTGTGAGAAATTAAATCCTGTTTGACTTGTCCAAATTTCTAAGTTGTTTATGGTTTGTTGGAGTTTGTTTTGGATAGTGTTCAGATTTTAGTTTTTAGTGTATACTACCAGGTCGTCGGCAAATAATGAAATATTGACTTGAGTTGGTATAGAAGATGTAATTTTATTGATAGCCAGTAAAAATAACGTAACGCTTAGGATTTCTCCTTGTGGTATTCCATTCTTTTGTTCCCTTGAGTCTGATAGACACCCGTTGGCTTTGACTCTGAATTTTCGATCACATAGAAAATTTAGAGTGTATAAAAGTATGTTTCCTTCTAGGCCGTGTTCTTGCATGATTTTTATAATTTTATATTTCCATGTACTGTCGTACGCTTTTTCCAAGTCAAAGATTATTGCTATCATATCTTGTTTGTTAGTGAACGCGTATTCTATTTCTGTGGTTAGTGTTACAATTTGGTCTTGGGTCGATCTTCCATATCTGAAACCGCTTAGTGAATTGTGAAAATGTTGTTGGATTCTAAGAAACATAAGAGTCTTCGGTTTATAATTTTTTGGAGAACCTTGCTTAGTGTGTTGGAGAGTGAAATGGGTCTGTAGTGTGATGGATTTGATTTCTCTTTTCCCGGTTTTAGAATGGGTATAGTGAGTACTTCTTTCCATGCTACTGGATAAACATTTTGTGTCCATATTTTGTTATATAGTTTTAATAGGTGGTTTATTTTGTTCGCTGGTAATTGTTTTATTAATTCATATGTTATTTGGTCTGGTCCAAGGCTGCTGTTGCATTTTAGATTTTCTATAGTACTTGTTAGTTCGTTTTTGGTTATCGGTCTATTTATGTCTGACATGTCGTTTTTTTCTGTTTCTATTGCATTTTGTTCATTTTCAGTTTTATGGATTTTATTATATACTCGTATATTATCGTTCGAGTTGTGTTCGAATGTTTCTGCTAGTATTTCTGCTATTTCTTGTGGTGTCGAGTAGATTATATCGTTATTGATTAATGTTGGTGTCTGCTGGAAGGTTTTTGTTCCTTTAATGTTTCTAATTTTGTTCCATATCTCTTTTTTTGTGTCTTCGTTTATTTTGGATACATATTCTTGCCATGATTGTTTTTTAGCTAGCAGAGTAGTTCTTCTGGCTATTGCACTTGTGCGCTTTAAGTTTATAAAATTTTCTTGTGTTTGCGTTTTTCTGTATAGGTACAAGGCTGATTTGTTGTTCTTTGTAGCAATTTTGCAGGCTTCATTTCACCAAGGTACTTTTTTAGTTTTTGAATTTGGTATTTTTTGTCCTAATGCTGTTTGTGCTGCGTTTCTTATTTCTTCTGTAAGATCTTTTACTGCACTATCGATATTTTCTATATTTGTTTGGTGTTTTGTTTCTAGAATATCTCTGAAAAGTGTCCAGTTTGCTTTTTCAGTATTCCATTTGTAGTAGTTTGGATGTATTTCTCTTTCTTCGGTTGTTAGTGGTGCGATGTCTATTTTAATTGGGAAATGGCCGGTATTATACGGGTAGGATATTACTTGCCAGTTGAGGATGGGTGCAATTCTAGGGTCACATAATGAAAGGTCGATGCAGGAGAACGTATCAGTACCTGGGCAAAGGTGGGTTGGTGATCCGTCGTTTAAGATTATTATGTTATCGTCTATGATTTCTTCAACTAGTTTACCACGTCTATTTATTTTACTAGATTCCCATATGGCTATTGAGATCTACTATGATAAATGATGAGGGTAATTGTTCTATTATATTCTCTAGTTCCTCTTTGGTGGTATGATGATTTGGTGGAATGTATATGTTGCAGATGGTTATTTTGTTGGAATGAGGGCTGTTATGGCTACGACTTCTAGATCTGATTGAACATTAATTTGTTGGGTATGTGGAGTATTTTTGCTCAGTATGGCAACTCCGCCACTGGCATTTGCATCGTTTATTCGATCTTTTCTATGTATTGTATAGTTCCTTATGTTTGCGTTATGGTGAGGGTGTAATCTGGTGTCCTGTATACAGATATATGTTGGTTTTGTGTCTTGTATTAATTTTTTTATTTCGGGTAGGTGTGTAAAGAATCCATTACAGTTCCATTGTAATATTGCCATCCTGGGTTGTTGTTTCTGGTTCTGAGTTATCGTCTTCAAAATTTGATGTTTCTGATTGTTCTTCATGTGATGTTAATTGTGATAAGTCATGTGTTGACGAAAGTTATATTTGTTTAGTTCGTATTTTTTTAGTTTTTTGATTATTTTACCCAGGCTATATTTTATTTTATGACCTTTTATTTTTGTATGTATATGAGTTAACATATATATAACTTTTTCTGTTTCATCTGTGTGCTCATTAACTATATTATATACTTGTTTATGGTTTAGGCCTTTTGAGTTTTCAGCTATATATATAAACTGTTCGTAGTTTAAGATGTATTTATTCTGATTTGCATTTATATGATCTTCTATTTTAGATAATGTATTGATAAGTTCGCTTTGTGGTGTGTTGGTAGGTGTAGTTTTCTTTATTTTCTTTTTTGTTTGAGTTAAGATTTTTCCTTTTTGTGTTTCTTTGTCATTTTCCTCATTTTCAGAGTTGGTGGATGTTGCTTGTCTATTATGTGTTAGGTCTGTTATAGGAAGTGTTTTGCTTCTGTTTGTTTTTTTAAGGCGAAGTATTGGTATCGGTTGTTTGGTGAATTCATTATTATCGGTGTTAGGTGTATTGTGGTCAGTCTGTTTATTTTCTACTAGTTCTGTTACATCATTATTTATTTCTAGTTCTTCTGTATGGTTGTCTATGTTGTTTATTTCTGATGTTTCTTTTTGCGACGCGGTGTTTTGTATATTTGTGTTGTTTTTTATTTCTAATGGTTGGATAGGTTGTTTTTGTTGCTGAGCGGGATTGTTTGGTATTTGGGTTTGTTGTTTGGATAGTGATGATATTTGGTCATTTGGAGGGTGGGTTGTCGTATTTTGGTTTGTTTGTTTTTCATTGTTTGCCTCGCAATGTTGATTTTTACATTTGTTTTCGGTATGTCCAGTTATTTTGCATTTATTACATGTTGGTAGTTTTGTTGTTAGGTAGATTTTGTGATCAGTATTTTCATGGTTGATGACTATTGATTCCGGGATTTTATGTTTTTCATTTTCGGGAACATAGACTTGTCTCCTAAAGCTTAATATGTGCGCATATTCTGGATCTTGGAAATTTGCACGTAGGTTAGTGATTGGCGATATCGTATTGGTATTGCTTTCTAGGTATATGCAGATTCTTTGGTTGCATAATCGTGAGACGTGAGTGATATTTTCTGGTTTGATTTTTTCGCCTACAGCGATTATGTAGTTTTTGATGGGGATTTCGGTTAAGGAATTTAGGATGATCGCTTGTTCTTTTTTAGGATATGTCATTTTTGTTATGTTGGAGTATGTTTGATTATTATGGTTTAGATTATTTAGATTGGTGCTAATACCTTGTGAGGCCTGTTCTGACATCTTCCGGGGCGGGTTGATCTATGATGCAAACCATTTATCTAAATAAATGGGCGATAGTAACTCCACTCTTCTTCGGCAGGTGCGGTGCTGTCCGCCACGCGTATAGACCATCTACTAAGTAGATGGCTGGTAGCCACAGCTACCTGTCGATAGATGTCGTTCCAGTTATCGGTGGTTATGTGAAATGTGATATTTAGGTTATTTGAATTATGTGTAGGATAATTGTTTAGTTTAATATTTTTTAAATTTTTAAAAGGAATATTATCTGAGGTATGTTGGTATGTGTTTAATGGGGGAAGGTTAGTTATTTTTAGGTGTACCTTTGTGTGTTGAGCACTGTTTGATTAGCGGCACTTCAAGCACGTGGGTTACTCACAATTCTCTGTACATGACCACAGAAAGTTTTGAACGCTAAATTATCGAATTCTTTCCCTGAGTCGCAAATGATTGTTTGTGGTTGTAATCTTTCTCTAATGAAATTGGAAACTATATTTATGACATTGTTACAAGTTTTATTTTTTATAAAATATATTTGAGCATATTTTGAAAACTGGTCAAATATTGTCAAATAGTATTATGAATCGAGGGTTAATATTATTATTATTAATAATTTCGAAAAGTCGCTGGGGAGTTGGTGTAAGTTGGGTCTTCTAGTTATGGGGGTTGTCTATCATATTTGCATTTCTTACAAGTTTCGCATTTATTCATGAATGTTGTTATAGTTTCTGACATTTTTGGCCAATAGTACTTTGTTTTTAATTTATTATAAGTTTCTAGTATACCACGGTGGTTTGTCTTTCCGTGATGGTAATTAAATATTATTTGGTCCTGTTCATTCTCGTTTTCTACGTCTTCAACTTGTTGGTTAACTCTTATTAAATTTACTGTTCCGAATTCAAACTTACTCTGTATTATTTTATTTCAAGTGTTAGCGATTTCGTCCGTGCAAATACAATAATATCGTATTTTAGGTACTATGTAATTTTGAATAAATTCAAATAGTTGTGTTTCTTTATTTTCTGGTTTTAATGAAAATGTAATTCTTAATTTTTTATGATTAAATAATCTTTTTGTTTCTACCTTATTTTCTGTATCTTCCTGTATTATTATTTGATTGTTAGCAACGTTAATTCAATTTTCTAAAAATTTTCAAACATTTATAGGTTCTTCTGGTGAGGAATGAACAGTGTCGGTTGATAAACTTTCTAGTTCTCTCTCTATATCTTTGACGTTATTTAATAAACTATCTACCGATTCGTTTGAATGATTTTTTAAAAAAATTATCGATTTCTTGTGAATTTGTGAGATTATGAGGTAATTCATAAATATTAATTTGGATATTTGAAATAATCCCTTAGAGAGATAAGACAAGATTTTAATTGTTTTAAGTTAACGTTTTCTTTATAGGTGTCTTTTGTATACAAATGTAAAATTACTTTATTTTCAAAATTTTGAATAATTATATTTTGGTTTTTGAAGTTATTCTCGCAGTACTTTTTACTAGCAAATTGTTCATCTATTTGTAAGGCTAATCCTTTGCCAAAACGATTATCTTTAGAAACGCAATGACAAAATATATCTGTTTCAGTTACATCTCCGGTTACATAATTAATTTTGAAAGTTTCTCTTATTCGTGATAGGTAATCAGCAATTTTGTTTATTCTACCTGGTAAATACTCGACTTCGAAGTTGTATTCACTTAACTCAATTTTCCATCTCATCAATTTTTGGTTTCCATTTTTCATTTTTAAAAGCCAAATTAAGGGTCTATGGTCGGGGAAGCTTAGTATATGGGGGTTACTAATTAGTTCTTTAGATTTTTGAAATGCTTCTTGATAGTCTTTATTAGTTATGTCAATTGTTTTATTTTTCTTTAAACATTCGGTAAAAGGTTTTGTTAATTTTGAAAAGTTAGGTATGAAACGTCTATACCATGATAATTTTCCTAATAATGATTTAATATATTTTTGTGTTTTCGGAATTGTAATTTTATTAATTGCTTCTATTTTTTTTATATTAGGCTTAAGACCTTGTTCTGATATGACAAATCCTACATATTCTATATCTGTTTTCATGAATTCACTCTTATCAATTTGTATTTGTAAATTTGCATTTTTAAATTTTTCGAAAACAAGTTTTAAATTTTGTAAATGTTCTTCTTCCGTTTTGCTAAAAATTATGATATCGTCCTTATAATCAAGACAAATTTTGTTAATTAAATCACCTAAAACTTCGTTTATCATTCTCTGGAAAGTCGCTGGTGCATTACTAAGTCCAAACGGCATTCGTAATGGCCTGATGGGGTGCTAAAGGCAGTTTTTTCTATATCGTCTTTTTCTACCGAAATTTGGTGAAATCCCGAATGTAAATCAAGGGCTGTGAAAAATTTTGGTTTGCCAATTTTGTCTAATAGTGTATCAATATTAGGGAGGGGATATTTATCTCCTCTAGTATTTGCATTTAATTTTCTAAAATCTATTACGAGGCGTGTTTTTCGTTTTCCTGATGCGTCTGTTTTCTTTGGGACAATCCAAATAGGGGAATTATAAGAGCTGTTTGATTTTCTAATTACAACCGGTTTTTAATAAATTTTGTACGTGATCTTCAATGTCATTCTCGTATATCTGTGGAAGTCGGTAGTTTTTAGTATGTATAGGAGTATTGTCTTTAGTCAACATTTTGTGTTTAGTGTGTTTAGATACTTAGTAACTCAAGTTTTTGATTTGTATCAGATGACTGTGATTAGGAAATCGGAAAAGAAACAATGAGACTTACAGACTTATTGTGAGTATCTGTAGTGTTGACATCTATTTTGTTGCGAGGGGCTGATGACGTTCAGTTGACGGATTCCTCTTTGTGCGAACTGCTTGGCCTGGTGAACTCGATGGGTCGTATGAATAGACCACTGGTGCAACCACTGTTTAGGTTGATCGCTGATCTCGATGGGTCGTATGAATAGACCTCTGGTGCAACCACTGTTTAGGTTGATTGCTGGTTAGAGCGAAGGCTTATTGGTATAGCTTTGCTTTTACGAAGGCTTCTTGCTTGTTAGGCTTCGAGTTTCTTCGCACTATTAGTTATTTGGTTCGATCACACTGAGCAACAATTGAAATTGTTGAATAAAGCGTTGTACAGATTTACGGCGAATTTTTCGAGCACACTGACTTCTTTATTTGTGATTCTACCTGGACTGCGCCAATTATATGATCGTGGCCGATATATAATAAAAAAAAACAATATTTTGATTTCAACACAGACTTTATTTAGCAGTTGTAACTTAGAGTTTTCACAGTAAAAAGGATAACATGTCTTTGTTTCACACGTATTTATAGCGTGTCTTATCAGAAAGGTTCTTATTACAGCGTGAGAGATTCTGTTAGACATTCATCACATATTTGTTATGTCAGCATCTAATAGGGTTACATAATATATAAATAAATAAATAAATAAATATATCATCACGCCTTTTACCCATTACTGGGTGTGGCACTCTGCCTAAGCATATCTCGGTAAGTGATATATTTTGTCGCGTGAAGTACGGTTATCAGCCGTCAAATCACGGCCCTCCAAGTTATTAGTGGAGAGGGAGCCACAGGGGTAGATTTTTTAATTGGTGAAAATTGTTTGTCGGCTGTGGGGATCGAACCAGGGTTCTCAAGATCCACAGGCCGACTCGATACCACTGAGCCATCTACCCCATAGGTTACATAATATATATATATATATATATATATATATATATATATATATATATATATATATATATATATATATATCTTTTCTTCTTTGACTTTTTTCAGTTTATTCTAATTTTCCATGATTTTGGTTTTATCCTCTTTATTCTTTAATTGTATCAGGCATGTTTTTTCTCCTATCCGTGTTGCCGCCTTAATTCTAACTTCCACTGTTAGGTATTCCTTTATCATGTTATGCATTGTGTTTGTATTATTGTCTAGTGTGGCTATTGCCATTCCTGTTACTATTACGTTATCTTTTTTGCTCTGTTTCTCTAGTATTTCCATTCTTGATTTTATGTTCACTGTTTTGATTTGTGTCTTCTCCTTTCTGATTTTTTCATTTTCTTACTTTAATTTTTTTCGTCCCTAATCTGATTTATTTCTTTAACATACTCCTTCTGATCTGATATAATTTCTTTCACATCTTTTGCCAGATTTAATAGTGTTTTCATTATTACGTCTAGTTTATCCTCGTCTTGTTTCTTACTAGTTTCTAAATCACCTTCATATTCCCCATTTCCGCTATTGCCTTTGTTCGGTGTTCTTTAACTTTTCCTGAAAGTTTTTCCCTGTTCCTACTTCTCTTCTTCTCTCCTCCTCATCTGTAAGACTCATCTTGGTATGCAAATTATTAGCGTATGGTCCTGTTGTTTCTACTCAGTGCTACTGTGTCTCTAGCCGCACGCGACCTTCACAAATATGTGCTAATCACAAGTTATAGGTTAGACTTGTTTTGCCTTCACTGTTATTGTTATTATTATTCAATTATGCTTCACTTCTATTTTATTCACTCTACCACTGCACATCTGTTTTATGTTTACTAATGTTAAATTTCGAAAACTTGGCTCGAAATCGCATAGATTTGAGTAAAAATTTCGGAACCGTGATTTCCTACTTTTACTTTAATTAACGTCAACCTCTCTTCTCCTTTACATTTATCAATATTCAATAATAGATTTAAAACTTTTCCTATTTCATTTATACTTAAAATCATTCTTCTCAATTTCTATTCAAATACACATATTACAACATCATCGTCCGCATAATCAAACGCAGTCACTACACTACCATTAATACATATACCATCCACCCTATCAGCGCTTTTCGTAACAGTCCATCTATATACGAATTAAACCACCACGGAGACATCCCACAACCTTGCTTCATGCCCACATTAATACAAAATCAATCACTCAATCTACCATAAACTTTCACCGCAGCCTCACTATCTTCATACAGCGCATGAATCGCTCCCAACAAATTACCATCTATACTGTACTCTAGAAGTACATCCCAGAAAATCTCTCGATAACGACTATCATATGCTTTTTTAAGACTGAGAAAACAACAGAACACCTTCTTGTTCTCAGCAAGTGATTTCTCAACAACAATATGAAGGAAAGCAATTGATTTGACCCTGAATATTGCTCAACTTGTTAAGGTTCGCATCTTGTGAATAAGAATCTTCCGGTACAACTTGCAAACCACACTCAACAAATTTATTACACGGAAATTAGTACAATCACTCGAACTACCTTGGCCTTTAAATAAAGGACAAATTATAGCACGTTTTCAATGATCAGGAGCCACAGACTGGTTTAAACAACATCTAAACAAATAAACTAACAAATCAGATAACCTCTCATCACTATACTTCTACATCTCATCCGATATACCATCCAAACCATTCTTTAAACAAAACAATGCAAAACTAACATCACACTCATCTATATCATATTATTCAATTCTAACATTTTCTCTTACATTTTCACTACAACAATTCGGTATATTTATGAAACCATATAAATTCCTAAAATACTTACATCTATTTCTAACATCTAATTTATTCCACAATAGCTCACTCTTGATTGCTATCACCGCCCTTACATTACCACCTCTCAATCTCATCACACTAAACCAAACCACTCTTTTATTCATACTAAGATCACACGTCAATATATCACGTATCAAATCATCAAAACGCGCTTAACATTCTCTCACTAATCTCTTAATACATTTATTTAACCATTTATATTCTAGCAAACATTCATAACGTAACTTCTAGGTACATCTTTGACATTTAGGAATCGCAAATACGCTCTCTTTTTTTCCCCAATCGCTTCTTTTACTTCATCATTCCACCATGCATTCCTTGGACAAGAGCCTAATCTGCATTCCCTACAAACTTCTTTTGCACATTTAGAAATTGTATACTTTCATTTTATTCGAACATCACTTATTTTGCATTAAAAATTAAGCTCGCATACGGGCAAAGATTCATTTATTTTTTCGACAAACATATCTCTAACGCCCTCTTTCTGTAGTGCACTATATTTCACAAGAATTATTTTTTCGATGTTTTCAGTATTATTCGCCAACGTATACGCGACACCATCAAATAATGTTCAGTCGTACCTAATTCAGCACCACACTTCACACCCGTATCTACAACTAAACTTCTTAATCGTTCATCATACATAATAAAATCAATCACACTCCGCCTGTTCTCATTCAAAATCTCCAAGGTCAATAATTAAGCTAATTTATGTGTAAAGACAGAGTTGGAAACGAAGAGATTACGCTTCAAACAGAAGGCTACTATCTTCCTACTGTTTTCATTTAATCTAACAACTCCAAACGTACCCAATACAATCCCAGATATACTTCTCTAGTTTTGGTGCATTATATAAATCCTTATGTAAACCTAAACATTATTACTCGTATTATGACCGTTACAGAAAAATACGTTGAAACTGTTTATAATATCGATTTTATTGGTAATATATTTATCATTCATAAGAAAATTTACGACATATTCTCTTTCTGTTAATATCTATTATTAATAGATCTATTTTAATATATGGAAGGATTATTATACGATCGCCGTCAAGATT
Organism: Pterostichus niger; assembly: GCA_947425015.1. Lineage (NCBI taxonomy): Eukaryota > Metazoa > Arthropoda > Insecta > Coleoptera > Carabidae > Pterostichus > Pterostichus niger. The sequence continues at coordinate 17,414,762 of OX380337.1, forward strand.
TGAACACGAATTCTCTTTTTAAAATAATTAAACATTTATTCAACATGTCTTGATATTAATAAATTTAAAATAATGCTTCTCTTGCATTGTCAATCCCACTGTATAGATACCTGAAATAATTTATTATTGGTTAGTGAACAATGACAATTATGAACAAAACAATAAATTATTCAATTGATGCATTTAACACGAGAGACTCAAACTAGCGCTCTTACACTCAAAATAGCGTAAGAATTATCGCTAGCATATGGGTTTCAATTTTGAACGTAAAATTTCTGCTTGCGCCTTTAGCGAAAAAACCTTTTACAGTAGTCTTTATGGGACATCAAAATTAAGGACAGTTCCCAAAAAATAACTATTTTCTAAGAATCTTTAAATATAAAAATATTTATTTATTTATTGTTGTTACTTGTACAATACTTTATATTATATAGGTACTACGCTCTGAAGCATAATTTATGGTTAATTTATAAATATTTATATAAAAATGTCTTAATTTCACAAAATAATCGTTTTTATATTTATTGCAGTTTTTACACATCTTTGATGAAGGGTGCAATATAGCACAAAATTGGAAACATCTATTTTTGAGTTATGTTCGTAAAAATAACAATATTTTTTAAACTGTCATTCTATATTATCACGCGATCATAAATAAAAACGGAAACAAGGATAACCTTCTATTTTAAAAAAATTACAGATATATTCATTAAGAAACAAAAATTTGATTAAAGTATCCTACGAATGCTGCAACTTTTATATAATTTAACCAACCTTAAATCTCTTATAGTTCTCGTGATATCCATACTTTATTTATTGGCAAATCTTATACATCGTTTTCAACTTGTTATCTCTAATTTCCACTATATTGGAATGAAATTATTAAAGAAAGTAACGATTTTATATTTTCCCTTTTATCAAATACAATTTATTATCTTTAAATAAAATTATATATTTTTATTATAGCAGCCTGAAATAATATTATGAAATTATCACACTAGTGAACCAACTTATTCGGTGCTTCTAGTATTACAAGTTCATAAATCTGATGATATTACGATATATACGGCCCCTAGCAAATCTATCTAACTCCAGTAAAATGGTTTAAAAGTTGATTTATTCTTCTATTATTAAATAAAACATCTTTTCTATTCTGCTCAATCTGAATTCTTGAAAAAAATTTCAATTGTTACTAATCTAACTAACTGTACCCATATTCGTTCTTGATTTTTGACCCTAAAGGACATGTAGATTGTGTTTATACAGATTTTGTTAGTGTTCTGTTTACTAGATCACAGTATGTTAATTATCAAATTTAGTTATTTTTATTTTTGACAAAAATCCAACTCTTACTACCATTTTTAAAAGGCATCAGGGTTTTAATCTCGGTTCTCTCTTATTATTATTTTTATTTATCAACGACATCACTGTTATTTTAACTTTCACTCAACAATAATATAAAAATATTTTATGCAATACCCTCAATTGAAAATCGTCTTCTCTATTAGAGTTTTAGTTTTAATACATATTTTATTTTCTGATACACAAGAAAAATACATGCCTTTATCCCAGATTCGGCCGAACATTTAAAATTTACGAGAACGATCGCAATGCAGTCATTTTGACTCAATAATATGTCTTAAAAAAATTTGTTATCTTTAATATATATAGTTTACTAGGTACTCATTTTTATATTTCATATGTTTAGTCATCGCAGCCTTCTTGAACGATGTGATTTGAATTTATTATTATTATCTTTATAAGTTAATATATGCCCAAAATTTACGATCTCAGTTGCAACACTATTCCTAATTACGTTCACATTCGAAACTCAATAACTTTCCACTTTCCTACCGCCTGTACCATTATTTTCTCGACTTCACTTATTTATCGCATGTGCGTAATTTGTCTAATTGGAATTTTGTATCTTTTCTGTTTATGTTCAAATCTTTTATACTATCATTTTATATCTTTAAATGAAATTTATATATATTCGGTCTACTCATTAGGTCTTTTTTGTTGGATTTAACCGTTAAATAAACATCGACACCTTTAAATTCACCTAACGCTTCATAGTACATATGATTTGTTATACTACCAATAGCGAAAAAAATACAAATATCTTAAATATTTTGAAATATATCTACCAAGTTCTTATTTGCGATTCACCACAACCATAATGTCATATTTTTATTATTTGCGATAATTAACGTATTGTTACCGTAGCAATATAAGGTTCAATTGAATCAAAAATTTTAATGATTCATTACATCTTTGGTAACAAGAGATAATGATGTACTCACTATGCAGGTGATAGAAATTAATTATTTGTATATCATGCGAAAAAACTGCAACATTTCTTCCTGAACAGGTCGAATTATTTTCCGAATCGAAAATGAGAGATATGAAGTATCTGAGGGATGAGTGATATTTTTTACAGGTATAATGTCATCTGAGTACAACTTATACTGTTGGCATGGATATAACTTTACTGTCCTGGGTGTTGAAATATTTACTTTCTTTTCTATAGACAGTAGCGACACTAGAGAGGGGTCCAGGGGGATGCTTGCCCCCCTAAAATTTTCAGTGGCCCCCTGGTTGCCCCCCCCCCCGACTTTTAGTGTCAATCTAAAAAAAAATCCTAGTAATATTGCTTTTAACATCTTAACATTTAAAACAACATTGTTATACAGCATAATTTTTTTTGCATCAATGCACATGTATCTAAAAATCTCTATCTGCATTTAATCATGATTATTATTGTTGTTATAATAAACGCGCTGCCGAACTTGTGCAAACTTGTAAAATTAATTGTGCGAGTGCGATAGCGACGCCATGAACTTGTAATTACTTGTTAAGATTGTTCTATACTTTACTTACTCGTCCACTTGCATAGTTCAGCAAGCAACATGTTTTACAAATTTTGGTATTTATACGAGTGATGAAAATCTCAATGCTCATTCGTTATTTTTGGTCAAAGAGTAAAGTAAAACTAAATATGAAGCGCACAAATAATATTAAAAATTATTTTTTATCAGAATCAGATAAAAAAACTTAAAAACTGATACTTTCCTGCCTTCGACCAGTATCGGCAGTACTAGCTGTAATTTAGAAAATATATTAAAAACGAATGAAATGGTGACATCTTGTAACTTAAGTGTTACTGAAGAAAGTGATAATGAGTCTATTTCTTGTGAAAATAAAACTAGTGAGGATGATATAAGTGATGATAATGAAATTGGCGTACATACCCCATCAGTGAACAAGAACAAACAATTCTTACTGTTTCTGGACCTAGCGACTTGTCACAGACTCCTGAAGAAGGACCACGTCAGCCGATACTATCGCAGTATCCGAAAGTTAAACAAGGTGAAAGAATGAGAAGCTTTAAATCAACGTGGTTTAAAAAATTTACATGGTTGGAGTATAGTGTTTTAAAAGACAGTGTATTTTGTTTATACTGCCGATTTTTCCATGGTGTAAATCAAGTAATCATTTTTGTGAATGAAGGTTTTCTCAACTGGAAGAATGCAGTTGATTCAAGTAAAGGATTAGTAAAACATGATAAATCTAAACAACATAAAATATGTGTTATAAAATATGTAAATTATATGAAATTAAAGAAACAGAAAACAAATATTGAACAAATGTTCAATGATCAATACCAAAATGAAATTAAAGAAAACAGACACTACATCAAAACCTTATGTGAGTGTTTAATATTTACATGTACGCAAGATACTGCTCAACATGGTCATGATTATAGTGGTTTAAGTTTAAATTAAGGTAATTTAGGAGAATTAATGTTATTGATGAATAAACATGACACCATTGTACAAAAAAAGTTACAGGATACTTCAAAGAATACTATATACCTACATCATGATATACAAAATTTAGTAATTTCTATTATGATGACCATTGTACGTAAAAAAAATTCAGACGATGTAAAGGAATCAATATTTTTTGCAATAATGTCTGACGAAACAAAAGACTTTGGTAAAGATGAACAAATATCTGTTATAGTCCGGTACTTGCATCAAAATGCAATTCAGGAGAGGTTTTAGGGTTTAAAAGTGCAAATGATATGCTAGATGCTGCTAGTTTTGTAAATTATATAAAAACAATATTAAATGAAAATAATATTTCATTAAGCAATTGTATAGCACAAGGATACGAAGGTGCTGCTGTAATGAGTGGTCATTTAGGTGGCGTGCAAAATCCTATTAAAAGTATTGTTCCGCAAGCAGTATATATTCATTGTTTTAACCATAAGTTTAATTTAGTTGTTGTTGATTATTGCAAACATTTGAAAAAATCGGGTATTTTCTTTTCTAATCTTGAAAAATTATATACATTTATGTCAAACTCTGCAATTCATCCTCGATTTTTAAATACGCAAAAACAAATTTATCCTACAAAACAGGCTCAAGAATTAAAACGAATATGTGATAAACGATGGACTGTTCAGTTCAGAGCATGCGAGACTATTTTAGAAACAATTGAATCTATTTTTGTAACATTAAACAATCTTATTTCTAAAACTGATGTAAAAAAGGATAGAAGATGTGAAGCAAAAGGTTTACTTTGACAAATTGATAAAGAATTTATTGTTTTACTGCTTATTTTTATAAAAAATTTATAATTAGTTACAACTGTATCTAATTATCTCCAATCCCCTGATATGAATTTTGAAAAAGGTTTAAATTTAGTTCAAGAAACAATTAATGAATTTTAAAACTTACGAAACAATGATAATGAATGGAATTCTATATGGAAATCTGCAAATAATATTTTTTTGTCTCTTTAGATAAAACAGACTTTTTTGACAAATCAAAAAGAATGAAATCTATTCTAAAAAGGTTACAAGAGTTTATAGTAGATTGTGAAATAGATGATTCTGTAGACATAGAAGTAAAAAATGAGAAAGATGTTGTCAAACTTAAACTTAAACTTAAAATTATAATTGAATTAAAAGAAAGATTTACAAAAAATTATAATATTTTTAAATCATTACAAGCTTTTGACCGCACTGATGATTTATTCCTCAATAAAATTCATATAGCTAAATTAGCAGAACATTATAACATCAGTTGTGATTGTTAAGGCTCAGAAATAACGCTAATTAAGAAACTTTTGTGTAGGGAGGAAAATAAAAATATTAAATCACTCATGGAGTTTCTGCTATTCGTTGAACAATATAAGCAAGCATTTGAAAGCATTTATAATTTGCTAAAAAAATTGTATTTTAATGCATGTATCAACAGCTTCTTGAGAAAGATCATTTGTCTCTTTAAAAAGAATTAAATGTTATTTAAGAACAAGAATGACAAATGAAAGATTAAACAACATTAGTATATTAAGTGTAGAAAAAGACATATCAAAATTAATACGATAGACCTGAATGAAGTTGTTGACAAATTTGCAAGTTTAAATAAAAACCGAAGGATTAAATTAGTATAACTAAATAACTGCTGTGTTTTGTATTTATCATATTTTCTTTTAATTATATTAGAGAACTTTTTTCTTTTATTTTTAAAGTATATGCTTGTTTTTGTTAATTATTTATACAGTAGAATCTACTACAGCACGCGCTAACTCGTTTCGTGTTTTAAAAGATTCGTGCAGTAGGAAACGCTCGACTGTATTATAGCACGTTACAGTAAGAAGCGCCGATTTTGTGTTATTTCACGTGTTATATGTGAGATTTTTGACGTGTTGTAATAGACTGATGTGAGTCGTAAATTTAGTTGCGGTGTTGTAGGAGAGTTTGTTATAAGAGATTCTACTCTATATTATATTTATATTAGTTAGGTACCAAATAAATTTAATATTGACAACATTGTTATTTATTATTAAAATGATAAAAAATATATGTCCCCCTAATTTTCTTCCTGGTCCCTACTGGCCCCCCTATATTTCAGAGCCTAGCGCCGCCACTGTCTATAGATGGAAAGTACCAAGACTCAAATGAGAGAATTTCTTTTCTCATTTGAGAGAAAGTTTTTCTATGTGACAGGGCAGAAATTAGATAGTTTTATTGTTGTACAATTATTGTTTTTATTTGTTCTCTTCCAAGTCTAGCTGTTGAAAATATTGTTATATCACGCAATACTTAAGTTTAGTTTTTACAGTAAGTAGCCAAGTTATTTCCACACTCATAGAATGTTTATTCGTCAAATAATAATAAAATAATTATTTAATTTTTTGTGCAGGAAGTGATTGTAGAAATTAAAAGAGTCAAATGTGATATAGGGAATGTATTCATAAGTAAAATGATACTAAATAATGTCAAGGAAATAAATGAAGGCCGATACATCTGTCAGCTGGCTTATAACAATGCCACAACGGACAAGTTCATCACAGTTTATGGTAACATTTATTAGAGTGTTCACTTATTATATGATATTTATTAGACAAAATAAATATATACACTGCTCAAAGTTGTACACGGATATTTTAAAAATCGAATGTTAATTTAAAAGTATAAATTATATTCAAATATTTGTAAGAATACCTAAGGTATTATTTTTCATAGAAATATCTGAATTTAATTTATAGTTTTAATTTTATAAATATATATTTAAGAGGCCTTTAATTTATTTAATATTAAGTTTTAATTTTACATTAAATTTTACAAATATCCCTGTACAATTTTGAGCATTATATATATATATATATATATATATATATATATATATATATATATATATATATATATATATATATATATATATATATATATATATATATATATATATATATATATATATATATATATATATATATATATATATATATATATATATATATATATATGAAATGATAGACTTTTTAGGAATTCAGTAATTTTTTATTTTTTATTATTAAGTCGACGTTTCGGTCAACTCTTTAGCCTTCTTGAGGACTCTATTATAAATTAATTAACAATAATAAAAATAAATAATATAAAATATAAAATAATTACAATAATAATATTTAACAAATAACATTATATATATATGTATATATATATGTATATATATATATATATATATATATATATATATATATATATATATATATATATATATATATATATATATATATATTGGGATTATTAGGGTTGCACATACATACACTCAGATATACATTTAAATTTTCGGTATCTATAATAACTTCCGTGAAAAAAGTTGTGTCTAATTTCGCATTCCATCCTATGTATATATATATATATATATATATATATATATATATATATATATATATATATATATATATATATATATATATATATATATACTTTTTTCACGGAAGTTATTATTGATACCGAAAATTTAAATGTATATCTGAGTTTATGTATGTGCATATATATATATATATGTGGGAAAATCCTCTTTCCCCGGCTGGGTGTCGTAAATCAAACTCTCGTGTAGGAACAAAATAACAAAACCTTTATTCACTGTTCGTGTACATTCAAAAAACTGAACCTGGTTTTAATTCAGTTCTCTATCGAATGTTTTTCTTAGACGCTCCCGCGCGTCATCTGCTTCCTCACGCGCGAAGTCGGGTCCCCACATTCGGCCATCCTGCGGCTTATCTGCCCCAGATGATAAATTCCCGTCACCCCATGGCATCATGAATTCAGCGCACGTGGATGTTCGATTTGGTCCTTCGTGGATTCCCTCGCGGATGACGTCGTATGTGTCGTTTGTCTTCATCTTGAAGATGCGGTATGGACCAATGTACTTCTTCCGAAGCTTGACTCCTGGACCCAGTTGCGTCCACTTGATGGCGACGATGTCTTCCATAGTGTAGCGACTGCGGGTCGGCGACGTCGATCGAAGCTTCTCTTGTTCTCCTCCTAGACTCTAGAAATCTGCTGCTTGGCCGCTTCCCGTATCTCGTCCCTCTTGGCGTCGAACTCGGCGACGGTTTCTTCGATCCATTGGGTTGCGCATCCTGACGCCCATCAGGAGTTCAAACGGCGTGCGCCCGATGCTGCGGTTGAACGTTGAGTTCATGGCCCTCTGGACGGCGTCGACGTACTTGTACCAGCGACTAGGGTCGTCGAACGACAGCTTGGCTAGAATAGAGGCAATCGTTGAGTTCATGCGCTCCACCTGCCCGTTCGCACGAGGAAGTCCCGTCGTTATAAGCAGATGAGCATCTGCTCCGTTCGACAGTACTCCTCAAACTCGTGGGATGTGAAGGCGGTGCCTCTGTCGGATACGATCTGCGTCTGGTTACCAAAGGTGGTCTTCTGGACTTCCAGCTTCATGATGACCTCACTGGACGTCGTCGACTTCACCGAGTACAGCCATATGAATTTCGTGAAGCTGTCTACCACGGCCAAAATATATTTATAACCTTTGTGCGACGATTCTAAGGGTCCGATATGGTCGACGTGATACGTGTGCAATGGCGAACTCTCCTTGAACAGCTGATGAAGTAGTCCCTCCCGCTTTCCCGTCTTCCGGTTGAGCAGCATGCACTTGACGCAGTTACGGATGACCCTCTCGACGACCTTCTTTATCTCCGGGATGTAGAAATCTTGTTTTACCTTTTCCTCCGTGCGCAGAGCAGCGTAGTGTCCTTCCTCATGAGCACTCCGGACAACTTCGTGCTGCATCGACGAGTGTCTCGCGACCATCGCTGAACTTGAACAGGATCCCATCCTTCATGGTGAAATCTTTGTACGGCTCGTGCTGCAGGTGATCTTGAATCGCCTTCAAGCCTTCGTCTGCTTGGTGCACCCGCTTGATCCGAGCGACGACGCCGTCTTCGACAGCGTACAGGACCTGCGGGTGGCGGCTGAGGGCGTCAGCGTGGGGAATTCTCGACCCACTGCGGTGCTCGATGCTATAATCGAACTCCTCCATCAGCATCGCCCGTCCCGCCACTCTGGGGGTCAGGTCCTTCTTGTCCATAGTCTTTTGCAGCGCCGAGCAATCTGTAACTAGCTTGAATTTAGTACCAAGCAAATAGACGCGGAACTTTTTCAACGCGGTGACTACAGCCAGGACTTCGGGTTCATAGCTGCAGTACTTTTCTTCTTGCGGAGTCGTCTTTTTGGTCATGTAATGAACTGGGTGAAACAGGCCGTCTGATGTTGAACGTTGCAACAGTACTGCACCGTAGCCCAGGGCGCTGGCATCCGTGTGCAACTCGGTTTCGCACTCCGGATTGAAGATGACCAAAACTGGTTCTCTCGACAGCAAACTCTTCAGTTGAATGAATGCAGCTCTCTGACCCGATCCGAACTGGAACTCTCGTTTTCCTTTCAGCATGTCACTGAGAGGCTTTGCGACTGCGGCGTAATTCGGGATGTACTTCCTGAAATAGCCGGTTAACCCCAAGAAGCTGTGTACTTCGGCGAGGTTTTTTGGCTCTGGGTAGTTCTGGACCGCGGATATCTTCGTGGGTGAGGGTGAAATCTTTCCTTCCTCGACGATGTGGCCCAAAAACTCTATCCTCGTCTTCAAGAACTGGCACTTGCTCCATTTGATGTCTAAGCCGTAGTCTTGAGCCGTTTGCAGCACTCGTTCCAGTCGCTGGAGGGCTTCCAGCTCGTCTCGTCCTAAAATGACTAGGTCGTCCATATAGATGAAGACCACTCATTCAACTACGAGCTCTCGGAAGACACAGTTAATATGCCTTTGGAAGACTGCCGGGGAGTCACATTACCCGAATGGCACTCTCAGGAACTGGTAGTGTCCGCTGTGGGTAACGAATGCTGTGTACTTACGGCTGGGTTCAGCTACACGCACATGGAAGAATCCATTTTTCAAGTCAAGGGTGCTGAATACACACGGGCATGACAAAGCTTATCCAACACATCCTCCATCAGTGGCATCGGATAGCGGTCTCTGACGACGTTTTTGTTGACTCGTCGATAGTCGATGCACAGACGTCGCGACCCGTCTTTCTTCGACGTGACGACCACCGGGCTGGCATAATCGGAGCTACTGGGCTCAACGATACCGTCGTCGATCCACTCTCGTACCTGCTTCTCCACGACGTCCTTCTCAGCCGGTGCCAGTCGTCTCGGTCTGCAGTACATGGGTTCCTCTTTCTTCAGAATGATGTTCATTTGCACGTCGGTCGTCTTCTCTGCAATCGGATGGTGGCTGGTGATCATCCCCTGGATCTTCGACACCAGCTCAGGCGTCGACGTGCCAACGTCCAGGTCGTTCCCTCGTACAACGTCTATCTTCATCAGAGCGGTGGCTTCGTGTACCTTCCTCACTTGGATTCTGTTCCTGCTCATCACGACTTCGGCCTGGTCTAGTAAATCGCTTCCGATAATGGCTGGCAGCTTCAGGGTATCCTCGGAGACGACGTAGATGTCCACGTCGAAGCTGTCGTCGTCCACGTCGACTATAGTCGTGAAGTACCCTCTTGGTGAAACTTTGCTCTTGCCGAAACCGATCAAGATGATGTCGGTGCTCTTCAGTGTTGGCCTTCCCGCGTTTATATAAATGTCATCGCGCACCAGATTCAAATGGCATCCGGTGTCGAGAAGAGCCATAACTTTGAAGCCGTTGATCGACACCTCCTTCATCTTCGAGTTGCTCATCGTTTTCGCTGCGACGTTTACTCTGGCCTCGTTCACCGTGTCGTTATTGGCAGGCTTAGCTGTGCACTTCGAAGCGATGTGCCCAAAGCCATTGCATTTGAAGCATTTGGACCCCTTGAATTTGCATTCGCTGGATTTGTGCTTCCACAGTTGTAGCACCTAGTTACTGATGAGGTCTTCACCGGTACCGCATCCTCCGACTTGGCTTCTTTGGGATGCTAGTGGCCCTCAGTCTTGGCAGACTTGGAGTATCTCTCGTGCCTGATCGACTTGTGACTGCCCTTGTTGTTAGCCATCTCGTAATAACGCAGCTTCTCCTTAAACTCTTTGAAGTTTTTCGCGCCGTAGAGCGTGATTTTGGCGCTTGTGTGGTCGGCAATTCCGTCAATAACGTATCGCATCAACGACTTGTCATCGAGGTCCGCCCTGCTAGCGATCTCCCGCATGACCAGAAGATACTCTTGGCAGCTTTCGTCCCTCTTCTTGTAGCGCTTTGCCAGGAGTCGGTGGATCTCGGCTGCGGTCGTCTCGGCGTTGAATTCCTCCTTCAGGGATTTCTTCAGTTTCCTCCACGTCGTGATACCTCGTTCCCCTCGGATGAACATCTTTGCCAGACCCGTCAGTGACTTCTTCGCGTAGATAAACATCTGCATCGGTTCCCATTCCATCAGCTTGGCAGTCTCCTCGAAGTCATCTATCCACTTCTCGATCGAGTATCCGCCCTTGCCACTGAAGGTGCGGATAGAATCCTCAATATCGCGGAAAGTCAGGGCAAACTTGTGAGACTGCTCTCGTCGACGTCGGTGGGATCTTCTGAGTCGGTCGTGGTCGCTATCCTCGGTCGAACTTTCGTCCTTAGAAGCGTCGGTCTCGGAGCTGTCCTCGTCGGAGGTGTCCTCGCTGAATGAGTCGCCCTTGTAGCGGTGGCGCCTGAACGAAGCCTGCGCAGAGTCGTCTCGATGGGACTTGCCTCCGATTTTCTTCTTGGCGTCGTGGTCCAGCTTCTTCTTGACGTCGCGGTCCGACTTCACCTTCGTCTTGGCGTCGTGGTCCGGCTCCTTGTCGGAATCGCTATCGTCATCGTCGTCGTCTATTATGCTGCACATCTTTTTCAGCAGATCTAAATCGCATAAGTTTTGATAAATGCGTTCCGCAAGTGCCTTTTTCGGACCCGTATAATCAAGCGACAAGATGTTAGCGACGGAAATAAGGTCGGCTTCGCTAAATTCTTGCACTATGAATTTTTGCTTCACAGCGCTGTCGTCGGACTCAGGTTGGATTGTAAATCCGGAAAACTCACGTAATCTCTTACGATTCTTCCTGTCTACAATGTCGTACTCAAAGATTAGCTTGTGGAGCGTCTGTATTGCCTTCACCGACGCTGCCCCAATGTTGTGCTGAATCTTTGGAATGTCACCTAGCGTCGTCATTTTTGCGCCTAGGTTATTTTCCGACTTGACTAACCTTGCAGTTGGAGATTATGCTCCGCGTTATGCGTCTTTCTTCCCTCGCGGTGCTCCGTCGTTTTGCAAGAGGAAGTGCGTCGAGGTGCGTCGTCCGTCTTTCGGCAGATCCAGACGTGTTTACAATCCCGGACGAGCCCCCAATTTGTGGGAAAATCCTCTTTCCCCGGCTGGGCGTCGTAAATCAAACTCTCGTGTAGGAACAAAATAACAGAACCTTTATTCACTGTTCGTGTACATTCAAAAAACTGAACCTGGTTTTAATTCAGTTCTCTATCTAAAATTACCCCGTTTGACATTGTTTATTACTCAGTTACTCTTTTTTTTTACCCCGTCTCCCGGGAGAAACTTTTCGAATGTTTTTCTTAGACGCTTCAGCGCGTCTGCTTCCTCACGCGCGAAGCCTTTAAATGCGAAGTCGGGTCCCCACATTTATATATATATGTATATAGATATATATATATACACATATATATATATATATATATATATATATATATATATATACCTATATATATATATATATACCTATATATATATATATATATATACCTATATATATATATATATATATATATATATATATATATATATATATATATATATATATATACATATATATATATATATATATATATATATATATATATATATATATATATATATATATATATTTACATATTTATCTATATATATATATATATACATACATATTTATATATATATATATATATATATATATATATATATATATATACATATATATATATATATATATATATATATATATATATATATATATATACATATATATACATATACATATATATATATATCTACAGAATGTTTTACGGATACGGGACAACTCAAACTAAACTAATGGTTCTGAAGTTGTGGTGCAAAGTTATATATTTTTTAATGACATCAAACGTATATTTGTGGCTATTCGAGAGTATCTTTTCCGAAATAAACTATGTAATCATTTTATAGCCTTACATAACAAAAATATTGAGAAAATACAATTTAAAGTTTCGATAATTTTTATTTAACATGACACAAAACAGTAGGGCATGATCAATAACAAAGCAATAAACATACAGATTATAAACCATAAATATTTGATTACCTAATACAATACTCAAAATTTATCTTCACATTAAAAATAACAATCAACAAATTATTATAAATATCAATGAACTTATTTTGTTTTATATATACCGCAATTAAAATAAATTATTTCTATTTCTAGATCAATTTGATGTAAAGCCTATTATAGATAATTTGCATTATTACTATGCATACATTGAGCTGCCATTAATTTTGAAATGCGAAGTGTATTTTGACCACAATGTTGCCTTTCAAATGTCCTGGTCAACAAATGCCACAAATATGAAAGTAAAAATATGTTTATAGTATTTTTATTACATGTCCTTTGATTTTTCTAACCAATTTTATGTTCTACAGACTACGAGTACACAATATATTCCAAACCTGCGAAATACATCTGGTGTGAGTAATTTACAAACAAACAACATAACGTATGAAAATGAAGGAAGTTACTCATGTAGTGTGTTTGATTATACAAATAGGAGAACATACGTCACAAAAATTATTCGAATAAAAAGTAGATTAACATTCAAAGTCCATAATAGGTTTACTGATATATTAAATTTATGATTCCAGGAGGAGCAAAACCAAAAATTGTAACGGATAACTTAAAAAATTTAGAAGAGGTCGTCGTGCTACTAGAAGAGACCGTTACCCTGATATGTTCTGCTGAAGGAGACCCAAAACCCGTGATCACTTGGATAAAGGTACACTAATCAATTCTGGTAGATTGGAATTACATTTATAACAGTAATATTAACCATCGCAGGGATCCACTGAAATACGAAGACTTAGTCAGCACATTAGCTTATCTGCTGATAACTCAGAGCTAACTATTCACTCTGCACAGAGGATTGATGATGAACTGTACACTTGTGAAGCACAAAATCCATTTGGACGAGATTATCGCTATGTAAAATTACATGTACAGACAGGTAGGTATTAGGTAATTTCAGATTATATTGTAGTAAAACCGCAATCTAACATCTACCAGATTCTAATGAAAACTTGGTTATTACCTATTGTTGCAGTTGCATATATATATATATATATATATATATATATATATATATATATATATATATATATATATATATATATATATATATATATATATATATATTTATATATTTATATTTATATATATATATATATATATATATATATATATACATATAACGCGGCAGTTCTTTAAATAATTAATATCTAATTGAAATGAATAATCTTTAGAAGTTGATAGGTTTGGTGATCGTCAATTATTTACCCTTCGTTGTGTTGTGTTGTGTTGAATTTATGTAGCGGTTAGCATCTCTGCCCGGTATGCGGAAGGTCCCTGGTTCGAATCCAGGCGTCATCAGAATTTTTCTGTCATAATATAAATTAACTTTAGTCAAAAACTACAGGTATGATTACCTTTAATAATCACACAACTTAATAATATTAGCTCTAAGCTTGGGTATGATTCCCTTACAATCAAAAACTGTGTCACTGTAGACGAACCCGGTTGTCAATGCCTATATAGGAGTCTCTCGGAACGAAGCTACGCTTAGACACTGTGACAGAAAAAATCAGTTGATGCTATATTTCGAACACAGGTGACGTGGTGTAGCGGTTAGCATCTCTGCCCGGTATGCGGAAGGTCCCTGGTTCGAATCCAGGCGTCATCAGAATTTGTCTATCATAATATAAATTAACTTTAGTCAAAAACTACAGGTATGATTACCTTTAATAATCACACAACTTAATAATATTAGCTTTATAGAACTACCTTTCCTCAGGATTCGTAATTTGAAGTCGTCATTTAGGATGTCTGAAGGTTGTAATGAAATAAAATCACCATACAAGTTTTAATCATTTATTAAGCAGTAAAAATCAGAACAGTGCTGGTTTAACTCAAATGCAAGGACAGTCGTTGAACTACAGTGCGCACCCACTGCTTGCTCGCGATACGCGCCAGTGTAATACGATTGCCGTCTCCGTTATTGTGTGAATGATAGGTGTGCTAGACCAGTGGTTGGTGATGCTATTAGATAGCCGTAACAATGCTGATTTCCCATTTTAACTATCATATTACAATTTTCCAGCGCGAGCCAGATATAGTTTATGTGAGTTGCCAACAAATACGTGATAATAAATTAGTTGGATTTTAATATTACGGAGAATCGAAGTTCTCAATGACAACACTTTGGCTGTAATAATACAATTCTGATGTCAGTCAGAAATAGCTTCAGTGTCACCAACGAGCTCGCAATAATGAATTAATTGGATTTTAATATAACGGAGAACCAAAGTTCTCCTGTGATAATACAATTCTGATGTTAGTCAGACATAGTTTCAGTGTCACCCACGAACTCGCAATAATGAATTAGTTGGATTTTAATATTACGGAGAACCGAAGTTCTCAATGACAAAACCTTGGCTATGATAATACAATTCTGATGTCAGTCAGAAATAGCTTCAGTCTCACCAACAAATTCGAAATAATGAATTCGTTGGATTTTAATATTGTAATGAACAAGTTTCCAAAATCACAACTTATAGTCAAAGTTCTGCCGAAAAATCAATCTCAGGTCAAACCTGGACGCGTTCAATTAGCACCGTCATTTAATATGCTGGACAATCGTACCCGCTCAACAATCTCAGATTAAACTTGGACGCGAACAGTTCACCAAAGTCAGAGCACAGGACCTAGATCTCACCGTATATGCTGACAGTCGTAAATAGCTCAACAATCCCAGGTCACCTGGACGCGATCGTAATACCAGAACCAGAGCACAGAAACAAAGCTTCTAAGCCCGCTTAGAGACCACACTCTCGCCGGAATGCTGGATAGTCATAAACGCTCAACAATCACATTAATTTGGACGCGATCGTCTATCAAAACCAGAGCACAAGAGCAGAAGTTTTTAGCTGAACGAGATCGGAATTAAGTTCCTCGATTCGAACCCAAACTTGCATATTTAACCTAATTACCCCACCGACGCACCTACCCTCTGTAAATCAAAACTACCACCTCTACCGTAGAGAACCACCCCTAAAACGCATCAACAAATCACGTATATGTAACTAGGTCAAAATTGCGTCCTCGTTACGTCACATCCACCCACACCGTTTCTTCCTAAACACGCTTAGCGAAGAATCGCCTCTTTTACTTAAAAAAACCGACACTGGCCAATCGCGGTCAGTATGCGTTAGAGTGAGACCGCGCGGGCTTTCCTACCGTTAGCTAGATGGAGATATCTAACCCTGCGACTTTACTTTGCTACAAGGCTCGTTCTTGTATTAATTATACGATTAATTTATAAAGAATCTTTGATAATTTTACAACAATATACGTATTTGCGGCAATTTATTTGGTAGAATGGAAAACACATCGCTCGATCATTTATGGTCTATTCATTACAGTAAATTTCTTTTATTACAGGAATCAATTCGTAGTGATTTTACTTTCCCAATGCAACAACTAATCGGAGTTGTAAATACTTAAATCTTGTACCGATCTATAGGTCGATTAAACACACAACTGGTTACATTCCTCGGGATCGATGAATCTGAAAAAACTATGGAGATCATTTCCTATAATATTGTTAGAAAATTGTGTTTTTCTGTTCTCCTAGTTGATCTGTTCTCTTAGCATACTCTTGTGACATTTTAAATAAAGCTTTTTATAATTTACAACCTTCCAGCATTCGAATTTACTTACAACGGTTTCAGATGTCTTTCTACACATGTTAACGATAAATATTTCATTTGACAATTTTCTTGAACAATCGGTGTACGACTTAAGTGTTCGGGTTACAAAAAAGTTACTCTAAAGAAAGCGGGCGGCTGGCTTAGCGACCCCAGTCCAGGTACCTGCACAGCGGGGCAACTAACGCTGGTTTCTGGTTTCATCTAGGACTTCAAATATAAATTGCGTGAAACAAATAAGATTAGTTGAGGTCGACCGACCCTTCATAAAGCCATGTTGATCAGATGATATGAGAGAACGAGTAGAACAATATATAGAGTTATAAATAACCATTTCAAAAAGTTTTGTGAAATTGTTAAATATAGAAATAGGCCGATAATTTTTTATTTATCATTTTTCTTCAGAACTGGAGTGATTCTAGTTTTCTCTCAAGCTGTCGGAAGGTACATGTATTAATAGCTAGATTAATTATAATGCAGAGTGGTTTAGCAAGAATAAATCGAGAATCTTTAATTAAGAATCTTCAGTAATTTAATTAATAGAAATGGTCGTAAAATTGGAGTATTCATCACAATCATTGAATGGTGAACTTTGAATGAAATATCCAGAGAAATAAGTGGCAAATGCGTCAACAATGTCTTGGGGATTGTCGAATGTAGTAGATTGGCCATCATGAAGTGCACTGGGAATACGGGTAATACCTTTTTTTAATTGAACGTACTTCCATAATTCAGTAGGATTGTTTATAAGGTCAGATTGTACTTTACGTATGTAGGAGTTGTAAGCTTCCTTTATTTGCTCTTTAACTAAACATCTCAACAATTTGTCACGTTTTACGGAAGAAAATTCAAAGCTAAAAGAATTTGCCGGATGAAATCTTTTGTCTTCCGGTACAACTGGAAAATCTGATTTTGCAACATGGAATACAGCAGGTAAATTAGAAAATATTAGATCAAGCCTGGTTTACGTAGTCATTGGGAATACTACTGTACTGATTGAGGTCCAAGATATTACATAAATTACGCATAGAGGAAGATTTAGAGCAGTTGACTGATACATTATATAACTCAGTTAAATTAAGGTCACTAACAAGTAGAACACTTTTATTAAATAGAAAAATCTTCAAAATCATTCACTGGAATATTTGGTGGCACTTACACAACACAAGTAACAAAAGAGAAATTATCATAATGACAATTAATAGCTGTGATGTCAATAAGCGGAACTTGAACATTAATCATGGAGGTATCCAGTGTAGTTGCAGTAATAAGATTGCTCACAGCTCATAAAACACTACCACCTTTAGAGCGCCCAACAAGAGAAAAATCTCTATCAAATCTATCAATATTATAATTAGAAGGAAATAATTCTGCATTTATAACCGAATTATCTAGCCAAGTTTCAGATACAATTATTACATCATAAGAACATGCGCAACAATTGATTTAAAACGTGTGGGATTTAGATTTAAATCCCCGAACATTTTGATAGAAACAATTTAAGGATATTAGATTCCTGTTGGGCGAAATTAGTTTTCCGAGCGAGACTGTACTATTTTAGGAACACCAGAAATATACTTTAACATAATGCCCTGCTCACCCTTGGCTAAGCGATCATTAAGCTCATTTTTAACAGATTTATAAAAATCAATTTGCATTCGAGTTTGACCTCGAGTAATAATTAATTTTTCACAGTTGGTATTGGATTTAATTTTTTTAATATTTTACAAAACTTTGCTAACATCTTCGCGAGAATTAAGAACTACTCGAATTGGGCGATGACGATGTGGAGAACGAGTAGGATCATATTTTCCAAGACGAAAAGGTTTGATGTTTCCGGCGGAAACTTCTGACACCTTTAGAATATTAGAGATTAAGTTATTATCTAAAGTAGCTTGTTGTTTTGAATTAGAACTACACTCGGTAAAACCGAACAGTTGGAACAGTTCCATTTCAAACCACATCTCGATATACGTATTAGAGATGAAAAACTATCGGTAATTTCAACTATCGATTGTTCGATAGTGCTATCAGTAAACTATCGATATATCGATAGTACTATCGATAGTCTATTTAATTACTAAACGATAGTTTTAGTTCCTAAACGATAGTTACTAAACGATAGTTACTAAACGATAGTTCAGAAGTAACAAATGTGAAAATAAAAATCAAATGCAAATATGTACTTCTATATCTAGGTATATACCATTTCTTACATTAATTTATACTTTTGTCGGCCTGTGGATCTTGAGAACCCTGGTTCGATCCCCACAGCCGACAAACAATTTTCACCAATTTTAAAAAATCTACCCCTGTGGCTCCTCCTCCACTAATATCTTTGGAGGCCGTGATTTGACGGCTGGTAACCGCACTTCACGCGAAAAAATATATCACTTACCGAGATCTGCTTAGGCAGAGTGCCACACTCAGTGATGGGTAAAAGGCGTGATGATATATTTATTTATTTATTTATTTATTTTGTCGAGATCAAGATTATATATATTAATTTAGATCAAATAAAAAAGAAATGTGGTGTTTTTGGAGTTGTGATGCATACTGGATGAGTGGTAAGCGGAGACTGTCCTGGTTAGAAGGAAAAAATTGTGGATTTTGGGGTGAACAAAGTAGTTTGGAATGTAGGTACTTGAAAAACAGATGTTGTTAGGTTCGGAGAAAGCGGGCGAAGTTACAATAGCAGGTAGTGGAGAAACATGATACAGACTCTGTATTATTGAAGCGTTGCTCTAGCAAACGAAATCTGATTTGTGGTGTCAGTAGGAGAAAAACACAATTACTTATGTTTGACTATGAATGTAGAGAAATGACTTGCACTTTTAAATTTATTAATTTAGTTGTGTAGACAAAAGTGAAAATTATATACCAGATAGGATCAATGAGTTAAAATATTGTAACTCAATGAAAAGGATATATGATTTATTCAATTTTGATAATAATTGAAAATATAATCAACATAAACAAATGCAGTAACTATTGTTTCATTTAATTTACATTGGAAACTGTAGAAGTAACTGCTGTTTATTAAAATATTACATTTTAGAAAAAGTTAAATAACAGAAACAATGAATAAATGTGATTGTTGAAGAAATTTATTAAATATTATAAATAAAATTACTATATGATAGATACTAAACGATAGTTACTAAACGATAATTAATAAACGATAGTTACTAAACTATAGTTACTAAACGATAGTTACTAAACGATAGTTACTAAACGATAGTTACTAAACGATAGTTACTAAACGATAATTACTAAACGATAGTTACTAAACTATAGTTACTAAACGATAGTTACTAAACGATAGTTACTAAACGATAGTCACTAAACGATAGTTCTAAACGATAGTTACTAAACGATAGTTACTAAACGATAGTTACTAAACGATAGTTACTAAACGATAGTTACTAAACGATAATTACTAAACGATAGTTACTAAACGATAATTACTAAACGATACTATCGATAGTTTTTTTCTATTAATTACTTATCGATAGTACTTTATTTTTTAAAACTATCGATGTATCGATAGTACTATCGATAGTTTTTTCATCTGTAGTACGTATCCTTCTTGCTTCACCAGCAGAGACTTTAACACAAGTTGCGTTGAAAAGTTTCTTGCAGGTAGTACAGATTACAGAACTTTGTGCATCAGTTTGAATCAAACAACAATTGCATAAATCCATAGTAAAAAAGCAGCACCCTGTATAGTTAATAAAAGAGTAAAGTATAAACTCAAACAAACAAAAACCAACTTATTTGAAATAATTAACAACCAGCGAGAACGAAAACAATTAAATATTTCTCCAAGGCTAAGTAAATAGATTTCAAACTTGCGACGAGTTATGGCGGACTCGTTGACAAAATGTTGGCGTGAGGTTGCTCGGGCGCCAACGGTCGGATAACGGTATCGGAGATAATAGGGTTTTTCAGAAAGAAACACAAAGTTGTTAAAAAATGATAAGTTGAGTCTTTATTAAGCACTGACGTTATTACAAAAATGTTGTTGATTGTCAGGAGGTGTAGGATATACCGGTGAGGAGTCGGGGAATACAGAGGCGACTTTTTGGAAAAACGACACCTGGCGTCAGTGCGCCAAAAATGCCGGAAATGACGGTCGGTGGTGCTGAGGGGATCGTACGGGGCATGCGACGTAAATCGGCGGTCTTTAAAGCAACCGATGCTTGGCGTCGGGACGCCGGTGTGTCCGAAACGACGGTCGGGACCCACGGTGTAGGTCTGCCGGTTCGAAATCGGTGAAATCGCGGTTATTTCAAAAATCGACGCCGGGCGTCGCGGCGGTGGGGTTCCCTGGGCGACAGCTGGTGTGTCGGAAATGATTCCGCGACGCGTCTCGCGGAATTCGGCGTGGTGAACTCCGGCCGTACAAGCAAAACTCGTCACCGTAACGTCTCGGATTACTCACGACAGACGCCAAAGTGATTTGTTCGGTGGTCGCACAAAAGTTCCTAAAACGGAAGGTGGCACGAGACGAAATCGCGAAGTTACGGTGTGAACTCCGGCTTGTAACGCAAACGGCCCACAGTAACTTCTCGGACTACTCGCGACATATGCCAATGTGAGTGGTTCGGTAATCGCACAAGAGTTCCAAAAACGGAAGATGACACGATACCTCGAGGAAGCACAGTACGGTACGGTACATTAACAGGAGTGCTTTTCTTACCTAGAAGTCGGTGTAGTCTGGTGATTGCAGAAAGCCGGTAGCGGAGATGTCGAAGATATCCAAACGAAAATCTGACTGTCTTTGCTGTCTTGTCAGCGCGGTTTATATACTGTTTTACTAATGAAACGGGTCCTAGGGTGTCATAGTTTGTCCGTCCAATGTTAGCATATAGGGCGGCTTGGTTACAAACGGAAACTAGACTTCCCGGCCCGCGATTTTCCGATGAGTGTCTTATTCGTAAACTCGGTATTGAATTTTCGCGTCTCTCGGTGGTTGCGTTCACGAGATATAGGCGTTTCCGCGATCGTGATCTAAATAAAACATTGTGACGAGCACACTTCGTCACAAACTATAACAAAAAACTCACCTCTGTTATGAGAACACAAAAACCAATAACACACATACGTAGAGAATAATATGCCGAAAATATTGATACCAAATTCAAAATAATATGTATAATTCCGTTCTTGATATCTTGTGTAGAATTGACACCAAATTGAATTCTCAGTGTACTAAAGAATGTTTATTTACATGAATTACATAAACAAAGTATTATATTACAATATTATTACCTAAAGAATCAATTTTAAATGTCCTTAAATATCTGTCATAAATTATTCAATATTATTTATAAAACAAAATTTAACAAACAAATCAGTAGTGGGTGGCAACAAATAATGGTAACAAACTTATATCTCCCCTCCCCAAGTTTTAAACCATGGTTTAAATGTAAATTTTGTTATGGCTTATTTATAACTACTCGTATTCTAAATTTGACATAGATGACAATGTTATTCATTAACAATATTAACTGGTATTAATTTACAAGTGTGAAATAAATTTGCTTATTTACGTTTCTTTCCAGCATCAATTTCATAAATCTTATTAGATATTTTTTTTAGGATTCTCAATGGTCCACTTCTAATCTCATCTAATTTGTTCCTATTTAACTTATTTCCATTTTTAACATATACTAAATCATGCTTCTTGAATTCCCAATCTTTTCTATTCTTATCAATTCTTTCTTTATTTTTTTCGAAGTTTTTCATTGAATTCAACAATGCTTGTTCTCTATCTTTACTTAAATCACGTTTTTTCATAAACTCACTTGGTATAATCTCCTGTTCTTTACCATATAGTAAATAATTTGGTGAAGACTTTGTAACAATATGTGTTGTATTGTTGTATTCAACTACACATCATGTGCAATATTAGGCCATGCTCTTTCACAATTATTATTAATTTTACAACGAATTCGATTTATTATTGTTTGATTTAGTCTCTCATTTAATCTATTAGATTCTGCACAATCAACTGATGTAAATACCAGTGAAATATTTTTTGTTTTTAGATAATTTTTTAATTCTTTACAGTTTATTCCAGTATACTGATCTGCTAAAATTATATTTATTTCATTTTTACATGCTATTTTATCAATTAGATTTATAAAAGTTCTTGCAGATTGACCTTTTGCTCTTGAAAAATGATCTGCTAAAATGTGCATGATGATCTATTATTACCAAAACCACCAACAGAATCAATTGTCATAATCTGATATGGTTTAATTGTTGGACCTAGTTTTAATAATAATTCAATTGGTCTACTTGTTCTTGTTTTATTTTTTGATACAGATATCACATTGTTTAATGTATTGCTGAATTATTTTATTCATATTCTTGAAATAATAATATGGTCTCAACTTATTAATCATGTGCCCTACTCCAATATTCTTGATTTCATTTTCTATCATTCTTTGATCATCAATTATCTTTTTAATGTCACCATGTTTACATCTATCAATATATCGTCATTGTTTTCAATGCTTTCTAAAACTGGGTTTCTTGATAATGCATCAGCTTCTATATTTTCTTTACCTGGTGCATAAATTATTTTCAAAGAATATTGTGATAAATAATGCATTAAATACCCTAGTTCTTCATCTGTTCTTGCTTTCACTCTTAATGTTTGTAGTGGTTTATGATCTGTTATTACTGTAAATTCTCTACCTATTAACCAGTATTGCCAATATACTATTGCTTCTTTGATTGCTAATGTTTGTAAATAAATTGCTTTTTTCTTTTGTTGACTTTCATTTAAATTTCTTGAAAAATATGCTACTGGATGAAGTCTAACATCCTCTTGTGGTTGCTTAAGAATTGCTTCTAAACTAGCTCCACTTGCATCCGTTTGAATATATACATCTTTTTTTGGATTATATATTGCCAATATAGGACTTGAACATAAATAATCTTTGATTTCACAAAATGCTTTTTCACATTAATTTGTCCATTCAAACTTGACTGTTTTTCTTAATAAATTATGTAATGGTTCTAGTTTCTTAGCTGCATTTTCAATGTATTTGTAATAAAAATTTGTTTTACCTAAAAATTGTCTCACATTAGTTCTATTCGTTGGTCTTTGGAAATTTCTTATTGATATCAAATTATCTATATATGGTCTGATCTTGTTTTTTTCAATTACATGTCCCAGATATTTTACAGAAATTTTAGCAAAATTACATTTGAATAGTTTTAGTCTAAAACCTTCCTTCTTAATCGCACTCATTAATAATTCAATGTGTTTTAGATGCTCTTCAAATGTCGTAGAGAAAACTAGTATATCATCAATATAGTTGATACAAAAATTACTCATTTTATTTCTTCGTATATTTGCAAGAATTCTTTGAAAAATCGCTGATAACGTATTTAATCCAAATGGTAAGCACACCTATTGCCAATGTCCATTCTGTGTTACAAATGCTGTTTTTTTATCTGTTCTCTTTATTGGAATTGACCAAAATTCTGAATTTATATCAAATGCTGTAAACCAATTACAATCACCTGCTTTACCAATGATATCTTCAATCTTTGGAAATGGTTGTGGTTCAGATACAACTAGTTTGTTTAATTCTCTGAAATCTATACATAATCTTGATATATTGCCATCTTCTTTCTTATATGCTAAAGTAACTGGTGACGCAAATGGTGAACTTGTTTCTTCTATAAGACCTGCTTCTAATAATTTAGTAATTTGTGATTCAATCTCTTTTTGATCTGGTAAAGAACATCTATATGGTTTCTTAGCTATATATTTTCCTTCTGTCAATTTAATCTGTGCTTCTTCATTCTTAACCATACCAACATCAAATTTATTCTTTACAAATATTAATTCATATTTGTTTATTAATTTCATTATTTTCTTCTTCTTCTTCTCTTCATCTAAATGATCTAAGTTTTCTTCAAATTTATGAACATCAATTTATGCATTAAAGTTTATTTGAAAGTTTTCTTTATCGTTTTCTTTTTTATAAATTATTTCTTTATCATTCTACTTTAATCTTTGATAAATTTTTAAATTCTCATCTTGAATCAATTTAAACTTCTTAATCACAAAATTATTATTCTTTACTACATAAACATCTAAAATATCTTCAATCTTATTTATCTTTATACGTAGACGTGCCCGGCTATTAACGAAATTCACACCACTAATTGTTTTAAATATACTCTTATTTTCTATTAATTTTGTTCTTAATTCTTCTATTATACGATAATTAATTAATGTTACATTAGAACCACTATCATATATTCCTTTAACTTTTTTTTCTTTATTAATTATCACATTCAGGGCAATTAGTGGAGTAAAATTCACTGGGTAAGCTAGTTTTGTTTTATAATCTAGCTCAATTTTCATTAATTCATCAATTTCTGTTTCAGTTGCATTTACATATTTCATTTTTAAGTATTTTTCTTTGTTTCGACACAATGCAATCGGATGAAAACGATCGTCTGCTGCTGGATATAATTCCTTACAGATGGTACATGGTTTCTTTTCAATTAATGTTCTAGCTATAACAGCATTCTTCTCTGTACTCTTCTTATTAATTGCAACAACATTATTGTATGATCTTCTTTTTATTTCTATCTTTTGTTTTGTATAATATAAATCATATTTTATTAATTCATTAATTAATTTATCTGTTGATTTGATTTCTTCACGATCTAATTTATCTTGAATACTCAGTGGTAATCCTATAAAAATATGATTTATTTTCGAAATAATAGACACTTCTTTCTCAATTTCAAATAGTAAACATTCTTTCTTAAAAGCATAATCACTAACTGAACCATTTAAATATCTGAAATTGTATGCATGTGTAACATTTGTCTAGCCTTTATCTGCAAATACTATTAAAAATGAATTACACCAAAGTAACCATTGGTCTGTAGGAATCTCTTTCAGTTTAGTACAGTACCATTCTTTTGCACTTTTTCCAAAAAAAAATAAATTAGACAGTTGACTTTTTTACTGTCGTCGTTAATTTTATTTCTTTCACATTCCTTTTCGAAACCAGTTAACCAATCTCTGGCATTTCTTTTACCGTCAAATTTATCAATTGCAAACTTTCTTTCCATATCAAATAGATTCAATTCTTTCTCAGTTAACTTCACTTTTACTTCATTAATCACTTCTATTAAATCACTTTTGTTTAAGTTCTCTAATGATGCTGTTCTTTTTCTTGTTTCTTCTATACTTTTCTCTTCTAAATAAATATTTCTGAACACAAAATTATTGTCATCATCTATGTACAATGGCACAAGAATATCTGGTAAGGTTATTTGTAGATTACGAAATTGACCTGGTTTAATTAAACCTACAACACCATTTTTTACAGTACCAATCTTGAACAAGTCGATGTGAAATGACTCGTATTGAATATTCAACAGGGATGTGCGTGTAGTCTACTGCAAGTAATCTACGCCATTCTCTACGTGTAAACAATCATGTAGTCTACGTCTTCATTTTTCATGTAAACAATGTAGACTATGTAGACAATGAAAACACCTGTGTTCACTTAAGTCATATTAAAATTTTATCCCTAGAACTAGGGAATTTTAAAAGTTGGCAGAGATTTTTATTATTATTCTAGGGATTACATGAAAAAAAAATTAGTTGTGCTGGACGAAACGTTCAAAATTTGTCAACTGGTTACTGTTAAAAATAGCGCCAAAGAAAACTCTGTCTGGTGAGATGGCGCGTTGATCGATTTTAAAAATATGACAGTTCGCCCAAGACCCAAGACAGACAATCGTCTAGTAATGTACGAGCACTTGCTTTTTCAGTTTTATTATATAAAGACCGATAATGACCCGAGCTAACGAATACGAATACATGTAATAGTTATAAAGGAATAAATTTAGGTTATGTTGAATTTTACAACTGTCAGATGCATTATCTACATTGTTTACATTGTCTACGTCGCTAGAATTGTCGACGTATTGTCTACGTGTAGATGTAGACAATTAAAGATTACACGTAGATGCACATCTCTGATATTCAATGGAAATTCATAGCATTCTGTATCATTTGGCCATTTTATTGATTTAACTGTATTTACTAATTTCTTCTCTACATCAAATATCTTCTCAAAATGCATCTTTACTTTAGTGGGCATCTTTCAGAACATAAAATTGATTTGTTATTCCGTTCTTGATATCTTGTGTAGAATTGACACCAAATTGAATTCTAAATGAACTAAAGAATGTTTATTTACATTACTTACATAAACAAAGTATTATATTACAATATTATTACCTAAAGAATCAATTTTAAATGTCATAAATTATTCAGTCAAATCAGTGGGTGGCAACAAATGAACTGTTGATAATACAGGTTACAAACTTATATATGCTAAAACAGACCAAAAATAACACACAAAAACTGCAGAACGAAGAAAACAGATCATCAGAATATCAGATTGAGTTTATGAAAAGTATATACTTTGGACTCAGTTTGCTTTTTGAAAGTGCGAGCTAATTGTGCGAAAATGCGTTCCACTAATCTAATATTTGTTTAAAATGTATTTTGTCTTTAATATATCAAAAATAAGAAACCAAACGTATCTTTCACTAAAGATTTATTATTAATATAACGAAAAATAAAAAAAAATTGAAATGACGTCAGAATGGTATGCCACTTAGAATTTTTCTATTTACAGTTCTAATAAGAAGCGGATATCTCGAAGGTGTAATTGTTATGATTATTCTGGTTGCTGTCGTATCAGCGGTACTTGCAAACAAAAGATATGATCACAAGGTTTGTACTAGAATAATAATAATTATTAATGACAATAAATATATTAATGGTATTTATTATATAGAAATTACAAAAAAAATTAAATGAAGCTTGTCTCATTCGACTTAAATCTGGGGAAATCCAATGTTTAAATCCATTTTTAAGCATAGCAGAACAATCTAATTTATTGTCCTATGATATTAAATGGGAGATCCCTAGAAACTCAATTCAACTAGGTAAGTAGTTATAAATATGTGTGATATACATTTAAGAAATTACCTTATTTTTAGGGCATAATTTGGGGTCAGGTTGTTTTGGCCTTGTGGTCCAAGCAAAAGTTTTAAATTTTTTTGATGGACTACCAGAAAAGATTGTTGCTGTCAAAACGCTTCATCGGAACTCTAATTTCACAGAGTTAACATCTTTATTAGGTGAACTCAAAATAATGAGTCATCTCGGCGAACACGTTAACTTGATAAATCTTTTAGGAGCGTGTACCGAACAAATTGTTCAAGGTAAATAGACTACGTATTAATTTAAATTTAGCTTCTATAAATAGTTCATATGTTTCAGGAAATCTGCTTCTTGTAATTGAATACTGCAAACATGGCAGCCTTAGAAATTATCTTATAGAAAATCGCTGCAATTTTGTCAATTTAATAGATCCAGATACAAAACTTATTACTTTACCTGTTGATTATAGTGACTCTCTGCAAGGTATTATTAATTAAATTGCGGTATTCTAAAATCTATTAATAAAATAAAGTATTATCACGTCTCTTTACCCATTACTAAGTGTGGTTCTCTACTATAGCAAATTTCGGCAAGCGATATATTTTTTAAATGCAGTTACAAGCCGTCAAATTGTGGCCCGCTAAGATGTTCGACAGGAGTAATTTAAATGTGATTACAATAGGTCTGCTGTGTGCGTGAATCTCAGTCAGAAGTAGTACCTACCGCCCATATTATTTAATTAGTTTTATGAAATGAAAATTTGCTCTCCTGTACATTTTAGAAAAAAAATATAAGAATGGAAAGTTAAAAAAAATAATATTTTTATAAAGTCATAATTTATTGCAATAGAAAATCTATAGCATTAGATATTTAGAAAATAAAATATGATATTTTGGTCAAAAATCGGATAGCCATGGATATAAAAAACAAATAAAGCAAAATCTTATTCTGACAGATAAGTTAATTGTTAATGATGTTAATTGTTATAATCATTGTGCCTACATTGGTAAGGATAGTGGCTAAATGGTATCGAGCCGGCCTGTGAATTTGAGAACCCGGATTCGATTCCCACAGCCGATAAACAATTTTCACCACGTCTAAACTACCCCTGTGGCTCGCCCTCCACTAACATCTTTGAGGGCCGTGATTTGACAGCTGATAACCACAATTTACACTGAGAAATATATAACTTACCGAGATCTGCTACGACAGTTCTACACCTAGTAATGGGTAAAAGACTTGATGATATATTTATTTATTTATAAAGAAAATGTTTTCGTTTGTTTGGCTAGGAATTTAGTTTAGTACATGAGATTGATGAACTTAATTATTTAAATGATTTAATTTTTTTAGTTCTAAAATCCACTTTGCATCAACGAAACTTAAATTTTAGTTTATTCATAGAATCTAACCTTAAAATTTAAATATCGTTATTGTAAAGGAGTATAAAATCAAAATTTGTTGAAGTATAGTTTAGTATTTGGAAAATAGATTATCTTCCTTAAAGTAAGATTTGTATGCTTTATATATTAGATGCGACTTTTGATAACTCGAGTAGCGTCTCCACGCTACAGCTGCTACGCTGGGCGCTACAAGTGGCCAATGGCATGGAGTTTCTAGCCGAAAGACAGGTTCTGCACGGTGATTTAGCGCTGCGAAATATTCTATTGGACAAAAATTATGTAGTGAAGATTAGCGATTTCGGTTTATCTAAGCATTTAAACTCTAGTGGTTATTACAAAAAGATGTCTCAAGTAAGTAATAGTAGTGTAATCATATACAGAGTGTCCAATGAAACGCGGGAAATAAAAGGTTAATATGGGATTTTTAAAATGTGCGGAAATTGGCTCTCTTGTACATTTTAGAGTAAAAATACAAGAATGAAATCTGTAGCACTAGATATTTAGAAAATAAAATAAATTTTCGTCATAAATCGGATAGCCACAGAAATTAAAAACAAATAAAACAAAATCCAATAATTCAGTTACTTGTTGTAATCATTGTTATAGTCCATAAATTGCGTTATAAAATGGACTTATGCAGTAGGTACCTGATGAAAAAGAGGAAGTATTTTAAAACGTCGTAAGTGCATAAGGAAAATTGTAGTTGAGGGTGAAAAAAGACAAGTTAATAAAATTAATGTAATTGTATTTAAAACAAAAGTATAATTCTTATTAATATAGCCGACACCAAGAACTGAAAGCAGAACATATGTTTTGTGAATTAATATTGGAAAAGGCCAATGCAGATTAATATTTGTTTTTCTGTCGAAAGCGCATTTACTCTTAATAAAGGGCCAAATATTCAAAATTTTGAATAAATATTGGCTTAAAAATTATGAACATCTGTACATTATAACTTATATCTCACAAGGTAAAAAAATAAATGATTGCATTGGAATTCTTGAAAATAATATTATTGGGCCATATCTCATTAACGGTACCTTATTTAGCTGACCACACCTATTATGATGAATTGATAAATTATATTGCACCGGCAGTTGAAGAACTAGTTAATTAATAAAAGATGAATTTCGAAATTTCATTGTCTTTATTTTTATAGAAATATATTACACGTTTTGATTGATATAATCTTCAATCGTAATCAAGTGAATACTGTATTCACTTGTACAGTCTTTCAAATTAGAGATGACCACGTAACAATGGTGTTAAATAAAAACATACAGATCACAGACTTACTTGATCACCTTCTGATGATGACAATGACGTAACTCATAAAAGAATTTTAAAAAAATTATATTTATTAATGACGTTAACGTTCATATTCTGAAACTATTGAACAAACCACGGATGTTAGGAATCATAACAGGCCTTAGATGTCTTAAAATCCTAGCTCTACGAGCTCGGATTTCAAACTGGCATCTGCGACTGTAATGATACTCATAACTAAAGCCTGGATATTTAGGCTCTTAAAAACACCCAAATAAGCAGGCATATAGGCCGGTAATTACTCTAAAACAGGCGGGATTTTAGGCAGCCTAAATGTAAATAATTTGTTTAAAAAAAAATAAACGAATCCTTTTTATAATATTGGTACTCGTATCTACTCTTCGTTAGAAAAAAATAATCATTTTAAACAAGAATTAACGCAATCTGAAAAGTAATAATGTAGGGTTCTCATTTTATTAACTATTATATACTTTAATTCACAAAATATTATGAGTAATTGATCTATGAAATTATCGGAAAGGGACTGTCTTCGGTCTGTCAGAACTTGCTTGTAAGATGAAAACTTCGCTTGACATCATAAAATGTGACAAGAGCGTTCTTATATTTAGCCATATCGTCTAAACTTACCTCAGCTCCATTGATTAATGGCAAAGACACAATTGAATTGCCACGTAAAATTTTGACTAAAAAACGTTTTTTCTTTCGGCATTTTAAATTCACACACAAAAACTTGATTAAAGTAAGTACTTTAAATATTATAGGTTAGGTTGAAACACTTTGTCGAGTGCTGAATTAGTCAACAAAGTAGATGATAAACCTTGTCTGCTCACTAAAAGTTAGAATAGGCAACAAAAATAGGCAAAATAGGCTGTATAAGGTAAAATAGGCACAATAACCAAAATATAGGAAAAATAGGCTCTAAGGCACGAAAAAAAAACCTTCCATTACACGTAAACATATTACCTATGTATAGAAAAACTAAATTGCCTGAAGTATATTAAAATTTGAATCTAGGGAATTGCCTAAAAATCCGAGCTTTACTCATAACATTCCTAGGTATTGTAACGTTTATTACAATTCGGGTTCGGTGAAGTTTATTATTACATAAAACACGAGTAATGAAAACACTAACAAAATATTTATTTAAAACGAAACTAATGTAGTATAACTACTAAGACATATATTTATATTCAACACATATTTATATTCACAACAAAGTATTTAGCAACGACTTGCACTGTTCACACTTCGAATACAGAATGCCTGTTGCCGGTCGAAACTCTTCCTTATATACTGGAACAAGATTTTCTAGAATATACGAGAGCGTCTGGAACACATGACACAGAGCGAACAGGTTAGGACTTGTCTATTGCGTATGAGACAGCAGTGAACGTGCTACACACTATGACGCGTCGACTGTTCCAGACGGAACAGAGCCGTACTCGCTACAGTATGTTAATAGTTATTATTTATATTAAATGTTTAAATATGTCTCCAATCTCTACCAAACAATAACCTTATCTATTACGAAAAGAACGCTTAATATTTGCTAATTGGTAGTACGATATTTTAGTGCAATACAAAGAAATTCTGTCATTATCATATTTATAAATAATAAATTGGATTTAAACGCCATAATGTGGTCATCTCTAATTTGAAAGACTATAATTTATATATATATATTTATATATATATATATATATATATATATATATATATATATATATATATATATATATATACATATTATGATAAGCAGAAGTAATCTTTGTATTATTGTTGTTTTGAATT
Source organism: Pterostichus niger (assembly GCA_947425015.1). Classification (NCBI taxonomy): domain Eukaryota; kingdom Metazoa; phylum Arthropoda; class Insecta; order Coleoptera; family Carabidae; genus Pterostichus; species Pterostichus niger. The sequence continues at coordinate 17,447,072 of OX380337.1, forward strand.
CCGTTTGCATTAGTGTTATATTATCATTGTGCTTTATTTTCATTGTCTTGACTGTTTTGACAAGTCAGTATGGTAATATTACCGTACAGAATACAGTTATTACTTACTTACATTTATTATGCATGTAAACCGGTAAATAAATAAACTTCTATATTTTGCTGATATATTTTATTCCCATTTGTGTGATTTATTTATGTTATTAATTATTTTATATAAATTTTAGGATAATTTATCATCTTTAATATAAACCTAAATCTCAGTCGCAGTTCAGTAATATTAATCTTATTTGTGAATTTGAACATTTAGAATAAAATTCACCAAAAAAATGCTAGAATTTGTTCATAACTACAATGCAATTCGACAATCAAATTTTATTTGGCGGGACTGAACAAATCCATTTTAAATAAAAAATAATTTTATCATCATGCCTTTTACCCATTACTGGGTGTGGAACTCACATAATGTGCAGTAAAATGACGGCCCCAAATATATTAATGGAGGGGAACCCACAGGGATAATAATGTGGTGTTAATTGTTTGTTGGCTGTATGACTCTAATTCTGATTCTCAAATCCACAGTCCAACTCGATACCACTGAGCTACCTACTCCATACATTTTGTATGCACATATGCACAGTAAAGCAATTTATGGACTATAAGAACGTAGACACAATTATTATAACATTTAACATTAATAACAATTATCTGAACTGTCACAATGAGATTTTGTTTTTTATTTCCATGGCTATCTGATTTTTGACGAAAATATCATATCTAAATATCTAGTGCTACAGATATTTTATTGCGACAAATGATGACTTTGTATAAGTAGAAATTTATTTTTATTAACTTTTCATTCTTGTATTTTTGGTCTAAAATGTACAAGAGAGCCAATTTGTACACATTTTAAAAATTCCATGTTAAATTCCTGTGTTCCGGGTTTTGTTGCACATTTTGAATGTATATGAAAGTTGTATTCTATATGTATTATTCCAACAGTGTCCGCTGCCGATCAAGTGGATGGCGATCGAGTCCATCCGAGACAAGACGTTCTCCACACAATCTGACGTGTGGGCTTTCGGTGTGCTGCTGTGGGAGCTTTTCAGTCTGGCCCGAACCCCATATGCTGAGTTGGAGCCGGATTTTCGCTTTTACCGGAAGTTAGAGAATGGGTACCGCTTGGAGCAACCCGAGTACTCTACAAAGGAAATGTAGAAGAGTCGATTATATATAAATAGAGTATGTATTGTCACTATGTATGTATGTGTAGATATCAGGTGATGCGCGAGTGCTGGTTCTCGCAGCCGCAGCGTAGGCCTACATTCTCACGTCTCGTACTTACACTGACTGATCTGCTCCAGGACCCTAACAAGGTAGGGTTACTCCCAAATTTTAAGAAAACAAATTAATACATTGTGATATTTATAGATTAATATTTCTTTCATAGTTGAATTTTTGTGTTTATATTGAGAATTTCAATTTATACGAATAACTTTTTTATGGGCTTGTACGTAAATAAGTTGTTTTTACCATGAGTTAAAAATAGGCTTCTTGACCTTTATTAAGTGATAAAAGTGAAAAATTACAGATCAAGGTTCTTTGCAGACAGCTGATAATAATATTGATTTCATACGTATTTTTCGAACCGTTCCATTAGCACCGGTAATTATAAATTAATTAATGAGTATTTTCGATCATAGATAATATTAATGTACCTATATCTGTTACTGAAAGTATCTTTGCAAACCTTATCTAGTTACAGCTCTCGCTATGCTTATCTAACCTCTGTCTACAAAGAGTTGCTTTCAATCCTGAGTATACAAATAACTTTTAGCATGCACATTCCTACGGTACATATTTTTTTCTAAAATAATTTGAGAGGTACTTAGGTATTAGTACAAGCGTAAAAACTGATTTGCTGTTGTTAAAATGCAGTGACGATGACCTAAAGATAGATGACACTTTCAGAATAAATAAACCAGTCCACACAGAAAATCCAGAATTATTTATTTTACTTTATGAAGAATGTCATTTCATAAAATTTATTTTTCCCTCAATCAATACTTAACAACTACACTAACCGACTACATTTCTTAATTTTTATTATTAAATAATTTGGCAATCATAAATATTATATAAAATATCAAAATTTCACACTCCCACTTTGCCAGATTATTTAATTAAATTTTTATTAAATATTATGTTTGTTTTAATCCAAAAATAGATATTAGTGTCTTTATTCGATTTCCATTTACTATCATCATCAGGACATCCGGAGGCATATTTTCTGAAGAAAGATAATTTATTTTCATAATTTTCTTTTCAACTTGTTCTCTGATGTATTTGAATTTTATGTCAACGTGTTTAGTTCGTGAATGATATACAGGATTTTCAGACATAACTTTGGCACTTTGATTATCTGAATAAATTATAGATACATTTGGCAAAAATGTTCTCCGTTTTAGATCTTCTAAAGAATATATAATTCAAGTATTTTCTTTACATCCACTCGTCAATGCCATAAATTCTGCTTCTGCAGTCGACAACGCAATAGTTTCTTGTTTGTGCGTTTGCCATGTAACTGCCCCATTTGCCAATGTAAATAAATATCCTGTAAAAGATCGACGATCATCCGCATTTGAAGCCCAATCTGCATCTGTGTAACCAGTAATCTTGTTATCTTGTTTTGAATATTCAATTTCAAATGTTTTCGTCAATTGTAAATATCTTAAAACATTTTTTGCTGCTCTCCAATGTTCTAAGCCAGGATTTGAACAAAATTGACTTAAAAATGTTACTGGAAACATCAGATCTGGTCTTGTCGTACTTGCTAAATACATAAAACTTTCAATAAGTTGCTTGTATGGATATTTTGACATAATTTCCTTTTCTTCTTCAGTTTTTGTACATGAATCTTTATTTAATGTCAAGTGGCATTGAAATTGGTTTACAATTTTGCAAAGAAAATCATTGTAAAACATCTTCAGCATATTTTCTTTGGTTTATGCTAATTGTGCGTTTCTCGCGATTACGTTTAATTTCAACACCAAGAAAATAGTTTCTTTCATATCTTTCATTTCAAATTTGTGATTTAATTTCAACATTAAAATTCCAATATCTTTTAAATTCGATCAAAAAATAAGCAAATCATCAACATATTCAGTAATTATTAAAGGTTGATCATGATTAGAGGATATATATACACATGGATCAGCATAACTAACTTGAAAGTTTAGTTTCAAGAGGTATTCATTAAATAAATTAATACATTCTCTTCCAGGTTGTTTTAATCCATACAAAGATCGTTTTAACAAACATACTAAATTCTTCTCGTCATCTTTATAAATCCAGGTGGCTGATACATGAAAATTTCCTCGTTCAAATTTCCATTTAAATATGCTGTTTTCACATCCATTTGGTGTATATACCAGTCTAGTTCCGCAGCTAGGGCAAAAAAAATTCTAAGACTTTGCCATTTTACAACTAGTGAGAAAGTTTCATGAAAATCTATTTCTGGTATTTGGGAATAACCTTGAGCTACAAGTCTAGCTTTATAGCACTCAACTTCGCCGGTTTTCAAATTTTAAGCGAAGAACCCATTTTGATCCAATAATTCTTCTATTTGTTGGTTTCGTAATTAAAATACATGAACTTATTTCTTCGTCCATACATTCCAGCAATTTTTCTCTATCTTCTCTTTTCATAGCATCTTCAAAACATTTTGGATCTTGATCAATATAGTCAGTGAAATTAACAATTTTATTTGCTTGGTTCAATGATTTTTGTTTTAATCTTTCTGATCTTCTTGGATTTCCTTTTTTATAATTTTCTCTTCCACTTAATTCGGCAGATAAATTTATAATTAGACTAGCATCTTTTATTTCGTCTAAATTCATTCTCTCACTTAATTCTATGTGAGTTTTCTCATTTATAAAATAATAACCATAGTTACTTGTAGGTGGCTCTGTGGTATCGAGTCGGCCTGTGGATCTTGAGAACTCTGGTTAGATCCCCACAGTCGAAAAACAATTTTCACCAATTTAAATCTACCCCTGTGGCTCCCCCTCCACTAACATCTTTGGGGACCGTGATTTGACGGATCGTAACCGAACTTCACGCGAAGAAATATATCACTTACCGAGATCTGCTTCGGCAGTGTGCCACACCCAGTAATGGGTAAAAGGCTTGATGAGATATTTATTTATTTCTTTGTTACTTGTTCCAACTATATTAATTATAAAGTCAATTTCCAAGTACAGTTGATTTATAATCATATGTTTCAGCGCTGTTCTACTAATGAGTACATATCATCTGGGGCGCACATTACTGCAGCCAGCATCTTTACTACAAATCAAGATGGCCGCACAGCAGCGCCGGACTGGATATCATTGAATATCTTATCTCCCATCTCCAGTAATGAATATATTTGAACAATGCGGTTCTAATTGGTTAACGTAAATTTGAATAAAGATTTCCATGAGATTTATTAGTAACCACCTTACTAGGAATCCTACAAATAAAACATAATATCCTTGTTGATAAATTAAAAGTTTCGTAAAAAACACTCACAAACATTTTAACGAAAGTAACGCTATCTCTTCAGCTATGAAAGTGGTAAATAAACCAGATTACGGATCAATAAACGACGCCCCTACTCAAAGTCAAATAAAAGTAAAAACAATGTTACAAAATCATGTAAACCGGGAGTATCCAACTCTTCCACGGCTCATGTATGTACACCAGCATTGCACACTGCTGTACTCATCGTTCACGGTAGTTTTCCAGCGCAAGCAAGCGCACATAACCTTGCTTCTAGTTCTTTAATAGTAGTGACAACGATTTCGCTCAACATTTCAAAATGATTTACGACATTACAAACAGCCCAGCTAACTCAGATACCAATACAAATAATAACGACTACAACTCTATTACAAAACGTAGTATTAAAAATAATTCCAATAATAATAACAACAATTCTACAAGGCCAAACCAAGACAATTCATAATATCACAGATACTAACATAAAAATACCGATCAGGTTACCTATATTATGTTTATTGAGTATAATGACAAAGAAAAAGGCTTAGGGCATATTTACATCATGAAACTGGGTAAAAAATACTCTTTAGTTTTCTAAAATTAAAAAAAAAACATAGGACGCAATAAAATACAAATTTACAGTCCCAAATTATACCACAGCTGACGCCATTCTAGATAGCGATATGGAAGCTTACATTCCAACATACTCGCTATTCAAATTCCAAGTAGGAGTAATGAAGGATGTAGACAATTGTTTAAACGCGGATAAAATTCCAATGGCAACGTGCGAAAATGATATTAAATGCGTTCTTATTTTAATAGTTACAGGGATATAAACAAAACAGAAACTTGTCATATTAACAGTTGACAAAACGATTGTATTTTCAGTACGTATACATTCTTTAATCATTTTAAGATGGAATCTTAGAAAAAATTATGTGTATTACGAGCGTAAAGTGTTTTTATTCCTCTCACCCTATTGCAGCTCTCGTCTTCGACTCGCGCTGCAATTACCGTGCTCGAATAACAAAGGATCACTTTACGCTCTTAATACACAAATAACTATTGTATTCATTTATTTTTCTTGTGGAAGAATTTTGTAATAGAAGTAGAATCTTCTAAAATGAATGACGATGAAATTTGCGGTAGAAGAATCGTGGATATACAATACTCTTTCAATGATCTAAAATCTATAAAACATCTTGATTTCGAGTGTTTTTTTTAGACATAAATAATTATTGAAAAGTATTTTTAAATTCAAGTGTAATATTTGAGGCATATAAAATAATATTCACAATGAAAATTCAGAGACAACATCGAATGTCAATAAATTAGTTATGATATGGCTGTTGTTTCCATGAATTCGAAAGTTTTCATGAAAAAAATCAAGTAGGTATGGGACGTAAAGTTGGCAAATATACACTGATATATACAGAAAATAGAGAAATAAATTAAGTGCAAGGCGAAACCGCGGATATTTCAAAAAAAGATTACATGTTGTTAATCACCCACTTATAAATTATAGTCCAAATACCAAAAATCCGGAACCTGATATGAGCAACGAAGAATATGAAAAAGAGAAAAAAAATAATGTTCTAATATTATTAAAAATGCTGACCGAAATTATATTTTCCAACACACCATTGGCCAGTTTACTGAACAGCTTTGTAAGGAAGAAAGGTGACAACGTGTTACCGCCTCGCACTTCGAACAGATTTTCAAAAAGCGGAAAGCAACATCCACTGCGAATATAGTTAAAAATATGTTGTATAATTTGTTTACCGGTTGTAATGCAACTAAATATGGTATTAGAAACGACAGTAAGGCTATTGATATCTTGGAATGCAAACTTTAAAACAAGCAGCTTTTTGATACCTGAACGACGAATCGGCTGTGATAAAATCTGTGACATCAATTGTCTCTACAGCGCACGAGACATGACAGTGATTCAAGCAGTAGAGGAAAAATTATAAAATTTGTAGAAACTAAAAATGCCATGATAAGTTTGAAATTGTTATTTGTGTAATAAGAGCATACAGTGATTCTTTGTTACTCGAACACGGTAATTGCAGTGCGAGCCAAAGCCGAGAGCTGCAATAGTATAAGAGGAACAAAGATACGTTACGCTGGTGATACACACATAATTTTTCCTATGATAGCATCTTAAATTATTAAAGAATCAATACGTACTGAAAATAAATTCGTTCTATTAACTGTCAATATAAGTTTCTTTCTTGTTTATATCCTTGGTAAATATTGAAATAAGCGCGCATTTAATATCTGTTTCGCGCGTTGCCACTGGAAACGCGCGCATTGAACATTTTTTCGCGCGTTGTCATTGGAGACACGCTACAGATATTTTTCGATTGTTTCTCAGAAAACGTCAACTTTACGATGACAAATGAGAGCGTAATTGTCAACTTTACATAGCAATCGTAGAAAATCGATATTGTTTATGTACCAGATACAGGACCAATTAAATATTTCAAATAGAAATATGTGTTTGTAATTTACACTAATATAGATATATATATATATATATATATATATATATATATATATATATATATATATATATATATATATATTGAAATAATATAACATAATTCTGTGTTTTGGGAGTATATAATGGTTAAAAAAGTAATACATTTTTAACAAAAATTTTGTTGCGCAAATTAGTTAATCCTCGATTTATTTTTCTCTTTCAGATCATATTTGCTAGGAATATCGTCGGTCTTCAGACTATTTTTGACAAAAAATATTCTGTGACCGTTGTGGTCAAAGTTTATGGTTACCTCGCTATAAATATATACCTGCTTCCAAATCATAGTCGCTGCGAGAGCACAAGATGTTAGTTTTGGTTGCATAGTCTTGTACATATGGGAATTAAAACATGAAAATATGATGTAACAATCGAAAACAAATATAGAGTAGTCTCTTGAACGAGACATTTTTAAACAAATTTGACTGACAAAAAATTTAATTTTTTCATAATCTTTAATTTCATATACAAATTGTATATTGAAATGCTCTGTAATCTGTGAAAAGTTTAATAATGTCCAAACACAAAAATGATTGTATCTTGTTTATTTTAAATTTTATTGAAAAACTGACTGACAAATGATAATATATTTATATCATGATTATTTATATAAAATTTGAATAAATTTGGTCTGTTAGAAGAGCAGATAAGTTGATAGCATTTTTGAAAGTTTTCGCTTGTACTCCGGAGCGGCCTTAAATTTATTTTCTTATCTCGTATAACAGAGAATGCTAATTTAAATAAGTGGATTATTCCGAAAATTATTGTTTTAATATTTACATGTATATATCGGTTCTTCGTCGAATACAATATCTATGTCCCATATATTCCGTATTAAAGTAATAGCACAACTCAATAATAAACTTTCATGAATCCAAGTTACCTTCAACTGCAATATTTCAGTACTGTGAAAATCAAAATAAAATTTAATCATTTAGAATGTTTATGTGTACCAACAAATTTAAACAAGTTATTAATCGTTCTAAAAAATATCCTCATGAAAATTAGCCTAAAAATATATCTGGGCATTCAAAGCATTAATTTTTTCATCATAAACTTGAAGACTTTACAGTGCATAGTTATTACGGAACATTACATTAATTACACAATGTCTGTATCTGCTTGTTGTCCTGTAAATAATACGGTGTATAAATTTTCCTACTACTAAACAATTTAAAAAAAATTGAATATTACACTAAATCTCTATCTATTGGGTAATAGTTTGAATATGTAACCTCTATATTTTGGTTCGGATCTTTGCTAAATCCGCCATTTTAGGTATTTTCATTTTATGGTTTATGGTTTTATGATTATGCATTTGCATAAAGTTTAATAGCTTTCCATCACCGCTTCCTACCGACCAACACAATTTAGTTTGGGGTGAGTAGAACTCATCGAATTGTGTGGCGTCCTCTATTCATCGAACCATCCTTCTCCACTGCGAGACCGGTACCACACCATAGTGATATGTTTATGTGTGATAATTTAAAATAGACACTTTATCAAATTGTATTATTGGTAGTTTTTAATAATTCTAAATCTTGCAGTAATTTATTATATGCTACATGATTATTATCAAGCTGAGTAATTTTAATAATTAAATTGGCATTTAATTTACTAATTGAAAAGTCTAGATATTTTTTATTACATGCTTATTTTTCTTGTACATCGATCTCCACGTTTATTGGTTATATTAAAATCACAAATTTTGTTTTTTCAAATCCAACACCAACAGGTCCTCGTCTGGAATATTTAGAAGAATGAAAGAAGAAGTGTGGAAGAGGCAAAGAATTATTAAATTTACTAACACTCATTGTGAATGCGTGTGTTTATTAATCAACAGAATTATATAAACTAATTATTATTTAACATATTACTTAAATTTATAGCCCCATGGATAAGTATCCGTGTATAAATAATTTACAATTCGTTTATCTTTGTGTGCGCTAAGACATATTTGTTTGTTTAATTGTGTGTACTTTATGATATTTAGATGAAATAATAATTTGATTTGTTGTTGACAATTGTAATAATCATCAAACGTTATTGTTTTTAATGTTGCTACCGTAACGGCCTTCCCATTTAGTAAGTAGTTTTATCTCTTTATGTTTTCGAATATTATCCATAGTTTTTTTTCCAAAAACTGCATTGTTCATTAATTTATAATTTTTTAATTCATTTGTGGATTTTTTATTACGTAATTCGGTGCTCACAACAATTTATTTTCTAAGCCATGGACTTAAACTTCAAAATTCTATGAATTTTTAAAATTGTTAATCCTAAATCCAAATTTTGTTTTAACATTTCATGGGTAGCTATTCAACTCTCTAATATTCAAACACTGCTTAGCGAGTACATAGCTTTATGCAGATGCATAATCATGAAACATCATTAAATGAAAATACCTAAAATGGAGGATTTAGCAAAGATCCGAACCAAAATATAGTGGTTATATATTCAAACTATTACACAATAGCTGGCGACTTAGTGTAATATTAATTTTTTTCTAAATTGTTTATTTTTAGGATAATTTATACTCCGCATTATTTACAGAACAACAAGCAGATTTAGACATACAGCCTTATTCTCGTATCCATTGTATTCGATACAATATCTTATAAAATACGATTATTGTAAACTTTACAATAATGATGCAAATTCGTATTCACGTGACCATTACATTGAATACGATCTTGCATAGAATGCAATATCTTATACATTACAAGAACTAGTCGAGTGTGGTATTCTAGTGACCAATTTTATAAAACTGACAATTGCATTGAATAAACTTATTGTAATCTCAGCAAGTACTTCGACGACTTGTTAGGCAAATTGTTTGTTGAAAATTATTATTAGGTAAATATCACTGAAAATGAAGGTAATTATATATATACTTTATTTCGGTTGCCGACGTCTAGGAAACCGCTCCCGGTAAATTCTTTTTGCCCTTCTCATGATTCCAGTCGATTCACCAATTATTAGAATCATATCTATTAATTCTTCTTTCGTAAACATTTGAAAACGTTTTTTTTATTGTTTGCAAAATAAGTTAAATAAAGTAACCAGCAAATGTATACTTTTTTGACATTAATTTAACACTGTTACATTTTGTTTATTTTCACATAGCCACCTATAATATTTGTATAAAAATTATTTCTAGTATTTCTCAATTTTCTTATTTTTCTCGAATTTTTTCAGATACATTAATAAAAACTAATACACCGTTGAAAAGAGAAAAAAATGGCGGTTTTTATTTTAGTAAAATAATTATAGGTTGCTATTTAAAAAATAAAAGTTGATAGTCGTATCTTGTAAACCTGACTTTATAAAAAATATCTACATCTGCCATCAAATAGTATATTTAAAATAATAAAACTTTCATATGAACCATTTTTTTCTATTACTCATAATAAAAAAGATAAAGGGTGGGGGGGCGTCTTCCCAGACTCACCCTGTATATATATAATTAACCTTATTTTTGTGGTCTTTCAAAAGACAAAACTTAAGGGTTTCAAGAAGTCAATTAAGGGATACTAGTAATCCACTAACACTGCCCGAAAATATTTTTAAATGAAATTATAGGCTCTTGTTGCTTACTGTAAAGATTTAAATGGGTAGGTTACCGTTAAATATTCAACAATTTATTTTAGATTTTTATTTATTTATTTATGTTACGCTGTACATCAGGAATTTAATCCCAATTACAGTACAGGGTCCGCACTCACCGAGCCGCAATGTGGTAATTCATATAATTTTTAGTTTGATTTCTAACCACAACTTTTTTACTGACTCTGGTGTCATGTTAGGATTTAATTTTCCAGTTCGTAAAACAGTATGTTGGTTTATACTCTAAATATATTTGCCGCTGGGTTTTACTAACTTTCTTCTTTGTTGCCATGATTTTATTTAGTTTGAGAGGTTAAAAATTACTATCAAACGTCAAAGTTCCAATATGGGATACCAACACGCGTAAATGAAAAATAATTTTTATTTTCTACAATATCACATTTTTATTAAATGTTCTTTTAATTTTAAAGCATTAAGTGTAAATGTACAACAATTCAATTATTAATATCACTTTAAAATAATTTCAAACAGTTTTTCATCCATCAAAACAATTGCATTTTATGTTGGTAACAATTATTATTGCTTTCATACTTGTATAGATTACAATATCGTAATTCATAATAGTATATTATACAACGACGCTATAATGGATGCTCTTATTCCCGAGGATGAAGTTTGCAACCCGAGCGAGCGGTGCGAGCAAGGGTTGTAATCATCCGAGGTAATAATAGCCATTATAGCGAGTTGTATACTATACTTTATATACGACTAACATATACGACTAATTTAATAAATAGTAGTCAATTTTTATATTATTTATTATCTATTAATTTTACATCTATTTACCTAATAAATTTACATCTTATTGAAATGAGTAAATGTAGTAAAAAGACCATAATGAAGATGATTTGTATTTTTCACCTAATTCAGTAAAATATGGCAACAATACATTTTCTGAATACGAATTTGTCTTCATTTTAATACGCCAGTCCATAAAACTTTGGTATGCTTTGTCATAGAGATTTTTAGACTTTTGCGGTAGTAGCATCAGCGATTTTCGTTATTTCTGGTGGTGTAGAACATATACTGTCTTCTGTAATACTGTCCATTTTTTCAATTACAGTTAAACACAATAATTTAACACAATTTGCAAGACCGTTTTTGACAACTTCTCAACGATGATTTCGTTATGTTTGTTGCCGATTCGTTAACAACAGTGAACTTAGCAACGAACATGTTTCATTTAAATATGAGTCGCTATGGCACAATAAAACAATGATCCATGTTTGAAGCATTTTGATTGGTTCACGAGCGGGAATAATGACCATTATTCCCGACTAATTATTCCCGGCGGGATTAATATATAGCATTATATAGCAAAAACGCATATATAATGATAATATTATTAGTTAGTCGTATATAAAATATCTTATTTTGTTGTTTACAAGGTGGTCACGAGAATACCAAATTATTACAATGTCTTAAAGGACCTTGTAATTATAATTGTAAAGTTTATGATATTGTATTAAATATAATGGTCACAAGAATAAGGTTGATTGTGTCATAATGTAATGTTCCGTAATAATAATCCACTGTATAGTCTTCAAGTTTATGATGAAAAAATTAATGCTTTGAATGCCAAAATATATTTTCAAGGTATTTCATGAGGATATTGTTTAGAATGATTAATATCTTGTTTAAATTCATTGGTACATATAAACCTGCTAAATTATTAAATTTTATTTTGATTTTCACAGTAGTGCTAGTACGAATTTTCTCAGCAATACAAACCCAGGCTCATATAGTTAATATACACAAATCTACATCTACAATTGAAGAAGTAAATATGCGATTTTTATTTAATACAAAAGTATGATAATAGTTTATTTCACGACATCCGTAGAAAATTAGCAATAGATATTTAAATAAAAACACTTCAAAATTAGAAACAAATTAATTATTTTATTGAAAATTCTTATTAATAGTAATATACTTTAAATTATCTTACAATTTTGATTAAAACAAATAAAATATTATCTTTATTGTACCTACTAATTGTACCCGATTGTACTTAAAATTCAAATAAACCTTTTTTTTATGTAAAAAATGATTTTTTTAATCAACAATCCAAATCTAGTAACGTATGTATTTTTAATGAAAAATTTATTTTGATTATCCATTAAACCAGTGGTAAAAAATTGTCGCGCCCCCCTCATAACATATATAGAATAGAATACAAAAAAATGAGTACTATAAACAAATATTGTTATTATATATATTTGTTATAACAAATCTTCTTCTTAACCTAAAATTATGTTTATTATAACATAATAATAGAACAAAATAATATAAACTTAAAATTGTAATAAAATTGGAAATTATATTTAATTTAAATTAGGTATATTTAATACAATATAATCATAATTAGTCACATTAATTTCTGATGTACTTTTTATGGGTGCAGCCCACGCAAATTTTGAAAATGTATCAATAGTAGTAAGTAGATATTTAAATCCATTATTTTTAGAAGCATATGGAATCATTTCTACTGAATCATACTGCCACAAATCATTGATATTACGTATAATTTCACGTCGACGTGGCTAGTTTCGTCTAGCTAGTTTATGTACGAGTATTTCGTTTATAACTTCAAGGTTTAGAAATGATTGTCTAATGTCCAATGAGTGATTATTAGGAAATGATAAGGTGTTTTAAAATAAATACTTAATATACATTGAAAAAAATAAGTTTTATTTTATATTAGTTACATTTGTTATTGCTGTTGTTTAAATACATTTTTATTTTATAAGCATTTATAAGTTCCCCCTTCTTGCTAGAGTAAATATGAAATATAAGTAGTAGCCGTTTTTGACTCAGTTCATGGTCACTCGTTGCATGTGCTGAACCGGGAATGCCCCGAACGAGATACAAAGTCACAAACAGGAAATGCTTATCGCAGACAGCAAGACTCAGGATGTGATAAAATTAATGTGATAAACAAAAAACCGGATGTGATAAGAAAATGGAGGCCATGTAACGTTACAATTCAAAATGGCGTGCGAAAAAACCCGCGAAATTTTAAATTAAAAAAATTGTGCGAAAATTTAAATAATTTTTGTCATGCGCGCGCGCCTTCTGTTGCATAAAATTTAAAACAATAAAAAATAACGTCCAAAAACCCCGCGAAACTTTGAATTTTAAAAATTTCTCGCGAAAATTTAAATAATTTGGAATTGAGAATTCTGAATCCAGATTCGGAGTTATCAAAAACATAGCGACAAAAACTTCTATCTTGAAAATTTGACTTTTGGGTGTGGCACTGTTATTTGTTGTGGTGGTAAAATTTAATTTTTTAAGATTGGCGCGTTTTAAATTTAAATTAAAAACTGGCTGACAACTCACACATGCGCAGTATAAAAAATAATAAGGGAGGGGTAAATTAGCCCTCTCTTGATTTGACTGACAACATATTAAAAATTAAAAACTTGCACTATTTAAAACGACAATGAATTGCTTTAAAATTTGATATTGAATTTTGAACTTAATGGATTGGGATTATTAGGGTTGTACACATGCATAAACACAGAAATACATTTAAACAAAATATATTTATTTAAAACAAATATTTAGTTATTACGTAAAATGACATATTTATTATATAGTTATAATAATAATAATTATTATACAGTTGTACTATTTTATTATTATTTTTATAAACTGTGTAATAACAGTACAACATTATAATAATAGTAATAATTACAGTAATTAAAATTGTTAACATAATGTTATTAACAAGATGGGCCGTTTTCCCACCTCTTGTAGCGCTGTTAAACTGGCACCCGTAGAATTCATACTACGAAATACAATTAATATTATTTTTTTGAAAAATAATATTCTGTCTTCGAGTTGATCAACAGACATGTACTAAATCGTCATTCATTTCTTTTTCAGTTAGAACTTTAAAACTGTGACGAAGTGTGCTCGTCACAATACTTATTTAGATCACGATCGCGGAAATACTGATATCTCGCGAACGCAACCACCGGGAGACGCGAAAATTCAACTCCGAGTTACTGAGTAAAACACTCATCGAAAAATCGCTGAATAAACTAGATCGCGGACCGGGTAATCTAGTTTCCGTTTATAACCAACCCGCCCTATATGCTAACATTCATGGCACCCTAGGACCCGTTTAATTAGTAAAAACAGTATATAAACCGCGCTGCCGAGACAGCAAAGACAGTCAGATTTCATCTTTTGAATACATCTCCGCTACCGTCTTCCAGTTACCAGGATACACCGACTTCTAGGTAAGAAAAGCACTCCTGTTTATTTACCGTACCGTACTGTGCTTCCTCGAGGTCTCTTGTGCGATTACCGAACCACTCACATTGGCGTCTGTCGTGAGTAATCCGAGACGTTACTGTGGGCCGTTTGCGTTACAAACCGGAGTTCACACCGAAATTTCGCGATTTCGTCTCGTGTCACCTTCCGTTTTAGGAACTCTTGTGCGACCAACGAACAAATCACTTTGGCGTCTGTCGTGAGTAATCCGAGACGTTACGGTGAGGCGTTTTGCGTGTACGGCCGGAGTTCACACCATAACTTCGCGATTTTGTCTCGTGTCACTTTCCCTTTTAAGAACTTTTGTGCGACCACCGAACAAATCACTTTGGCGTCTGTCGTGAGTAATCCGAGACGTTACGGTGAGGAGTTTTGCGTGTACGGCCGGAGTTCACCACGCCGAATTCCGCGAAACGCGTCGCGGAATCATTTCCGACACACCAGCCGTCGTCCAGGGAACCCCACCGTCGCGACGCCCGGTGTCGATTTTCCGGAAAATCTAAAAACAACTCATCGCGATCATTACGAGTTGACCAGCCGCTATTACGGGAACCCCACCGCCGCGACGCCCGGCGTCGATTTTTGGAATAACCGCGATTTCACTGTTTTCGAATTTCCAGTTACCAGGATACACCGACTTCTAGGTAAGAAAAGCACTCCTGTTTATTTACCGTACCGTACTGTGCTTCCTCGAGGTCTCTTGTGCGATCACCGAACCACTCACATTGGCGTCTGTCGTGAGTAATCCGAGACGTTACTGTGGGCCGTTTGCGTTACAAACCGGAGTTCACACCGAAATTTCGCGATTTCGTCTCGTGTCACCTTCCGTTTTAGGAACTCTTGTGCGACCAACGAACAAATCACTTTGGCGTCTGTCGTGAGTAATCCGAGACGTTACGGTGAGGCGTTTTGCGTGTACGGCCGGAGTTCACACCATAACTTCGCGATTTTGTCTCGTGTCACTTTCCCTTTTAAGAACTTTTGTGCGACCACCGAACAAATCACTTTGGCGTCTGTCGTGAGTAATCCGAGACGTTACGGTGAGGAGTTTTGCGTGTACGGCCGGAGTTCACCACGCCGAATTCCGCGAAACGCGTCGCGGAATCATTTCCGACACACCAGCCGTCGTCCAGGGAACCCCACCGTCGCGACGTCCAGTGTCGATTTTCCGGAAAATCTAAAAACAACTCATCGCGATCATTACGAGTTGACCAGCCGCTATTACGGGAACCCCACCGCCGCGACGCCCGGCGTCGATTTTTGGAATAACCGCGATTTCACTGTTTTCGAATTTGCAGACCCACACCGTGGGTCCCGACCGTTGCTCCGGACATACCGGCGTCCGACCCCGAGCGTCGATTTCTTGACAGCCCGCCGATTTACGTCGCACGCCCCGTACGATCTTCTCAGCACCTCCGCCCGCCCTTTTCGGCATTTTTGACGTCCCGACGCCAGGCGTCGTTTTTTCAAAAACGTCGCCTCTGCATTCTCCGATCCCTCCCCGGTATATCCTACACCTCCTGACAATCAACGACATTTCTGTAGTGACATTAGTGCCTAATAAAGACTCAATTTGTAATTTTTTACCAACTTTGTGTTTTTTCTGAAAACCCTATTATCTCCGAAACCGCTATCCGACCGTTGGCGCCCGAGCAACTTCACGCCAATATTTTGTCGACAAGTCCGCCATAACTCGTCGCAAAACGTTTAGGCAAAAATGTAATAAAATCCGTAAAATCTAGCATAATAGAAACATTAACCTCTAAATTGTCAAGTTTCATAATAGATTTTAGCCGATGTTATTAAGTTTGTCCATTTTTTACACGTGCTAGCAAAATGAAATAAACAATATATTGTTAAAAATTATTTAAAAATAAACTTATCAATTTTTAACACATTTTGATTAGTTTCACAGTTAGAATAAAATAATATCACAACGTTATTTTTTTATATAATAAATTTTTATATGAAATACGGTGTTAAACATTATGAACTTGAAAAAAAATTCTGATGTGGATAACACATGACTTCCTTGTACGCGTATCAAACTATAGATATTTTTTTAATTGTACATATTTGACATAAAATCTTTTATTTTTTTATTTTTTGTTCTAATCCATAGCAAACTTAATTTAAAAAAAAAACAAAAAATATATAATATTTAAATTTAGATATCTCGCTTATGCAAAAGACTAATTTAAAAATTCTTAATGTGCTAGACGCAGAATTTAATTCCACACGAATTATAGATCATTGTGCCACACCTAAATTTTTTTTTAATACTGTACATGCGTGAGTTGTCAGCCATTTTTTAATTTAAATTTAAAACGCGCCAATTTAAACTTTTAAAAAAATTTCATTGTTTTTACTTCCTTGTACGAAGTAAAGGAAGTATTGGAATCGCGAAAATTTTCGGTTCTCAGATTTCAGTGGAAATACGCATTTTGGCCCTCCCTGAGTCCATATTGACTAATTTCGTCGTGACGTCTGTACGTATGTACGTACGTATTTATCTCGCATAACTCAAAAACTCAAAACTGTTATATCATCTAGTTGTGCAGCTTTCTTTTTGGTCATTATATAACTTCCGGAAGTGGTACTTTACTTGAAGCCTATAATTGATTTTCATGAAAAACTATATTCAAATATAATTTAAAACTTTCCAAATTTGGTATATAAGACTACTATATAAATGGAAATAGCATAATAGGTTTTGGTTAAAATACACTAACCGGAAGTGACACATTACAAGAAGATGCTAACAGTTTTCCTTGAAAAAAATTGTATTATTTTAATTTTAGAAATAAATGCTGCAAATAAAAGTTTTAGAGAATTAAGGCTGCGTTCATGTATAGATGGTTGCATAGTAAAAATCGTGAATTTTTGTTCAACAATTATTCAATTACTAGAACACTTATGAATATGAAATAAACTGTAATGAAAAGATTATTTTTTGTTACAGGGCACTAGTATATTCGCTAATAAATATTTTTCTTAGTTAATTATATATTGTTTCTAAATTTTAAATAACATATTAAATTACAATTATATTATACTTAGGACATGGATACCATATTTAAATATATAAATATCATAATTTTAACATCTATATTTCAATATTCAGTCAGAAAATGTTGAACAAAAATTATATATGCTGAGTAGATTTTAGGTAGTTTGTTGTATGAAAAATAGTTCACGCTATTTTGAACAGATGTCAGCACTTCCGAATTCAAAACCATGTCGATAATGCAGTTGAATGTAGGTTTTCTTTTAAAATTACTTATGAATGTATTTTGTAACTGATGCGTGTATTTTAACCAATGCACAAATAATTTAAATTTTATTTGATACAATCATTTTTATTGGTTAAAATTTTAATGTTACAGAATACGTCCATGACTCTATTAATTTTTAACGCCCGTTATTATTATCTAATTACAATAGACGATGACAATAAATAAAAATAGAAAATATCAGTTGCTAAGTATATTTTATTAGTTCTAATTTTAAATATTGTAAAAAAGTTTACGTAATCAACACAGGAAATAATAAAATAATTTGTATTTATTGCAACTATTATGCAATTGTAGTCAATTTTGCAAGATTATATTATATATATGTGGGAAAAGATTATTAGTACGCCCATGCTTTGCGAAAGAAGAAGAGAGAGAGAGAGAAAAAAAAAAGAGAGAGTAGTACCAAGTGGTCTGTCGCGAGAAGACGTATCTTTGTTTATGTAATATTTTCTTTATTTATGTACCTTCAATTTACTTATTATTTGTGTTAATTTCGTTTTGTGTAAGAATAACTTACTTTTGAATAATAATTCGTTTAATTTAAAGTGTCTTGAGTTGTAATCATTGCTACTTCAGAAAACCTAACCCTACAATTGGGGGCTCAACCGGGATCAAAGTTACTGTCGTGCTGTGTCAGTGAGTGTTTAAAAGTTTAGCTCGTGTGTGTGTTTCTTGGTTGAAACAAAACTGAAAGAAAATACTTCTAAAATAATAACA
This sequence comes from Pterostichus niger, assembly GCA_947425015.1. NCBI lineage: Eukaryota > Metazoa > Arthropoda > Insecta > Coleoptera > Carabidae > Pterostichus > Pterostichus niger. Next base: position 17,466,076 of record OX380337.1, read on the forward strand.
ATTGCGTAATAACCACCAACACGCTGACTAAAAAGCGCGCGTAAACGAACCAGTGTACGTCGTGCGGGGTGAAGTAAGAAGTAGACAGTGGCGTACCAGCTTAATTTAATAATAGTAATAATAACTAAGATAAATCATGACAACATTAAGCGATATCGAAGCCGTGAATTTTAATATTACAAATAGTAAATCTAAATCCGTCAAAGTTTTATACACAATCGTGTTTGGCGACGCGGAAGCGCGTTTAAACAGAAGTAAATTAAAAAAATTCAGCGGATTTAATTTTGAAGCAGGTGATGAAGAGTACGATTTCAAATTAAACGAAATAAAAAGTAATACAAATACTGCAGATCTAATTTCTGTATGTCATATACTGAATATAGACTACGAAGGCACAAAAGAAGACCTAGCAGAGAGAATTTTATCCTTTTTGAGTAAAATCGAAGAAGTTAAAGAAGACGATGAAGACGAAGAAGACAAAGACGATGAAGAAGATGAAGATGAAGAAGCCGAAGAAGACGTTGAAGATGAAGAAGATGATGAAGTCGAAGAAGACGTTGAAGACCATAAAGAAAGAAGAAATAAAAAATTAAACAGAGAAGTAAAAGAAGATAGACCAAATGCTACTCGAAGACGAATTCAGAGGACAACTGAAACCATGCAAGGTAAAACAATAAGAGGTGAGACTGCTTCTATAAATTTTCGTGACATAGAAGATTCTATTCGTCAATTTAATGGAAAAGATGGGTATCCGATTACCAAATGGTTAGAAGATTTCGAAGAAATCGCACAGTTGATGAATTGGAGCGATTTGCAAAAGCTAGTATTCGCAAAAAAATCCTTAAATGGATTAGCTAAATTGTTAGTTCAAGCCGAAAGAGGCATTACTTCTTGGTTAAAATTAAGGTGAAGCATACGGCCTGAAGTTCGTTAACCAACAATTTGTTATCGTGTAAGTAGGGTTTCTTGTAGTTTTAATAAAAATGTTGATCTGACCAATCATAAAAAACCAAGTATGAGTCTATGCTAAATTATGGTAGGGGTATTGGCACGTAGTTTAAAATTATACAAACTTGAAGATTTTCAAGAAAATTATTTCAAATAACAGAAAATAATTGTAAATGATATGTTAACACAATAAATACTAAAATGTAATAACATATAGTATTTTATTTGATATTATGACAAAAACGACATTACAGCAACTTCAATATTCTGACTTTAGAATCGCAGTTCTCATTTCTCACGTATTTTCTAATCATGTTTACGTACTGTAATCCTAAAATGTATTGAAAACATGTAAACGCTTCAATTAAACAAAATACATGCACTATCAGAGTTGTAGATGCTTTTTTATATATCCAAATATGAAAATAATTTTTTCCACAAACATTTGTTTATAAATTTATGAACGTATTTTTAATTTTGCATCGACGAGGTATATTTGTTCTGTTTTATGTTTCATTCATCTTATAATCTGTAAGAAATATAAATAAATTCCTACTTCCTTTTGTGAAATATTTAAGGTTAGAATATGAATTGTTGTCTATGAACGTTAAATTAAAAACTTTGATAAAAATATCGGTTTTTAAAACAAATAATCCATTTCAATATTACTAACCATACTGTTCTACTAATCTGCTCTGCTAAAATTGATCAAATGTTTGCAGTAAAACCTGATGTATCGTACTAATAACTTCGAATATTAGTGTAATATAATACGAAAAATAATATAGATATATGTCAAACCACAAATTCTGAAATACTCATTCATAACATGTATATATCTACATCGTGAAATATATCATTATGAATGACAGCTGTCAATCTAGATGTTCATTTTTGCGCTGAGTGTACGACAAAGCACACATCAAGTGTGTAAAATGAGTATTTCGTAAAGTTGCTGCAACAAATTCAAATTTCAAAAAAATATTTTATATACTTATTCTCATCTAAATAAAGGAACAAGTAGTGCAGAATAATCTCACAACATTCTACTTTTTGATATGTACAATATAAAGAATGTAAAATTTCTATAAAACAAACAAATTTGAATTGATATGCAACAGGTCAAGATATCAAAATTTCGAGTCTGAATTTCTCAAAAATGCCGAGTACGATTTTGTTAAAAAAATTCTGTATATTTAAGAACATAGTTTTCTATAACACATAATTTTTTTACCCAATTTGAATTTGTAACTTTTGAAAAAAAAACAAAAATATCCGAAAAAGCCTGCTTTTGAGCGGTTTTTCGCATGTTTATTTTTTTTTCTCAAAAGTTACAAATTCAAATTGGATAAAAATTGTATATGTTATAGAGGACCATATTCTTAAATATACAAAAAAATTTAAAGAAAATTGTACTCGGCATTTTTGAGAAATTCAAGTCCATTTTTGAACCGTTTTCTATCAATTAGTTGTACATAAATTTAATAATATGTATATTATTACGACACCTTGAAGTATTGGCTTTAAAATTATGTACAATTCATCGTAAGTTTCATTCATAAAAACAAAGATATCTTATTTGAAAGAGATCAAGTCAGATCAAGTGTTCTGCAGCTAACTTAAGATTTAATTAAGCGGATGCTTCACCTTAAAAAAACTATTACGCAAAGAATTTGAGGTGAAGCTCAGCACTGCCGATGTTCATAAATTGTTAATGAACAGAAGAAAAACTAAGGAAGAGTCTATACAAGAGTACGTGAATTATGATATCTGTATTTTAATTATGATATCTGTATTTTGATTATGATATCTGTATTTTGATGACGAAGTGTTTTATTATATTAGACAATGGTTCCATTGTCTGACTCATACTTCTTTGAACTATGTTATGATAAGAGAATGATATATAAGCTTGAAAAAACTAGATTAGAACACTCTTGTACTGTTGCTGAACGTATTCACGTCAGTTGTAATTAGATTCTAAATAAATAAAATATAATTTTCAAAACGAAAGAATTTGTATTTTTTTCCTTAAATACAAATCGAAAATTATAATTGGCGCAGTCGGTAGGATGCCAAAAGAGTTTTAAGCAAAATAAATAAATCTCTTTCGATCTCCATCGATTTATTTGGCATCCGAACAAGAATCTATGAGCGAAACACCAGCTCAGGCCTAAACAGTGGCCCATCAGAGGTTGAACAACCCATCTCTAACCATCATCCAGGCAAGCAGTCAAGGAGGACCAGGACAACACACATTCGCTGACTCCACCTCTCCGGGAAACCAGGACAACACAACTTCGCTGATCCCGATTACCAGAGAAAACCAGAAGAAAATCTCTAGCTGATTCTCAACAAACATGATTATCTTGTTAATCATCCTTTTACTTCAACTGTAAGTAAAATATATGTAACAAAATACACTAAAGGGTTTTGAGGAAAGGCTAACGCTTTTAAGAATCAAAACGAGCCCCAGCACAAGGCATAACATAAATTATAAACCTAAATATATTATACAAAAGGGGTGTCTCTAGTAATAACTAGTAATAAAGACACCGAGGAACCGGCACAGTTCCACACACATTACAAATCATATGTACAATAGCGATAGTGAACCAGAATCAAACCCATCAGATTCTGATTCAGAAACAAACCAAACACCTAGTGTTATAAGAAATTTAATATTAACGCCCAGTAAATTACAACTCAACTCAAAAATGGCCACAACCACAAACAACGAAATTCAAATGCTCTCTAAAGGTATCCCTGAATACGACGGTAATATTAAAGATCTACCATATTTTATAAATACTGTAGACGAATTTATATTATGTTTTGCAGGAATTGTATTGACAAACGTTCAAAGAATATTTTTATTTCAATTAATAAAAAATAAATTAAAGGGACCTGCAAAAACATATCTCTCAGAGAATTCATTTGCTGATTGGCCAACATTAAAATCATTCTTACAACTAAATTTCGAAGATAAAACAACAGCCGAAACTTTATTATTAAAAATCATATACAATACCAAAAATAACAATTCCGATTTGTTTCTCAAAGACATCACTAATAATTTTAATAAATATAAGAACAAAATCATGCTAACACAACATCAATTAGTAACAAAAAACGCAATTATCGCGGAAAATCAGAAAATCGTAGTATCTCACTTCATAAATTGTTTACCTCATCTCATTCGAGGATCCTTCACGGTCAAAAATCCTAAATCTCTTGAAGAATGTGAGCAGCTATTAGTAAACGATTTTAATTACGCCCAACATCAATCTCCCCTAAGGAGATTTGAAAACCAAGTAAAAACAACACATAATAACATACAGAAGAATACACCACCACAGAAATTCCCGGCACAAATGTTTCCTTCAAAACCAGTCACGATTCAAAGACACTTTCAACCACACGGTAGGAATAACTTCGGCAGACAAAACATAGTAAATGACATAAACACAAGAAGGACATTTACACCTCAACCAATGTCCACACAAACTAGACAGACCGGCCCAATGTCAACACAGACAATCATACCAAGACAGAATTACCAAACAGACATCGAAAACGACGTAACAACCACTAATGAACCAAATAACGAATATAATGAACAACAAGAAGACGAAACAGAATTCGCCTTCGAGGATTTTCAAGACACATTGGTCGAAAACGAAGATACGTAATGGCTAATTATCAAAATTCGATCCCGATATTACACGATCACGACTCCATTATTCTAATTGACTCTGGATCAAACATAAATTTCATATCACCCGATTACGCAAAATCAAGAAATCTGAAAATTAACAATCAAGATAAAATTACCTTTTACACAGCAAATGGAAAGAAAACACTTACAAATTCAGTTAATCTAAAAATAAATAAAAAATTATTTAAGTTTTATATTACAGACTTTCATTATTTATGCAATCTATTATTCGGTATGGATATATTAAAAGAACTAAATATAACACTAAATTTTAAAACAAATGAAATCTATTTTGAAAACAGAAAAATGAAATTTACAACACAAAATAAACTCAATAATAAACTAAACTACATACAATTTAGAGATCAAAATCTAGATATTAATAAAAAACTAAAAATTGCTAAATTACTAAAACAATACGAGGACTTGTTCCCCAAAGAAGGAGAACAACTCTCCGCCACTAACGTCACCACACACAAAATTCACACCACAGACGAAACACCCATATATACAAAAAACTACAGACTACCCCAATGTTATGACGAAGATATAGAAGAACACATTAAAAACTTATTAAAAGCACAGATCATTCAAAAATCTAAATCACCATACAACTCACCTATTTGGATAGTACCAAAAAAAATAGATGCGTCAGGGAAACGGAAAACTAGATTGGTAATAGACTTCCGAAAATTAAACCAAAAAACCAGAGAAGATAAATTCCCTCTTCCTAATATAGACGACTTATTGGATAGAATAGGAAAACCAAAATACTTCACGACTTTAGATCTCCACTCAGGTTTTCACCAAATACCCTTGGAAAGATCGGACAGGGAAAAAACGGCTTTCTCCACACCATCTGGACATTATGAATACACTAGGATGCCTTTCGGCTTAGTAAATGCACCGGCATCATTCCAACGAATGATGAACGAAATATTAAAAGAATATATAAATAAAATATGTCTCGTCTACATGGACGACATAATCATTTTCGGATATACTGAACAAGAACATATAGAAAATATCACAAAAATATTCGAAGCACTTAGAAAAGCAAACCTTAAAGTCCAAATTGATAAATCTGAATTTTTTCAAAACGAAGTCGAATACTTAGGATTCGTAATATCATCCGAAGGTTTAAAACCCAATCAAAAGAAAATAGAAGCAATAAATCAAATCACCATCCCAAAAACTAGTAAAGAAATTAAAAGTTTCCTAGGAAAACTTTCTTGGTACCGAAGATTTATTCCAAATCTCGCGAAAATAATAAAACCTTTCACAAATAGCTTAAAAAAGGGTTCACACATAGAAATAGAAAATGAAGAATATCAGAAAGCCTTTAAACACGTGAAACAATTAATATCAAACCCACCTATATTGATATCACCAGATTTCTCTAAACCATTTATACTAACTACAGACGCCTCAGACTTCGCCATGGGAGCCGTTTTGTCACAAGTACAAGAAAACCAAGAAAAACCTATAGCATACGCCTCAAAAACATTTAACTCCGCCGAACAAAACTACTCTACTATAGAGAAAGAATTAAAAAGTATCGTCTGGTCAATAAACAACTTTAAACCTTACCTTTACGGACAAAAATTCAGAATAAAAACCAACCATAGACCTTTAGTATGGTTATTTAATATGAAAAACGGTAATCAAAAATTAATGCGTTGGAAGATCGAACTCGGAGAGTACAATTTCGAAATTGAACACATCATGGGAAAAACTAATAAAATTGCAGACTTTCTTAGTAGACAAAGAAATCCATTTAAAATCGTAGAAAAAATAGGAGACGTAACTGAAACAACAATATTTTCACACTGCATATCACGAGATTATGCTATGAGTCAAGGACTCGCACTCCAAGTAAACCAAACATATAATAGTAAAAAATATTGTCAAAATTATATAGATCAAAATTCTCAACTAATACCACAAATTATAAACGGCAAAACTATATTACACTTAGTTACTAAGCAGAAATGCAACGACTTACCATCTGTAAAAAACTTTAAAAAGGCATTAATGGAACTTCGAGATTACTGCATCAAAAATGAATTGTATGAAATTAATATCCCAAAACTTGCCTGCGGCTTAGACCAAATGGACTATAAAGACTTAATAAAATATTTAAAATTAACCTTCACGGAAACTAATATCCTCGTGAATATCTATTCATTACCACAAAACTTCCTTACCAGCGATGACACAAACGCAACAATACATAGTTCCCCAGAAAACATCGTAAACGGTATAAAATATAAAGAAGATAGACTGAATATTGCCGATAACCAAATTATATTCAAATTAGGAGAATATTCAAAATTAAAAATAGAAAAACTACCTTTCGAAACAGTACAACCTAAACAAAGAATTCATATAACCTTCTCAAAGAATAATCTAAAAAACGAAATAAATAATTTTCTGAAAGACTATTTAGTACCTAAAGTTAGATATCTGGCTATATTTAATGACGAACTGGATAAAGTAATATCTCAAGAACTACAGAAAAATTTCGAACCAAATTCTTTAAAATTAATCGGAGTAAATAAATTTGTACAAGATATCTTTACAATAGATGAACAAAAACAAATTGTAGCTGACGATCATAACGGATTTAGAAACCACAGGGGAATATTGGAAACAATCAGATACCTGAAGAAGAAATACTACTGGCCAAAAATGGTACAACCTATCCAAAATTTTATTAATAATTGTAAAATATGTAAAGAAAATAAATACGATAGAAAACCTATAAAAATTCATGAAAATTTAACTATAACTCCGACAAGACCTTTCGAGACAATTAACATAGACATACTATCATTAAATACTCAAAAATACCTCACAATATTTGACCAATTTTCCAAATTCGGACAAATAAAAGCAATAAATGTTGATTCAGTAAACGTATTAAAAGCATTAAAAGAATATTTCGAGACATATACCCTACCAAAATTAATCATTATGGATAATGGACTAGAATTTAACAACGAATTACTAAAAGATTATTTAAAAACATTAAATGTAAAACCCCATTATATTTGTATTAACAATCCAAAGAGTAACGCGGTCGAAAGATTTCATTCGACATTAATAGAACACCTTAGACTAATTCAAAATAACGAAGAATTCAAACATCTTAATCAAAATGAAAAAATAAAGAAATGCATACTTAGTTACAATAACTCAAAACACACCATAACCGAAAAAACTCCAACAGAAATAATATTTGGAGAGACACATGAGTATAAATACCCCAAAGAAATACGAACTAACTCTGAAATGATACAACAACATCTGAAAGAACAAAAAGAATTATACAAAATAATAAATAATAAGATACAACAAGAAAAAGAGAAACGTCACCAAGAGAACATAAACCCGTTAGCATTACCAAAGGACGTATACGTAAAAGAAGAAGTAAGGAGAATACAAAAATTTAAAAAACCAATGTATATAAAAAGCAAAGTCTTAGCATATAACCCAAAATTAGGTATTGTAAAAGTCGAGAAACCATATAAACAACGTAGTAAAACCTTAAAGAAAATTAGAAACATACGTATCAACAGAATAAAATTATAACTTTATCTCTGTTCCCAGTGCGCAGGGTCAACAATTGACAGACATAACACACGGCAACGGATATCATCTGACAAACCTAGGATCGACACACATTGAACAGGAAAAATTACATACATACTTTTACTATAACGTAACACCTTTATACGAAAACTTTAATAGAATAGAAACTATAATTAACGAACTCCTAACCGAAATACACACAGTTCAACACATAAACCCAAATTATATACAATTACTAAATTCCACCTTTGAAAATACACAAGAACAATTAAACAAATTAAAACTTAACAAAAGAAGGAAAAGAGGCTTAATAAACGGTTTAGGAAGTGTTATAAAATCAATTTCCGGTAACTTGGACAGTTCAGATGGTGAACGATATGATAAATTATTTGAGACTATAAAAAAGAACGAAAAAATTTTAAGTAATAATGAGAATAAATTATTTAAAAACTTAAAAGAAGTAACGGAACAATTTAATATACAATTAGAAAATATTAAAATAAACGAAAAAGAAATGAAAAAGGAACTAACCTTTATAAAAGAAATTTTGGAGAAAAATAAACTTTGGGAAACAAAAATAGAATCTGAAGGAAAAATCCAGTTAATAATAAATATTCTGAACAATATCCAAAATTTTGCTATACAAATTGAAACTAGTCTTACGTTCTGTTCCTTAAATAAATTACATTCAACTATAATTTCCATGAATAGACTCCAGAACTTTATCAAAAATCAAAATATCTTTGAAATTATGTCACTTATAACAACTCACTGTCAATACGATGGACAAATGATCTACTATATTATCGAGATCCCTATTATGAGCACCACCGTATACCCTTTATATCAATTTACGTCAATACCTTTTATGAATAACACAAAAATGTATATCCTTGATGAACCCAATATATTGTATATTAATAAAATGAATAAGAATATTATTGTCAATAACTGTGTTAGAAATAAGAATTATTATTGTAAAACTGATAATGTAGAAATAAAGAAATGTATTAATGATTTAACAATAAGATATAAAAATGATGATTGTTCTTACTTGTTAATGGATAATGAAAATAATATCGAACAAATACCAAATACAAATGAAATCATTATAATAAGCCCAATTTTACAAAATTTCATAATTTATTGTAAAAGTAATGAAATTCACAAAAAGATAATAGGAATTTACAAATTTAATAACGATCAACAATGCACATTAAATAATTATCATTTTGAAAAGATAGAACAAAATTATAAAGAATTAATCTATGAAGGAAAAATTGATAAAATAAATGGGTTAAACGTTAAAAGCAGACAATTAATCGAATTGCATAAAGTAAATAATACTGAATATCATTTGGAAGAAATACAAAATTTAAATTTAAAGAATAATGATCATCATCTTTTTATTATATATTCCTTTATAAGTATAATGATAATTAGTTATATATGTTTTAAGATTTATAAGTATATAAAAGAAAGAAAACTGAAATTAATTGCTTTAAAAGATTTAGAATTAATAAAGACTCACCCTCTCGAGTAATATAATAAAAAACTTGAAGGGGAGGAATTATGATATCTGTATTTTAATTATGATATCTGTATTTTGATTATGATATCTGTATTTTGATGACGAAGTGTTTTATTATATTAGACAATGGTTCCATTGTCTGACTCATACTTCTTTGAACTATGTTATGATAAGAGAATGATATATAAGCTTGAAAAAACTAGATTAGAACACTCTTGTACTGTTGCTGAACGTATTCACGTCAGTTGTAATTAGATTCTAAATAAATAAAATATAATTTTCAAAACGAAAGAATTTGTATTTTTTTCCTTAAATACAAATCGAAAATTATAATTCGTGCTAAGTATGCGTGAATTAGGAAGTCGTGCAAACATTGAAGCAGATGCCGTAATTGATTATATCATTGACGGTATACCTGACGATCACCATGATAAAATAATACTTTATGGTGCAAAGAATTTCGAAGAATTTAAAGCAAAAGTAAAATTGTATGAAGTAATGAAAGCTAAAATTAAAATTGAGAAGCCTGAGAAAAAAGATTTCCAGATGATGAAGAATAAATTTAATAAACTAAATGTAAACAAAACTCACGAACAGAAAAATCAAAATGTAGAAGTGCGTTGTTTCTCTTGTGGCGACAAAGGCCATAAATCTAAAGACTGTCCTTCTAAGGGAAAAGGGTTGAAATGCTTTAAATGCAATAGTTTTGGACACATTGCTCCAAAATGCACAACAAATATTGTACCTGAACAGAAAAGAGAAAATATATCGTTAATTAGCCATTCTGGAATAAATACCAATGGTACAGTTCAAAAACATGAGGATAAGATGTATAAAAAAATAACAATAAACAATGTGGTCGTATCGGGGTTGGTCGACACTGGAAGTGATTTAAACATCATCACCAAGAGCTGTTTTGAATGCCTAAATATCACACAAGTAAACCCAAGTTGCAGAACACTACAAGGGCTAGGATTACAAAAAACGAAGACTTTAGGACATTTTGAAACCAAGATGATTATTGACGAGGAAGAATTTTATACTACAATACATATTGTTGCTAATGATGTTATCCCAGTGAATTTCATCATAGGTAAAAAATTGTTAAATACTGCTGAAGTTATAATTAGGGCAGACGGCTTGAAAATAACTCGAATTCCAAAGAAGCAAGATGAAAACTTTTTAATGACAATTCATTGTGACAGCAAGAACGAATTGGATAGCATTTCGACAGATGTAAAATGTTTGATAGACGAATATAATCCTAAAGCAACTAAATTTACAAACCTACAAACAAAAATTATCTTAAGTGACGAGATGCCGATATATCAGCATCCTCGAAGACTCTCTCAACCGGAGCAAAAAGAAGTGGATAGACAAATAAATGAGTGGCTAGAGAATGGGATAATAAAGCCTAGTTCATCAGAGTTTGCTAGCCCAATAGTTTTAGTAAAAAAGAAGAACGGTGCTACTAGAATATGTGTTGATTATCGTAAAATTAATAAAAAAATAGTAAAGGATAGATATCCCTTACCGTTAATAGAGGATCAAATCGATAGATTACGAAATGCAAAAGTATTTACTACTCTTGATTGTGAAAATGGCTTTTTTCACGTACCAGTAGCTGAAGAATGTACGAAGTATACTTCTTTTGTAACTCCAAAAGGCCAATATGAATTTCTTAAAACACCGTTTGGCATGTGTAACTCGCCAGCTTCATTCCAGCGATTCATAAACTGTATTTTCAAAGACTTTATTGATCAAGGAATAGTATTGGTATACATGGACGACTTAGTAATACCATCTATTGATCGCAAAGAAGGTTTAATTAAATTGAAAACTATTTTAGACCGTGCGTCGGAATATGGTCTAAAAATAAAATGGAACAAGTGTCAGTTTCTACAATCAAAAATTGAGTATCTGGGATACGAAATAGAGAATAATAAAATATCTCCATCAAAGGCTAAAAGTAAAGCAGTTCTTAATTACCCAAGACCTACGACATTGAAACAGATCCACAGTTTCCTAGGACTTACTGGTTATTTTAGGAAATTTGTAAAAAATTATGCCCAGTTAGCTAAGCCGTTAAGCGATTTATTAAAAAAGAACGCAACTTTTATATTTGGCCCAGAACAAGAAAAATCGTTTGAATTACTAAAGAAACATTTAGTAGAAAACCCAGTACTAGAGATTTATTGCCCGAAAAAGAAAACTGAATTACACACAGACGCCTGCAAGTATGGGTACGGAGCAATATTATTGCAAGATAGTAATAACGATGGACATATGCACCCAATTTACTATTTTAGTAAAAAAACAAGTGAAGCCGAGCAAAAATACTCAAGCTATGAGTTGGAAGTCCTCGGAATAATAGAAGCTTTAAAACGATTTCGAGTATACCTTCTTGGTATCGACTTTAAAATCGTGACTGACTGCTCAGCGTTCGAAATGACTATGAGGAAAAAGGATTTAACGACGAGGGTTGCAAGGTGGGCCCTTTTATTGGAAGAATTTAGTTATAAAATAGAGCATCGTGCCGGAGACAAGATGAGGCACGCAGATGCATTAAGCAGAAATGCCATCTCATTAATAATCAAGACTGAGGTAAGCGATAGAATTAAGAGTTTACAGCAAGAAGATGAAGAGATTAAAGTAATAATGGAACTCTTAAAGACAACTTCGTATGATACTTACGTAATTGAGCATGGATTACTCCACAAACACCATGACGGAAGATCCCTATTAGTTATACCACGAAAGATGCAAAAGGAAATCATCAAGGGAGCACATGAAAATGGTCACTTTGGCATTAAAAAGACGGAAGATCTAATACTACGTGAATATTGGATTCCAAAATTAAGAGAAAAAATTACAAACCTCATAAAAAGTTGTATACCGTGTATACTTGCCGAAAGAAAAAGAGGAAAACAAGAGGGATACCTACATCCCATCAATAAAGGTGATCTCCCTCTGGACACATACCATATAGATCACTTAGGACCCTTATCTTCAACTGCCAAAGGTTACAAATACATCCTGGCCATAGTAGATGCCTTTACCAAATTCACCTGGTTATATGCTACTAAATCAACTACGACGCAAGAAGTAATAGACAAGCTCGAAATACAAAGCGTAATATTTGGTTATCCTCGAAGAATAATTTCTGACAGAGGCACAGCCTTCACTTCGAACTTATTTGAGGAATATTGCGAAAAAAGAAGCATCAAGCACATTCTAATTACAACAGGAGTACCTAGAAGCAACGGCCAAGTAGAGCGGATAAATCAGATAATTATACCAACTTTAACTAAATTAACTATCGACAAAGCAGAAGATTGGTACAAACATGTAAATAAGCTGCAGACATGCTTGAACAACTCCTATCAACGAAGCATAGATAGAACTCCATTTGAAATTATGATTGGGGTCAAAATGAGAACAACCCAAGAAATAAGGATAAAAGAATTAATTGATGAAGAATGTGTAAAGCTGTTTGAGGAAGAACGAGCAGAAAGCAGAGAAGAAGCAAAAAGTTCCATAATTAAGATCCAGGAGGAATATAAGAAAGAATTTAATAAGAAGAGAAAACCAGCAGCTAGATATAAAATTGGTGAGTGGGTTGCTATCAAGCGAACACAGTTTGCTTCGAAGGCTAAGATAAAGGCAAAATTCCTTGGCCCATACGAAATAGTAAAATCTACTGGTTGCGACCGTTACGCAGTGCGTAAGGTTGGTAACACAGAAGGACCAACAAATACTAATACTTGCGCCGACCAAATGAAACCATGGCGTCCATATGAAGATTCATCCGATTCGACGTCCGAGGCGGACGAAGGTCAGGATAGCCGATCTGTGGGAAAAGATTATTAGTACGCCCATGCTTTGCGAAAGAAGAAGAGAGAGAGAGAAAAAAAAAAAGAGAGAGTAGTACCAAGTGGTCTGTCGCGAGAAGACGTATCTTTGTTTATGTAATATTTTCTTTATTTATGTACCTTCAATTTACTTATTATTTGTGTTAATTTCGTTTTGTGTAAGAATAACTATATTTTGAATAATAATTCGTTTAATTTAAAGTGTCTTGAGTTGTAATCATTGCTACTTCAGAAAACCTAACCCTACATATATATATATATATATGTATCGAGTCGGCCTGTGGATCTTGAGAACCCTGGTTCGATCCCCACAGCCGACAAACAATTTTCACCAATTTAAAAAATCTACCCCTGTGGCTCCTCCACCACTAATATCTTTGGAGGCCGTGATTTGACGGCTGGTAACCGCACTTCACGCGAAAAAATATATCACTTACCGAGATCTGCTTAGGCAGAGTGCCACACCCAGTGATGGGTAAAAGGCGTGATGATATATTTATTTTTATTTATTTATATATATATATATATATATATATATATATATATATATATATATATATATATATATATATATATATATATATATATATACCGGGTGTAACACGAAAAGTGAAACATAGGCGTTTAACATGGCAAATCAGTTTTTCCGTGCGCATTGCTTCCCTAATTATTTTAGGAAAAAATGTTTCAAATAAATGTTCTAAAGCATAAAATTCTACATCCGAATCAATCAAAATTCATTTTGACTACTTCATAACTGCAGAAATTAAATTTTAAAATTCGCATAATTTAAATTTAATAGTAATAGCCATGGAATTAAAAACAAGAGATGAACAAATGCGTAACTGTCAAAATCATTTTTACGTACTAAATATTTATTTTCTATATAAAAATTTAATAATAATAAGGCAAAATATTTTTTAGATTTATTATTTAAGAATAATAAAATAATAAACTCGATAAAATATTTAAGGTAGGTTGTTATTAAATATTTAACAAATTAATTAATGTAACATAAATTAAATTCAATAAAAACATCAACAAACTAAATATTCTTAAATTGTTAAATGTTCAAATAGTCCACCGTTTTGAGCTATTCAATAACCTAATCTGTTGTAAAAGCTTTCTCGAGCATTCCTTAATTGTCGATTATTTATTTTCTGGCATTCTTGTAATATAACATTTTTAAGTTCTTCTAAATTCTGGTATCTTTTTATATTTAGTTCTCTGGAAATTTCCCGCACACTCATTGTTGGCTCCAGTTCTATTAAAGCAGGAATATTTTCTTCATTGTTATAAATTCTTTCATTTATTTCTTTCTTGAAATTTAGTGTTCCTGTCTTTTCAAACTTCACTATAAACCTCTGAATAGTTGCCGTACTAGGAATATCATGATGCTGCCAAATAGCGCTAATATAGTCACGAATTAGTCGTAAACTATGGCCAGAATAATGCCATTTAATTATTTGCAACTTTTCTTCATCTGAATAATTATTCATTTTTGATAATAATAAACCCTAATATTGATTTAATATCACAGTTTGTCAAAATAAATACTAATAATTTAACGTATACGACGTTACGCATTTGTTCATCTCTTGTTATTAATTCCATGGCTATTACTATTAAATTTAAATTACGCGAATTTTTAAATTCAATTTCTGCAGTTATGAAGTAGTCAAAATGAATTGATTCGGGTGTAGAATTTTATGCTTTACAACATTTATTTGAAACATTTTTTCCTAAAATAATTAGGGAAGCAACGCGCACGGAAAAACTGATTTGCCATGTTAAACGCCTGTTTCACTTTTCGTGTTACACCCGGTATATATATATATATATATATATATATATATATATATATATATATATATATATATATATATATATATTTATATATTTTTATTTGTGTGTTTTATTTATAAAAAACAAAAGAAAAACTAATTATTACATATCGAGGTATATAATACATTTTTTTTTCAAAAGATATTAAATTTTATATTTTTTTTGAGTTGTCGTGCCCTTTTTCTATTTAATTTGTTTAACAAATTGAATTATCGTAAATAATGACATAATTATTATGTATTAGGGCAAACATTTAAAAAAAAGTCCATGCCCCCTGGATCCGCCCCTGTAAATGAGCAAAATACTTTCTCAGTATAGCATAATTCATCAAATCTTTATTCGTTCTCCTGTAACAAAATCCCCACTACATAGTCGCGATCCGCGAAACTGTATTTCACCAAACAGAATTCGTGTATACTCGTTGCGCTCCGGTAAAATGCTACAATGTAAATTTATCCAAAACACACACCAATATTTCAAATAAGAGACATCTATTAGATAAAAATGATTATAAGAGGTAATAGTTGCATATTAGACAGCTATAACACGGCGGCGCTTCGTTTCGAACGCAGCCTTAAATTCCGCGCCTGGAACATTAAGAATTATTAAATTAGCCTTTTGCATAAGCGAGATATCTAAATTTAAATTTTATATATATACATATATTTAATTAAGTTTGCTATGGATTAGAACAAAAAATAAAAGTTTGTATATCAAATATGTGCAATTAAAAAAATATCTATAGTTTAATACGCGTACAAGGAAGTCATGTGGTGTACACATCAGATTTTTTAAATTTATATTATATTTATTTTCTTATATATAATAGTGAATGTTAATTTTAGTAAATGAGTTATTCCGGAAAGTAATATAATTATTTTTTATTATATTTACGTGTATATATCGGTTCTTCGCCGGATACGGTATCTATTCCCCATATATTCCATAGTATAGCACAATTCAGTAATCAAGTTGCATGAATACACTTAGCTTCAACTTCAATATTTGTTTCCACGGAAGAAAATACCTTCTATACCATTGCTATCCAACTAGCGATTTACGGGCCATTTGTGAGTCAGCCTGAGTATTATAGAGTGCCGCGAATAGAATCAATTTTTAAAAAATATAATCATTTTCTTTTATGATGGTATAATTATATGTTTTGTTTATAGCTAAATATTGAAAGATATACAAGCATAACCATAATAAAACTTTAGTAATTACGTGTAATTGTAGTAGCCCTAAGGATCATCAAATCATGAATAAAAATATATAATGATAAAATTACCATAGTAAAGTCACAGCGTGAAAACCAAGCAGTAATTAAGTACCTAGATGTATGAATTAAAATGTTTTTTTTTAATCGATATCCCGCATTTAGTAACGTATGTATTTTTCATGAAAAATTTATTTTAATAATCCACTAGATAATGATGCAAGGCTGATTTATAATTGAAATATCGAATGTTAAATAAATGAATAGATGTACTTCCCATTAGAATAGATTTATGTAAGTACTCGCACATGTTGAATATAAAAAAAGTAGAATAAAGCCTACCTACATCAAATAATTTTGTCCCAAAATACTTATTTAAACAATATTTTCTACCGATTACGACAATAATTACATATTTGCCAAATAAAAGTTGAAACATCACTTTCTTTTCGTATTGGATACAATTCTTTTCCCACATGTTTCAAAAAAGGTCTATTCGTTTTTTAAATGCACTCGGGGTAAATTGTACTAAGTACAATCAAGGTAATATTTTATTTATTTTTAGCAAAATTGTAAGATAATTTAAATATTTAAAGTATTTTATTATTAAATAAGAATTTTCAATAAGATTATGAATTTGTTTCTAATTTAGAAAAGTAATTTTTATTTAAATAATACCTCTTGCTATTTATTTTTCACTAGAGAGGAAAATGTAAATATTTATTTCGAAACAAAACAGACCATGGGTTCCATTACATCATTTGAAGATAAATTAAATTGTACAAAAATATAAAGCTAGGCGTGCACAGTAAAACTTATTTTAGATAACAAATAAATAGTAATCTTATTATTAGCTCAAATCGTATTATTATACGGGGATAGCACCGAAAATATATACTTATAAACTATGAAAATAAAACAAAATTTGAAAGAAATATTGTTCTAAATATTTTTCAACACATTTATAAATTCGTTAAAACAAGAAATACGTCCTGAAGACACTTCAAAGATCATATTTTCGAAGGCTTTAACTGCTTCATTTATATTGTGATAAAAACCACCAATTTTATTTTTTAATCGTGTAAAATTTGAACTATATTTTTTTTTGTTTTCTAGCACAATTCAACAAGAAATTACGATGTATTCGACGACAACAAACTTTCTTGAATCTGAGATGATCATGTGATATTTTATTAATAGCTAAATTAAATGCCTAAAGTACGAGCAATTATTACCACGTCGACTCTCAAAGAGTTGAACTTAAGTGATCTGTATCAGCGGCAATAATAAAAAATATCTAAATGATTAATCTAACTTTAATCTGGGTAAATGTAACTCTTACAGCAATTTTCAAACTGATTTCAGCCAATTTTTTCTTTATAGATCAAGTCCGTCTTAAGAGGTCAGGCAATAAGTTAGTTAATTGACAAGTTAATATTTTTTTAAGAAAGACATCTCAATCGTTGCTACGCAACGAAACAATCGGGAAATACCCGATAATTTTCAAGCTCTCGGGGTTATTTGAAAATATTAAAAATTAGCTCAAAAATCGGGTTAGCCTTGGAAATGAAACAAAATTTTAAACAAAAGATTGACGATTTATCTGTCAGAAGAATATTATTTTTCTTGTTTCATGAGTTTATTGCCAGTAATTATTTATTAGTGTTCAATTTATAAAGTTACTTATTAGAAAAAATGGTGGACAATTACGAGTACACAATTAGTGAAAGAAATGAATTTCTTAGATTGTATTATTGTGATAATAGTTTAAGACTAGAGATTCCTTCAATTCACACAATTCAAATTAAATATGGATCAGTGCTCCATCCATGCCACAGTTGCATTAAAAAACATGTTGAACCAGAAGAAGAAATTGAGATTGATGATAACGTTAATGAAATAAATGTTCTAGCTTCGGTATCGAATAATCCTAGTGTGAGTACAAGAAAAATTGCATCGGGATTTGGAATACATCACACCACTGCCTTCAAAATATTAAAAAACAACATAAATACAAATCTTTTAAACATTCTCGCCATCAAGAAATTTTTGAACATGATAGAGAAAACCGTATGATATTTTACGAAACGATAATAAAAAAGGCGAATGCTGACAGAAATTTCATCAAAAATATTAGCTTTTCTGATGAATCCATATTTAGTATAAATGGAAAACCAAATGTTCAAAATTATCGTAGTTGGCACAAAGAAAATCAACATTTAATTTTAAATAACCATTCTCAATATCGCGAAAGTGTGAATGTTTGGATTGGAATGTTAGGTTCCAATATTATAGGACCTTTTTTTTTATTGATGGCACACTAAATTCCCAGAAATATTTGGAGTTACTCGAGACAGAGATTGGGCCTGTTCTGGATAATATAGCAGGGGGAAATACGATTTGGTTTCAGCAGGATGGCTGTCCTGCTCATTCTAAAAATGAAATTAAAGTAACGTTTATTACAATTTCGGGTTCGGTGAAGTTTATTATTAAATAAAACACGAGTAATGAAAACACTAACAAAATATTTAATTAAAACGAAACTTATGTAGTACAACTACGAAGGCATATATTTATATTCAACACGTATTTATATTCACAACAAAGTATTTAGCAACGTCTTGCACTGTTCACACTTCGAATACAGAATGCCTCTTCCCGGCCGAAACTCTCCCTTATATACTGGAGCAAGATATTCCAGAACATATAAGTGCCTCTGGAACACGGTAGAAGCATGACGCAGAGCGAACAGGTTCGGTCTTGTCTATTGCGTATGAGACAGCAGTGAACGCGCTGTAGACTATGACGCGTCGACTGTTCCAGACGAAACAGGGCCGTACTCGCTACACTGCCCCCTCCTTAAGGATGTTTCGTCCCGAAACTTTTCTGCGCCGTGCCGATATCTGCACGTTGATCCCCGCTAGCA
Organism: Pterostichus niger; assembly: GCA_947425015.1. Classification (NCBI taxonomy): domain Eukaryota; kingdom Metazoa; phylum Arthropoda; class Insecta; order Coleoptera; family Carabidae; genus Pterostichus; species Pterostichus niger. The sequence goes on from OX380337.1 coordinate 17,485,726, forward strand.
TCGTGACGTTTGGTGGAAATAACAGTCCACAGTTCTGTTCACTACTGTTGAACCACAGGGATTATAGCTGCACACCAGGATCTCAATGCCGGTATATTGGAAAATAGTTTCCAGCATGTTTCTTATAATTCTCCATTCAATTCATCAAGGCCACAGCCTAACTTTGGTACAGCTAATTTTAGTATATCCTGATCGAGCAGCAAACCTCGTAGATCACATAGGGCGTCCCAGACGGCGCGATAAGTTGGTTTCTCGTGGGACAGATGTTTGGTCACCAGGTAAAAAATTCTTCTGTTCCGGCACGACTGTCTGTCGGCTATCTGTAACACTTTGCCGACACATGGATGTTGTTGCCGTAATTCTTCAAGTTGGCCGAACTTTTTCTTCAAAACCACGGCGATTCCTCGAGACATCTGTAGATCTTGGGCCACACAATGCGCTAATGAGTATTCTGTAGACACTTTAAAATAAGTCTCCCTGATGTTCCTTGGTCACACCATTTCGTACTTTATGGCCCGTAGAATAGTAGGCCATGAACTCGTCAAAGGTGATTTCCGGATCTTGTACATTAATTCGTCGAGCTCGAGATTCATTGGCGTTGCCATCGTTGTTGTCACCGGCGAAAGGAGCCAACCGATTGAAATGAATCACTCTTGGTTTTCCTCCAGTCCTTTTCCGGATTCGATAGATGACGTCATTTATTCGCTTCAGTACCTCGTAGGGACCTTCTCAAGAGTTTTGTAGCTTTGGGGACATACCACGGCGACGCTGTGGGTTTGTATAGCCAAACCAGATCCCCGGCTTGATCCACCATTCTCAGCCTTGACATCATATTGGTCTTTCATCCTGTCACTAGCGCTCTGGATGTTGGAGTGTACTTGCTCATGGATGTCGTTCATCTTCTTCCGAAGTTCGGTGACGAAATCTTCGCCAGCCAAATTTTAACCTGGCTTGCTGCCGAACTTCAAGTCGCAGGGCAATCGCAGTTCATGACCAAAGACAATGCTAGCCGGAGTCTGTCCTGTTGTTTCATGGACGAATGATCGATAAGCTAACAGGAACATTGGTAGATGACAATCCCAGTCTCTTTGGTGGCCGGAGACAACCTTGGAGAGGTGTCTATTGATGGATCTGTTAATGCGTTCGACCATGCCATCTGACTGTGGGTGTTCTTGTTTTGCGAATGTTCAATAGCTCGCAGATTGCTTGGAACAGAGACGACTCGAAATTTCTACCTTGGTCGGAGTGTAGTTTCAACGGTACCCCGAATCGGCAGATCCACTGGTTGACAAGTTCTTCTGCTACCGTAACGGCTTCTTGATTTAGCAAAGCATAAGCTTCAACCCACTTGCTGAAGTAGTCCATGACCACTATGATGTATTTATTTCCCTTGTCGGATTCTGGAAATGGACCGGCCACGTCAAATGCGATTCTTTCAAACGGGCTCCCAACATTGTATTGACGCATTGGGGCTCTCCGACGTCTCTGCGTTCCGTTGCTTGCGGCGCAAACTACGCACTTCTTGCACCACTCCTTTACGTCCTCTCGACAATTAAGCCAGTAAAATCGCTCACGCAGCTTCTGAACTGTCCTCGTTACTCCTAAGTGTCCTCCAGCAGTTCCATCATGAATCTCCTTCAGTACCTCCGGTACTCTTTTCCTAGGGATTATGATCTGTATCTTTTGCTATGTAGCCTCAGGACCTTCCAGGATACGTTTCAGTAGTTCATTCTCTATAACAATGGAGTCCCACTGCGCCCAGTACGATTTTACGGTTTTCGAGTGTCGTGCAACTTCTTGCCAAGTTGGTTTGCGGCCTTCTTTCTTCCATTCCAGTAGGTATTTAAATTCTGGATCGCCTTCTTGGTCTTTCACAACTTCTTCAGTCAGCCAATGGTCGTCTATCACTGTGGTCCGTAAGATTGGAGCGGACTTCTCTTCCACACGGGTACAGTGTTTGCAGTCTTCTGAGCATGGTCGTCTTGATAATGCGTCGGCGTTACAATGACTAATTCTGGCCCTATGCTCGATGACGAAGTCATATTCCTGTAGCCGTTCGATCCACCTTGCTACCTGCCCTTCCGGATTCTTGAATTATAACAGCCACTTCAACGCAGCATGATCAGTCCTCACCAGGAATTTCCTTCCATACAGGTATTTGTAGAAGTGTTCAACGGCTTTAACTACTGCCAATAATTCTCGCCTGGTGACGCAGTAGTTACGCTCCGGCTTCGACAGAGTTTTGCTGAAGTAGCCGATGACCTTCTCTTGTCCATCTTGAATTTGCGATAGAACGGCGCCGATTCCGACATTGCTGGCATCTGTATCCAATATGAAGTTCCCGTTGGGTAGACGATAATTCAGGACTGGTGCTGTTGTTAGGGCTCGCTTGAGGTTGTCGAAAGCGTCGTGGCAGTCTTCTTCCCACACAAATTTCCGTCCTTCCTCCGTGAGTCGTGTCAGTGGCTTGGCAATGTTGGCGAATCCAGAGACGTATCGCCGGTAGTACGTGCAAAGACCAAGAAAGCTTCGCAATTGATGTTTGTCAGTTGGTACTGGCCATTCTTTTACTGATCGGATCTTCTGATTGTCAACGGCTATTCCGTTTCCGGACACAATATGTCCCAGGTACTGCACTTCTTTGCGGAAGAGATGACATTTCTTTGGACTAAGCTTCAAACCAGAATTCCGTAGTCTCAGGAATACCTCCTCCAAATTCCTCATGTGATCATCGAATGTTCTTCCGACCACAATAATATCGTCAAGGTACACCAAACAGGTTTTCCAAGATAGTCCTTGCAGTACCGTTTCCATGAGTCTTTCAAACGTGGCGGGGGCATTGCAGAGCCCGAACGGCATTACTGTAAATTGCCACAGTCCGGCACCGACAGAAAACGCAGTTTTCTCTTTATCCGTTCGTGCCATACCAACCTGTCAGTACCCACTTTTCAAGTCTAATGTTGAGAATATTTTCGACCCAGCCAGCGTATCCAATGTGTCTTCTATTCGGGGCAACGGGTAGCTATCCTTCTTCGTCACGTTGTTGAGTTGACGATAGTCCAAGCAGAATCGTGTTGACCCATCTTTCTTCTTTACCAACACCACTGGTGAGGCCCACGGACTGCTTGAGGATTCAATGACACCTTCTTTTTCCATGTCTTGAATAATTTTCTCGGTTTCCTCTCTCTTGGCCAATGGTAATCGTCTTGGTACTTGGCGGATGGGGCGTGCATCGCCGTTGTTTATTTGATGCTAAACTATGTTGGTTCTACCCTTGGTCCCACAGCCAGTGTCGAAAACGTCTTGATATTTCGTTATTAAATTTCTCATTCTGTTATTCTGGTCCTGGTTTAATTCTTTGCAAGATGTTGACAGTAGATTTGTCAGTTCTGCAGGAAGCTTCTTTGATGGATTTTGTGTAACGGATGTTCGTCTGATAATCGAAGTTACTGATGAACAATGTCCTAAGATAGTACCCTTCTTTAGTGTAACTGGATAATAATTCACATTCATTACTCGAACTGGTACTATTAATTAATTATTATTATTAATATTTATTGATTGTCACCAGAATTTGTGCATATCCTTTTACTAAGATAAGTATTATCTTTGATTTTCAAAATAGTTTAATTTTTTATTTTTTTTTTTTGTCTTGTATATAGTTAGTTGTTTGTATTAGTTACGCTTAGATACGGTGAATTATGATTTGTTTTTATGTGTGATTGACATTTGACAGGTGTGTGAATGTAATTTATTTCCTTTCTTTTATAGTTAAGGATAAGCCTGGTAAGCTACCTTAACTTCTTCTTCTTTTACCGAGAGAACCCTATTTCTTTTATCTTTTGTTCTAATGAGGAATAAATGGGCGAAATTTGATGAATGTAAGTTTGGTACGTGGAATGTTAGAGGTATAAATGGAAAAGAAAATGAATTGATGAACATAATGCGTGTGTATAATGTAGATGTTTTGTGTGTGAGCGAGACAAAGCGGAAAGGCTGTAATGAAGAAGAGGTAGATGGATTGTTTTGTTTGTGGTCGGGTGTTGCTGAGAATGAACGGGCAAAACATGGTGTAGGAGTGCTTGTTAGTGAAAGGATGAAACCGTTTGTAAGAGATTATAGTTGTATTTCATCGCGAATTCTTTGGCTGAGACTTAAGGTAGGTTTTCATAGAATCTTCGTTGTGTTAGTTTATGGCCCAACTGAATGCGAAAGTGATCTTGAGAAAGATCAATTTTGGAATTTGTTAGATAGTGTGATTGATTCGTGTGATCCAGGTGAAAAAGTTATCGTATGTGGTGATTTGAATGGTTGGGTGGGAGTAAAGAGAAGCATGTCTGGGAATGTATTGGGTAAATATGGTGATGTGAGAGTGAATGAAAACGGTAGGAAAATAGTATCCTTCTGCTTAGAGCGTGATCTTTTCGTTTCCAACTCTGTCTTTAAACATAAATTAGCTCACTTGTATTCATGGGAGAATGTGAGGGAGAATAGGCGGAGTGTGATTGATTTTATTTTGTATGATGAACGACTAAGAAGTTTAGTTGTGGATACGCGTGTGAAGCGTGGGGCTGAATTGGGTACGAATGATCATTATTTGGTGGTGTCGCGTATACGTCTGGATAAATGTTGGCGAATGAGGGTAAAAGGCACCGAAAAAATGTTTCGTGTGAAATCTAGTGTACTACAGAATGAGGATATTAGAGATATCTTTGTTGAGAAAATAAATGAATCTTTGCCTGTATGTGAGCCTAATTTTGAATGCAGCATAAATGATGTTTGGATGAAATTTAAGGATACAGTTCTTAAATGTGCAAAAGAAGTTTGTGGTGAATCCAGATTAGGCTCTTGTCCAAGGAATGCATGGTGGAATGATGAAGTGAAAGAAGCAATTGAAGAGAAAAAGAGAGCGTATTTGCGATTTCTACATGTAAAAGATGTGCCTGGAAGTTTACGTGATGAATGTTTGCTAGAATATAAAAGGTTAAATAAACATGTTAAGAGAGTAGTGAGAGAAAGTAAGGTGCGTTTTGATGATTTGATGAGTGAAAGAATGACGAATGATTTTACTATGAATAAAAGAATGTTTTGGTTGAGTGTGAAGAGATTGAGAGGTGGTAATGTAAGGGCGGTAAAAGCGATTAAGAGTGCAAATGGTGAGTTATTGTGGAATGAATTAGACGTTAGAAATAGATGGTGTGAGTATTTTAGAGGCTTATATGGTAGCGTAAATGGATCGAATTGTTGTAGTGAAAATTCAAGAGAAAATGTTAGAAGTGATGAATGGGATATAGATGAAAGTGATGTTAGTTTTGCATTGTTACGTTTGAAGAATGGTAAAGCTCCTGGTTTGGATGGTATAACGAATGAGATGTTGAAGTATGGTGGTGAGAGATTATTTGATTGGTTAGTTTATTTATTTAGATTTTGTTTGAAACTGTGTGTAGCTCCTGATGATTGGAAACGTGCTATCATTTGTCCTTTATTTAAGGGCAAAGGTAGTTCGAGTGATTGTACTAATTTCCGTGCGATAAGTTTGTTGAGTGTGGTAGGGAAGTTGTACGGGAAGATTCTTATTCACAAGGTACGAACCTTAACAATCTCCAAGTTGAGTAATATGCAAGGTGGATTTTTGCCTGAGAGAGGGTGTGTAGATCAATTGTTTTCTCTTCGTATGATTGTTGAGAAATCACTTGCTAAGAACAAGAAGGTGTTCTGTGGCTTTCTCGATCTTAAAAAAGCATATGATAGTGTTCATCGAGTTATTCTGTGGGATGTACTTCTAGAGTACGGTATAAATGGTAATTTGTTGGGAGCGATTCGTGCATTATACGAAGATAGCGAGGCTGCGGTGAGAGTTGATGGTAGATTGAGTGATTGGTTTTCTATTGATGTTGGCGTGAAACAAGGTTGTGGGATGTCCCCGTGGTTGTTTAATTTATATATGGATGTGTTGTTACGAAAGTCGCTGAATGGGGCGGATGGTGTCCGTATTGGTGGCAGTGTAGTGCCTGCGTTAGCTTATGCGGATGATGTAGTTGTAATGGGTGAATCTGAAGAACAATTGAGAAGAATGATTCTAAGTATAAATGAAGTAGGAAAAGGTTTAAATCTATTACTGAATGTTGATAAATGTAAAGTGTTAGTGTTTGAGAAGAGTGATTTGGTGACTGATTGCAATGTTTCGGTGAATGGTGTGAGATTGGGTCAAGTAAATGAGTTTGTATACTTGGGGAGTGTGTTTTCGAGGGATGGACGTTTTGATCGAGAGATTGAAAGAAGAGTATCTGCTGGATGTAACATATTGGGTGCTCTGGGAACCTTTACTCGGAACGTGAATGTATCCAGAGATGCTCGATTGAGTGTTTATAATGGTGTGTTAGTGCCTACGTTGATGTATGGTAGTGAATGTTGGGTATGGATGAAGAAACATGAACGGCGTATAACTGCTGTGGAAATGAGATATTTGCGGAGTGTGTGTGGATATACTAGAAGAGATCGTGTCCGGAATACATTGGTGTATGATGAATGTGAGATTGGGAAGAATGTTGTAAGAAGAGTGGGAATAAGTCAGTTGAGATGGTTTGGTCATGTAGAACGTATGTCGAATGACAGATTGGTGAAACAGGTGTATGTTGGTGAAATTGAGGGTGAAAGTTTGCGTGGACGGCCTAGGAACAAATGGATGAATATGATTGAAGGGTTGTTGCGTGAGCGAAAGTTTCTGAGCGTGAAGAATAAACGAGCTTGTATGAAAAGAATTATGAATGTGGTTGAAGCAAAAGTGGTGTGTCAGGATAGGAATGTTTGGAGAAAATTAATTGCGGGATAAATATGATGAATGAAGACAAGCGTATGATTCTTGATTTTAGATTAATTGGTTAGATGTTTTGAGTGTTTACCTGCAATTGTGCGGAGACGATCTTCAGAAACAAGCGCAGTGTACACTAGCGAATGGATGAATGTTTGTTGTGTGTTGATGGTTTTTGGTTGTGAGAAAAGAAAGAGTTTGTATGGAGGAAGTGTTAATGTGGTCGAATCGAATATCGTGTGTCAGGATGAGAATGTTGACGGGTTCGTGCTACCCCATTTAATGGGATATAGCGTGATGTTATGTATGTATGTATGTATGTATGAACTGGTACTACCTTTCCAGTATGCACGAGAGATTTTCCAACCAGTATTCCTCGAGTAGTCGTTTCATTATGATTTCCAGCTTCTAACATCATGGTACATCCGGTTGGAAGTTCATGTTCCAGGTGGGCATCCACAATTATTTCACTTTGATTTAACACGACCGTATCTTCAGCTAAGGTCAGACGTACTGTGTCTTCTCCTCGGGGATGTAAAACGATCTCTTCATCATTGACCTTTAGTATTCCGCGTTTTAAATTAAGTTCGACGCCATTTGCGTTCATGATGTCCATCCCGAGAATACATTCGTCTTCAATGTCAGCTACCAGGGTACGGTGTTTAATTCGTGTATTTCCGATGGTAATGGTAATGTCTGCTTCGCCATGGATGGTAGCCGCGGCTCCTGTTGCTGTGCGCAGTCGCCATTTTGTTGATTCAATCGTCATCGGTTTCTTGAGAGTATCAGGTCTAATGACGGTTTTTGTCGCACCTGTATCAATCAGCAAGGTATGTGGTTTCCCGTCGATCAACCCATCCACAAAGATGCTATTTAGTCTAGGTTGTAGGGGTGCGACATGTCCAGTTAGCTTCAGGGAATTTTTATGATGGATCGACGTTCGCCCCCTTGCTTCGACCCGGTTTAGTTTTCCGCTTGTCTTATTCTTCTTATGTTCCCCGCAGCGGCTTCGCACATGCCCTAGCTCACCGCAGTTCCAACATCGAAGTTGTCTCTTCTTTGGCAACATCTCAGTCATGACACGCCGTGCTGTTTCCTCCATAGATTCATTATGATTTTTCTCTACGCCCTCTATTGTGCGAAAATTGCCTTGCCGTCTTGAAGCGTGTTCTGCCACCTCAAATTCCAATGCGCTGGCCAAGGCAATGGACAGGTTCCTTGAACGAGCCAGAATCAGGGCCCGCTTGGTTTCTTTATCTCGAAGACCATCAATGAATCCTTGCACAGCCAGTCGTTCCAACACACTATCTGGGGTGTCAAGATATGCTAGGCGAACTAGACGAGCGATATCAGATTCAAATTCTTGTAGACTTTCGTTAGATTTCTGATATCTATTTCTCAGCTGCAAGTGATACACTTGCTGCAGATGTGCGTGTCCATAACGCATTTCCAAGCGTTTAACTAGTTGCTGATAGTTCTGACGCTCTTCTAGAGGAATTGTTTGCAAAATATCTACTGCGTCACCACGCAGCGCAATGATCAAGGCCGTTGCCTTCTCAGATGGTGACCACCCATTAGATACTGCAGCAGCTTCGAATTGGGCGTAATAATTAGGCCAAGATACCTTGCCATCAAATTCTGGTGATTTCATGTGGAATCTACGCAGTGCTTCTTTCCCGTCTGTCATTATATCTTCAACTTTCTCGTTATTTAATGGCTGGTCACTAGATGGAGTTTTCTGAATCAAGTCGTGAATTTGTTGGACATTTGGCTGTTCGTGATTCAATGTTGCCAATCTTGCTTCGATTTCTTAAATTTTTTCTTTAAATTTTACTTCAAAATTTCTCGAATGTTCTTCAATTTTTTCAAACTTCTGTTCAAATTTAGTTTCCAAATTAGTTTCCAAGCTTCTGGAACTTTCTTCAAATTTAGCTTCCAAACTTCTGGAATTTTCTTCCAATTTAGTTTCCAAGCTTGTTTCCAAGCTTCTAGAATTTTCTTCTAATTTGGCTTCCAAGCTTCTGGAATTTTCTTCTAATTTATTTTCCAAGCTTGTTTCCAAGCTTCTAGAATTTTCTTCTAATTTAGTTTCCAGGCTTCTAGAATTTTCCATAAGTTCATTCTTCAGATTTTTTGTATTTTCTTCTGTATGTCTGGAACTTTCTTCCAATTTGGCTTCCAAACTTCTAGAATTTTCTTCTGTTTTCCTACAATTTTCTTCAAATTTGGCTTCTATTTTTTTGTACATGGAGTTCAAATCGCCCGGAATTTCGAATTCGTAAGTATCCGCTATTTCACCGGCGTCAACCAAAAATTGACGAAGTCGCTCTTGCAGTATACTTTTCTTGCCTGTAGTATCGAGATCACGTTCTTCTAATTCTCTCTTGAGATCAGTCACTTTTAAATTACTAAGATTCACCATTTTCGAACCCATTTTTATTTATTTGCACTTAAACTTCACTATTAATTCACAAAACACAACCCCACACCACCAATTCTAACGTTTATTACAATTTTGGGTTCGGTGAAGTTTATTATTAAATAAAACACGAGTAATGAAAATGTATAGTATATTCCTGTTAATACATGCAATGAGTTAACAAGGTTTGAAATCAATTTTATATTACATTTTCCTTGTTACCAAGTCTTTTAATATGCCTTGTATATATATATATATATATATATATATATATATATATACAGGCTGTAGAATTGAAATGTGGCGTATAGGAATTTCAATGATATTTTTTAAATATTGCTGTATCTCTTTACCTATTCACTTTAGAGCAATAGCGTAAGTACAAAAATTGTTCAGAAATTAAAAACGCTTCCTATAAAGTACACAAATGTGAATAGTTCACGAGATATTAATTAAATGAAATTCAAAATTTATTAAATTTTTTTGTAGATTGCGTTGAAAAATTAAACAAATGAACTGAAAAAACTAGTAGGTTGTACTGACTCTTAAAGGAAGAGTTACAAAGCGAACTTCAAAAGTTTGGATGGGTGCCAGAGGGTACCGTCGACGAGCTCCGCCGCCGACTCGTGCAGTTGATCCGTCGGGCTTCGGAACTCATCGAACAGGGTGCCGGACCTAGCACCGGTAAAACGGACAGCTCTACGACACCGACTACCAACGAGCGCACAGCCCCACAAGTGTGCGAAATCGTTCGGAAATAGAACTTATCAATTTATGGTAAGGCGGACCCCGTAGCCGTTCTAAAACGACTACACGAAATGAAGAGACGTTATAAACACGATGACGACCATTTAATCATCGCCATTACGGAATTATTGCGCGGCCCCGTCTTGTAATGGTACCGGAATGCCCAAGACACTTGATTTCAAAAGCTCGTACCTACCAGCGAACTACCTACTTCAGCTAAAGCACGAGATCAGCGCACGCACACAGAGAGATGGAGGGAGAGGGGAAGAGATTTCATTGTCGACTTACAGACCCTGATACGCTGCCACGGTGGTGGTATGATGGCAGGAGAAGAACTGTTTCAACTTACGTCAACTTATAACCAGAGTACCGCCAGTATATCCGCCAACGAGATTTTAATTCTGTTAATGAACTTTTGCAAGAAATCAGCACCTACGAACAGTTACGGCAAGAGCTGAAGTCGCGGGTTATTCACGTAACCGCCGTCAGTCCCCAAGCACCGCGAGACACCCCGCCCGCCTCCAACCACAACCCAACGACCGCATCAAGATCTGTTGGCGATGCGGACATAAGGGTCACATTTAGGGGAACTGCCGTAACAAAGCCGTCCTCTTCTGTTCGCGTTGTGGACGAGCTAACATAGGGTCCCGAGACTGCATCTGCCCGGGAAACGCTCACCGGACTGGTAAATAATGAGACGCCGCCAGTACGACTTTACTAGTCAACCTGGCCTCAAAACACCAATATCGTCACTACTTACCGCCCCTAGAGAGGACCCACGCTTCTTCGTGCTAGTTACCGTCCATGGACCACGGACAAGTCGCCAAGTATCGGAGGATTGCACCGTAGACTCGATAGTAGACCACGTCTGGAACGATTGTACCTGGTTGTGCCTAACCCCACTATCCACCTAGATCCCACTAGGAATTGTTGCAATAATCGCCTGGAATATCAAGTTGCAACTGGACACTCAGCGTTTTAGTACGTTCACCACGGTGTGAGCCGTTTCAACTAGTCCTTGGAAGCCGACAGAAGCGCAACAGCTCGATGCGTTCCTCAACGCCGAAATAAAAACGTTTCGAAACCAGCCAGGCATCACGCAAAATATAACACATGAGATCCGTTTGAAGCACCCGACGCTCATTAAACAACGTTACATGACTCGAAATCAAAAAATGATGAACATCATTAAACAAGAGGTCGACAAAATGCTCGCTGATGGAGTGATAAATAAATCTCAGTCCGTGAAGTTCGCCGACCGTTATCTTCCGCAAAAAGGATGGTAAGCTTCGTTTTTGCATTGACTTTACCCATTACCATTTATCAACACGATACTGGATCGACTCCGGCACGTCCGCTACATCTCAACCATCGACTTAAAACAAGGATACTGGCAGGTTCCGCTCAGTGAGGAAAGCAAACCGCTCACTGCGTTCACCGTTCCCGGCAGGGAATTATTCCAATTCGATGTAATGTCGTTCGGATTACACGCCGCACCAGCCTGTCAGAAGTTGTTAGATACTGCTATAGGTACGGAGATGGAAGAGTACACTTTCGCCTACTTGGACGACATTGTCGTAGGCAGCGCGACCTTTGAAGAATACTTCGAGCAATTTAGGGAAGTGTTCAAACGCCTGAAGGCAGCGAACCTCACGCTCAATCTAGAAAAATGCGATTTTTCACAAAAAACGATTCGATAAGGGGGTCCTGTAGTTTCAGACAAAGGCATTCAAACCGACCCCGGCAAAGTCGCGGTGATCGTTAAAATTCCACCGTGCTACAATTTGAGAGAACTGCGCCAAGTCCCAGGAACCGCGCCTTGGTATCGCCACTTCAATAAAGGATTCTCTGAACTCGTGGCACCCCTCATGCAGCTGCTAAAAAAACAGTGCTGGAATTGGTCCAACGTGGACGAAGCGGCGTTCAAAAGTTTAAAAACTCTCAGCCAATTCCTAAGGAATTACCAGACCACCGAAATAGAATGCTTAGCCATCGTCTGGGGAATCAAGACAATGCAGCCATATTTGAAAAAATATCCCTTTACCGTCATCATGGACCACCAGGCCTCAAGTTGGCTGCAGAGATAACAAAATCCATTCGGACGATTGGCAAGATGGGTGGTCTTCCTGCAGCAATACAACATCGAATACCGGAAAAGTTCGGTATTCATTTGGCAAACGCTTTATCTCGCAACCTCTGCCGATCCCTCCGGAAGACAACGCCTTAGAATTGTGCCTCATGTTTAATATAAAAAATTATAAAGTAAAGTCCGCTGACGCGACGCGAACCGAGAGTGCTAGCCCAACGGTCGGACCACTCGCCCACCGGACCGAGTTGTAGATGTAGCGTTGCCGCGTGTTTAAAGTGCAATCGTCAAAATAAATATATATATATATATATATATATATATATATATATATATATATATATATATATATATATATATATATATATATATATATATATATATATATCATTTGACAAGGTACTTGACTAGTTTTAATTTGGTTTATTCAAATCTGTATTTCTTGAGTCTGTATATATTCATGCTGTTGTCGAGTAGGTTTACAGCGTTAGCGTTAGGTTGGTTTTCTACTTTACTTAGGTAGTTAGAGCTGGCAGTGGTGATTTCTTCTTGTACTGTCATCACTTCTCAGTCTTGGTGTATTACTGAGTTGGTTACATACCATGGTGCATTCAAAATGGTTCTTAGAGTTTTTGACTGGAATCTCTGAATTATTTCGATGTTTGAAACACTAGCAGTGCCCCATAATTCGATACCGTATGTCCATATTTGCTTAAGTACTACTTTATAGAGGAGGAGTTTGTTTTCTGTTGAGAGTTGGGAGTTAGGACCTAGATCCAGTAGAGCTTTTTAAATTTTAGACCGAGCTGTTTTCTTTTTGTTCGGATGTGTTTGCGCCAGGTAAGTCGTCTATCAAGATGTAGTCCAAGATATTTTGTACTGTCCGCCTGGGGGAGGGCATTATTGTTCAAGTACACTGGTGGGCAGGTCTCTTTGAGGGCTGTGAATATCACGTGAATTGACTTTTCTTTGTTAGCTTTGATTTTCTACGTTTCTAGCCATTTTTGTGTATCTATTAGTTGTCCTTGGAGTATGTCTGAGGCTATAATAGGATCGTCATGTGACGCTAAAATCGTGGCATCATCGGCGTATGTAGCTATAGTTATTTCTGGTTGTGTTGGGAGGTCGGATGTGTATAGTAGGTAGAGTTTCGGGTCTAGCACACTTCCTTTCGGCACACCTGACTGTATGGTCTTTAGTTCAGAGAATTCATTTTTATATTTTATTTGGAAATATCTATCGTTAGATACGATTTTAATACTAGGAAGTGATTGTTTGGCAGATTTTTTTTGAGTTTATATAAAAATCCTTCATGCCATACCTTGTCAAATGCTTGTAATATGTTTAAAAAGGCACCAGAACAGTATTTGTTTTCTTAGATATTCTTTTTGATTTCTTTTACAAATCTGTGGGTTAGCTCGATGGTGGAATGCTGCTGTCTAAACTTAAACTGGTGATGAGGTATTATATTATCTTTCTCAAGTATCGGTTGCAGTCTACTGAGAAGTAGTTTATCAAATGTTTTTTAGATAGCTGGTAATAGACTAATGGGCCTATATGCGGTAACTTTATGAGGAGATTTAACAGGCTTGAGGATTAATATTATGTGAGCAATCTTACACTGAGAAGGATAGTGACTAAATCTGATTATGGCATTAAAAAAGATTGTTATAAATTTTATATCCTGGGGCTTTCATTGAGCATGTTTTGTTCTGGATTACTTGTTGGACTTCACTTACGCTGATGTTTTTTATATGTAGGGAAAGCTGCTCTGGACTTTCGAGGAATTCTTTTATCTCCAGTTCTTCTTTGTCGTTTTTTCCAGGGAAAGGTTGAAATACTTTGTAGTGTTCTGCAAAGGTTTCACATTTTTCTTTATTACTTCTAGCCCAGCTGTTATTTCCTTTTCTTATTGGAGGCAATGCTTGTACCGGAGTTTTAAATATTTTTTTTGTTTTCCATAGGGAGTAGTCTGTGGTTTTGGTGGGTGTGAGGTTATATAGATGTTCCTATATTTGGTTATTTTTCCAGTCTTGTAGCATATTTTTTAGGTTTCTTTGCGCTTGGTTGAGTTCGATTTTGGTATTTGGATTACAGTTATTCTGCCAGTTCCATCTTATGCGTCGTTTTTCTGTGATTGCTTGTTTTATTAGAATTGGGTATTCTACTGTGATTTCTTTTTCGGTTGTCATCGGGGTTGATTTGCAGGCTGCTTTTTGTATTATTTGTGTTAAGTTTTCAATTGAGTTATCTATGTCTTCGTTGCTTTTCAGGGGTATTTTTAAATTTATTTCTTCATCCAATATATCTCGAAATAGATCCCAGTCAGTGCGCTTGTTATGAAGTGTTGGAGGTCTTGTTACTTTATTTACTTTTATTTTCATTGTTAATATGATTGGTGTGTGGTCTGAGGATAGTCCAAGGATAGTTTCGAGGTAATTCTGGGAAATGTTTTTAGTTACGCAGAAGTCTATGAGGTCCGGAAATTTATTGTGGTCTGTAGGCCAGTGTATTGGTTGTCCAGTTGAGATGTGTGAATAGTGCCAATTTTGCATAGCTTTCAATAGTTCTCGGCCTCTTGGAGTAATAATGCGAGATCCCCATACCGTATGCTTTGCGCTGTAATCCTCTGCAGAAATAAATCTATTGCCAAGGGTATTAAAAACGTTTCAAATTGGTCTTTGTGAATATTGTGCCTTGGTGGGCAGTAGACAGCTGTTCTTGTGATTGGGCTGATCCAGTCCTCAATGAGAACTGATGTAGCTTCTAAGTGGTCCATAGTGTACTCTGGTAATTCGTAGTGTTTGATAGTATTGTTAATGATGACAGCTGTTCCGCTGTGCGCGGTTCCGTCTGGGTGATTGGAGACACATACCTTGGTATTTTAAAATACGATCTATCGATGAAATGTGTTTCAGCTATGAAAGTGACATCTATTTGATGAATGTTGATGAATGTACGTAACTCTTGGTTATGATTAGCCAAGCCATTAGCGTTCCAAAACGCAATTTTTAGTCTTCGTAGCATTATGTCATTTTGGAGACGAGAGTTGTCAGCAGATTCAGAATAAAATCTAGTCTCTCCATTAGTCGAATCATCATTTCTTCCAATTTATTATTTTGAGAGGGGAGTGGAGGTAAGTTTTGTATTTTGTATGGTGTTTCTTTATTCGTAGTCTCTGCATATGTTGTGTTAGGGTTGATAGTTTCTGAAATCTTTCGTTCTCTTAATGGCGGGAACTTCCGTTTTCGGATTTCTTTGTAGACTGAGCATCCTTTATAATTGGACGGGTGATTACCTTGGCAGAGGGCGCATTTTACAGGTGTGTTTTTTTCTTAATTACAATCTTTGGTTGAATGGTCCTCTCCACATTTAACATAGCGTGGTCTTCTCATGCAGTAGGTTTTTGTGTGCCCTAGAAGTTGGCTTCGACTACATTGGGGTATTTCTTTCTTTTGTCTAGGTGGCTCTATTACTACCTTGGTGTATTGTAGGTGATTAATATCGTATATTGTTTTGTTGTTGGGCTTGAGTTCAACGAAGAATATAGGTAGAGGGTTTTTGTTGATTCGGTGTTTTATATTATTTATTTGTGTTACGCTGTAGAACAGGAACTTAATCCCAACTACAGTACAGGGTCCGCACTCATCGAGCCGCAGTTGAGGTAGTTTATATACTTTTTTTAGCTTGAGTGATTTTCGTACTCGGGATCTTCGGATTCGAATTCCATATCGCTATCCACACCACCGTACTGTCGGATTATATATATTTGTAACTATGTGGCCGTTTTCTTTTATTTCTTTCTTTAAATCTTCCAAGTTTGTTGAGTAGTGAAGGTTTTTTATAACTGCTAGGTAAGATCGGTCTTCTCGTAATTGTATTTTCATTTATAAAATATCAAGAATATTTCACTTAATTTATATAGATAATAACTAAATTAGAATGATAAAATAAATAATAATTTACACTCTTCTAATTATATATAAAATTGGTAAAATATAATATTAGCTTTCATATAATGTAAATGTTTTTACATAAATAATAAAATTTATTGCATTTGTTTTCATATAGTATTTGTAAATTTTTTAATCATATTTACTTTCACGTAGCTATTACAATTAAAAGGATATATTAATATTGTTTTTATATATTGCATTAAAAAATCTTGAAATTTGTTGTCTATTCATTTGGTTCATTGTAATAATCAGCGCCATCTATTATATGTTTTCTATACTATTTGGCAGCGAGAATTTAAGATGACCCCATAAAAAAAATCGCTAGGTGTTAAATCAGGAGATCTGTCAAACGTCAAGCATCTATCTATTTTTGTTTCACTTCTATGGCTATTTGATATTTTCAACGTAATTTTTAATATTTTTTTATTTAATTTTTGTCGTTACAACGCAAGCAAATGTAATTTTGTTTATTGATTTTGATGCAGAATTTTATGCTCTACAACATTTATTTGAAGCATTTTTGCCTAAAATAATTTGGGGAGCAATGCGCACGGAAAAACTGTTTTTTCATGTTAATCGCATATGTACACAGGTATGTATGATGTTCCACCCGGTATACGAGAATTGTCTAAAAAGTTTTGAACCTCAATATATGTAAGCGTAGTCATTCGTTAAAACTATTCTAGTACTACAATTGTACATGTCTTGAAAGATATCTCTAAAAATTTCAGCTGTTTTTGACACTTGGCTATTGTTTGACTGACGATTGTGTCAGTAGATGTTAGCGTTTTTGTTGTAATATAATATTGTATTATAATATTGTGCCGTGATTGTTTTTGTTTTTTTAGGATTGTCACGGAATTGTGTTTATCGATCATGTCAAAAAAAGTAAAACAATATACGCAGTATTATTTAACAACCTGAAGGCAAAAACTGTTGCAATATTTAAAGAAGAAGAAAATGCTTTTCCACCAAGACAACACATTGACAGTCGTCATGGCCAAAATTTACGAATTGCGGATCGAATTAATTTTTCAGCCACTATATTCACCAGATCTACATAATTTTGTAAAACATTTTAATTATGATTAAAAAGTTACCAAATATTTAGAACACTAAATATTTATTATTTTAATCAAATGTCAATTATGATGTGTACTATTGACATATATAATTTAATAATTATATGATATTTACATGAATTTAGTTTTCTTCCACGGTTAGTAGTATTTAAAAATAAAATAGCAATTTTAAATTCAATTCTTACAGTAATTAAAAAAGTACAATTAGAAATGTTGACCGATTTAGAAATAGAATTTTATTCTCTACAAACTTGTATCTATTTAAATGATTTTTGTCTACAATAATTTGGGCGACCCATCTTTGAAGAAATAATTAATTGAATATACTCGAAAGCTGTAAAGATCAGTTTATTTTTGGTAGTAATAGTTATTTACGTTATAAATCTGCTAAATAAATTTTTACGAGAAAAGAGTAGCCTGGAATATCAAAATGAGATAGATTTATATTTACTTTTTTTTTGTTTTTAAATGTTGTATGGAAACTATATTTGTTTGTACCATCACTTGTTTATTATTTTAACAATATTGTTGCTGC
Source organism: Pterostichus niger (assembly GCA_947425015.1). NCBI lineage: Eukaryota > Metazoa > Arthropoda > Insecta > Coleoptera > Carabidae > Pterostichus > Pterostichus niger. The sequence goes on from OX380337.1 coordinate 17,503,362, forward strand.
TCAAGTTATAAATGATTTAATTTTTTTCTAGAAAAATATTTTAAAATTGACTGATTACCACTTATCACTGTATGCTTCTATTTTAGTTTTATTTAATTTCTGTATATTTCAAATTTGGAAACAACTATTAAAGTAAACCTGTTAAATGGAATTGTATTTTTATTTATAAAATATCAAGAATATTTCACTTAATTTATATAGATAATAACTAAATTAGAATGATAAAATAAATCATAATTTACAGTCTTCTAATTATATATAAAATTGGTAAAATATAATATTAGCTTTGATATAATGTAAATGTAAAAGCAATAAATAATAAAATTTATTGCATTTGTTTTCATATAGTATTTGTAAATTTTTTAATCATATTTACTTTCACGTAGCTATTACAATTAAAAGGATATATTAATATTGTTTTTATATATTGCATTAAAAAATCTTGAAATTTGTTTTCGATTCATTTGGTTCATTGTAATAATCAGCGCCATCTATTACCAGTTTTCTATACTACTTGGCAGCGAGAATGGCAACGCAAAGCAAACTTACACGAACACGATTTATACGCTATGAACATTGGAGTGGGAGGTGTTGTCGACACTATGGGTTGTCGGCGTTATGGACTTGTCAACACTATGGTTTTAGACGCTATGACACGTACTCAACACGAGCTAGAGTTGGGCGAATAAGTTAATCACTTATTCTTAATTTAATAATTATATTAAGTTCAATATTTGCACTTACCTTGAAATGCGGCACGTAACACTGGCACTATTTATTTCCGCGATACTAAATTAAATAAGGTTGAGAGCTAAAGTTTGAGGTTTGGTAGAATAATCAGAATTATATTTAATTAGTAAAAAAAATGTTCTAAGATATAAAAAGACACAAGTTGAACCTTTGAGGAGACGAACGAGACTGATTTCCACACAAGCTGCTTGCAGCATCCAGAAATCCACCCCCAGGGTGTGGACCCATTAAATCAGATAAGAAACCATCTGGATGCTATAACAGTTGGCGCATCAGTTAACCCCCTGACCTCGCAGAGGCCCAGATAAGATGAACATGAAAATCTGTTGCATTTCTAAGAATTTTAGTTATTAATGTCATCCCCTTTTTAATTTAAAGCCTAAAATTAATAGCAAACAGATTTCCACTTAGTCGTCTTATCTGTACATGTGCGAGCCAGAAGTCGGCGTCTCGTGCGTTGCCTCAAAAGATAAAACTTTAAACTAATAGTTTTACATTATTGTTACATAACGTTATAATATATCAATTAGAAATCTACACATTGAGACTTGGTAAACGTACAATATTGTGATAAATTAAGACGTAATAGTTTCCACTAAGTTGCAAAACTACATAGTGGCTTATGTTGTTTTTTTTTCAATCATTGCTATACCACGGTATTACATATGAGCTGGTACAGGTGTCCCTATAAATACAAACTGTTTATCTTGCAGAAAAAGGTTGAAAGGATAATAGCCGAAGCTAAATCAATAAATCACCTCGTTTTTAACCGAAAATCAGGTTTAAAAAAAATCATTTTATAATAAAATAATGAAAAAACTCATTGATTTTTTTCAATTAATCAAATTTTTTTTTCGATTTTTATTTTTTTAATGTAAAATGTAATATTTTTGTTCAAATAGTATAACTGTTAATTAACTAGCGATTAATTAAGAAATAAATTAGCTGTTGAAAAGGCAGGAAAATTAGTATTTTTGTTCAAGTATTATAACTGACAACAATATACGAATAATAGAAATATAAATGAGAGTGATATTTTTTTATAAGAATGTATGATTTAGTTTATTTATATATTTTACGATTTCATTGAATGGATATTGTGTTTTGTTTAATATTATTCAATTTAATAAATAAATATTGAAAATTATTTTGTCTGTTTTACAAAAAAACTTTAAAAATGGTTTTTAAATAACTGAATTTTTATTAAGTCATTTGTTTTGTTCTGTATCAGAAATATAATTAAACAAAATACAAAATAAAATTTATGTATGATTTAAATCAATGATATTTTTTTTAAATAACACTGATCACATGATTTAAATCAGGCAAATTCTGTTTAAAACATTAACTTTGTCATCAGTATATATTTAGAATGCGTTATTTTTGCCTACCGTAAACTAAATTCCTTCAATTTGAATAAGAAGTCGCACCAATATGTCACTAGACACGGTATTAGCTTAGTTATACAAAGACACAGGTTAGAAATATTCAAACGAGGGCCTCAATATAATTATATCATACTTTAAATGTCAATGTATTATTGCAGGATCATGTTAGAAAATTACAAACCACAAAAGAAAAACTATGATATACTAGCTTCTACAATGTTGAGGAGTACCTGCACGCGTTCCTGCATACCAATCTGCTTTCAATTAAATTAATTTATTATTTATTTAAATATGTAATCTGTTCAATACTTTACTACCAATTCTATCTTTTAATCATGTGTTACTTATTTAAATTGATTTGTATAATTTGATTTATGTAGCACCTAACATTTTGTGCGAAATATTTCTATTTGTTTTGTATAATATTTGTTTTGTATAATATTTTGGAGATATCATCCTTTATTTGTGTGAAGTCACTATCGGCGAAATATATCCTCCATACGTCTTCGACGGAGTTACCGTATACGTTACGCCGCCGCTCCATTTCGATCGGTCGCAGCATTATTGTTTGGGGGTCCTGCTTTTTGCTGTGCGACCCGACCGAACCCTTCCGGGGATCAACCCCAAGGACTTAGTGCAGCCGCCTCCATCGACCGGTCTCCACATCATCTGGAGCCCTCATCGCACGATTTGTACCATTGTTAAGCGATAAGTACCCATCAAACATATCTTTTCGCTACACCAGGTACACTCAGTTGTACATTGTATTTTTGTATTTTATATATATTTTTTATGTTATTTATATATTTATTATTTGCTATATCCGCTGTAAATTTACTTGTAATTCTAATGTAAAAAGTTCTAGAACATTTCGTTTATTTTATAAGATCAGGCCCACTCAGACTTGATACTGATGCGCCCCTGAGACTCAGATTTAATTTCACCGCTTGCCGCGTGGTGCGAGCAAGTCTAAATAATATCAAATTTGTATGTACAATATTATTTGTTGCCGATCAGCTGATTGTTTATTTTGTTGTTATTCACGGGAGATCTCCACAGCTGCTTTTACCGCTTTTGCACAACTGCTACCACCTAAGTTTTGTAAACGCATGGGGTGCAATTATGTAACATCGCTCGCGAATTCTTTTAGTAGTAATATTATCAACCCCCGGGTTACTTTGGTACATATTTGTTTATTATTTAGTGAAGACCTACGCTCCTGCCAATCCTCTCCCTTTTTGTGGTTTTCAGTACACCTAAAACTACAGAATATCGTCTTGTTCCTTGGATTCGAAGCGAACCCCCGCGTACAGTTTTGCGTACCCTCTCTCCGACGCGAGCTACCGGTTTGCGGACCTCTTTTATCCTTCGTCCTTAGACGAGGTGATAAGTGAATCGTGATAATTACTTACCGATCGGGCGGCGGCACGTTCCTAAATAAAAATTAAACATTTCTCCGCAGTAATATAGCAACTATAAAAACATACTAAAAAAATTCAACGCTATCAAATTCCTTTTAGTGTGAAAATAATTTTCAAATATTTCTAAATTTTAATTTCCTTATTGCGTCAATGGTACAAAAATACTTAATTAGAATTGCGGTTAGTAAGTGTCCTACTGGTATCGGATGTGTTAGAGATCTCAATTTCGTCTAGATCTCTAAATTTATCCTCAACCGATAGGAAGCACTTACTGCCCTTAATATTTACATAATTGGGAATCTTTCCTCGAAACATGAATGTATCCAGTGATGTTGGATTACGAATTTATAATGGTGTGTTAGTGCCTATATTGACGTATTGGTTATGATTGAGGAACCATAAATGGCGTATAACTGTTGTGGAAAAGAGGAATTTGCGGGATATGTGTAAATATACTAAAAGAGATCGAGGCCGGAATACATAAGTGTATGATGAATATGAGTTTGAGAAAAATGTTGTTAGAAGAATGGATATAAGTCAATTCAGATCATTTGGGCAAGTAGATCGTATATCGAATGAAAGATTGATGAAACATATGTATACTGGTGAAATTGATGGTGAAAGATTATGTGAACGACCTACGAATAAATAGATAAATATGATTGAAGGATTGTTGCATGAACGACATATTCGGAGTGTGAGAAACAAACAAGTTTGTATGAAAGGTATTATGAATGTGGTTAAATTGAGACTAGTGTGTATGTTGGACATAGACTGATTCTTTGATAAATCTGATATGTAGCTGTTCTGTGAATGTTTCAGGGATTTATACCACCTTATTTGATGGGATACAAATTAAAATTATATAATACCTACTCATTAATAAAATATTCGTGACAATCCATCACTTAAAATAACTATTTAAATTAGAAATTCTTTATAAGATCGTCTTTTCCTATCAAGAGTTTGTTGGCACTTATAAAATAAAGGAAATGGCACATTATTAATGAAAATGTAATATCTGTTTCCATTACGAACATTAATATCCATGAAATGTCACGTGATGCCCTAAATTATAAATTGATAATTTAATTAATAAGCTGTTGCATTACAGAAAGGAAATTAATATACTGTTCATTATATTTGCGCTTACTTTATGATGGCGTAGATATCATCGGGTGATTAATTAATTTCGTACTTACATTCGAAGACGTATACTACGCACTGCAGGTATTCACTAGAAATGAATGCCACACATAAATTTAAAATAAAATATGATGTCTTTTAAAATATTGGATCTTTTTTTACTATATTTAGCTGAGTAGTTGGTTTATGTCTCTAAAATTCCTTTTTAAGTATGTGTTATGATACAATGAGTTTAAATTGATGTTAATAACTGAAGCTATTTTAATGGACTTTAAAATAATATAGTAAATTACAAAATATGAATGAACAGCGCGACTCTAAAAACAATAGAAGAGCCTCCCATTTGGGATAGCAGAGTGAAGGTTTATTTATAGCCAAAATTTAATTTAGATTTATTGCAAGTAGCTTGAACTTAATCTCTTTGAAAACTAAGGTTTATATAATGCATGGAATTGAATTCATTTTAGTACTTGTAAATCTGCGACCAAACCATTGATAGGAAATTTTGTTGCATGAATCAGTTCTACGGCTTTGTTAATATCTGACAGATTTGAATTATTAATATTACCATACGAACAATAGATGCGTTGCCTCTTCATCATTAAACAAATTATAATTTAGTCATAAGTTAAATCCATACTACTTACAGTTCGACGTCATATGTATGGAGCTGATTTTTTATATAAAAGTTACTTTTTTTAGTTATGACAAGGAAATAGAAGTTTCCAAGTCTATGTTTTTGAAATAAAAAAGGATTACAGAGATTTTAGTCATAAATAAATTATAATAATGAAAAACTACAATAATATAATTTATATTGTATTTATAAACGTAAAATAAAACATTAAACATGTTCAAAAAGATCGCCAAGTCATCACGAAATATTTTATAACTTACTATGTAAGAATCAATATGCAAGCTCAAATTAGCGCGAATTTCTGTTATTTATGCATGTATTAATTACTAGCTTAATTGTCTTTCCTTTATGTTAGAAATTTATTTTTGATATATATATATATATATATATATATATATATATATATATATTGCAATTTAGTTTTTTCCCGGAATTTATATTTACAATATAAGTTTTATAAACTTGGTTATATTTAAAAGTCACCTAATGCTCGCTTCTCACCAAAACAACAGTCTGATAAATATCTGGTGGCGGATAACGCTTGCCATTTTGCAGAAAGATAAAATATTCGCTCAGAAAGAAACAAGTAGTATGCTCAACTAAGTACATACCATGGCACAAGTTTGGAGAGAACCATGCAAACCAAGCAAACCAAACACTGCTTCACTGATTCAATGAAAAAATATATTAAATTATCAAAACACATGTTTTCAACTTACCATGTACTCAGAACTAGTAAGTAATTATTTATTGCAACAATCTACAGTTTCATTGCTTAAAAGATATTATTTTTTGTTTGGTTGATAATTTTTCGTTTCAATCTTTTTGACTTTTGTTCCAATAATACTGGTCTTTATTTGCTTATTCATTTCTTATCTAGTCTTATTGTTTCTTCAATGTCTGATTTAGAAAACGATATTTTAGTGTATTTTCTAGCAGGTTGTTGACTTGATCTTCCAGCGTTTTTCCTTCTAATTCAGATATCCCAAATATGATAATGTTTTTTTCACGCACTTTACGATGCAATCATTTTATTTGTTTATTTTTAATTTCTAATTTATTTTCCTGGTTATCAAATTTTTTTTTTGTATTTTTTGAATACTCATGATATTTGTTTTCAAAAGAGGATTCCAGATTTAAAAATTTCGTGCTAAATGTGTTGGTTTGTGCATATTTTTTGATATCCTCTACTTATGCCATTGTTTACTGGAGGAGAGATATTAGTTTTATTTTTATATTTAGCAGATTTGCGCACGGTAGTAGTTAACTGTTGTTCAGTGCGCTATTGACTGACTTAACCTTCAGATTAGTGCCGACTGCTTACTCGCATAATTGCAAAGTGTGACCGGTCAGATATACAATTATGAGTTATACCTTATGAGATGTTTATAAATTAACACACGTTTACCAATGTATTTATTTAAATCAATCACTTAAATGAGCATTTTCAGTTTTGCTTCGCACTTAGAAAAGACACCTTTACTAGCCTGCCACTCGTACCAACATATATATGTAAAATGTATATTATTTGGTTAACATTAATAGAAATTATGGTAACAGTTTCTGTTGTTACAAATATAATTTTTTTATGGGTTTGTATATATTTGAACAAATAAAATCACGCATTTTAGTGTTCGGAATATTTTAAAAATCAATATCAATAAGAATGTATATTTGTTACAACAATTTATTAAACTATAGTGGTCCGTGTTGACATTTCAGCTATGTAGAAGGTTTGTATGTCGTTTCATTGACATACAATAATGTAAAGTATAAATTAACGAATTTGGATCAAGTGTCGCTTACAAACTTTTCAAAGCTAAAGAATCAAAACTAACCAATCAATCATTTTCAAATTCTTATATAAGATCCGTATGTTAAGCTTATATAACAAAGTTGTTTTCATTCAAGTGTTATTAATGTCAAAGTTTAAATTAAACCATTGCTTAATCGCTTCATACTTTAGCTTATACGTCAATAGAGATATAGTTTAAATTTAAGATTTATTCTGACAAAATGGTTTCGCGATACAACTATCTTAAGCTATATTCCCACATCTTAACATAGTATCTGTTTCTGATATTCGAATAGTCGTTATATTTCTCGTTGCGTATAAATACACGCTTTATACTTACGACCTAGTCTTTCATCCTTGTTAAGAAAGTTAGTTGCGCTAATTCTATTTCTTGTTATGCTGTACTATGCACTTAATTCTATACCCAATTTGTCACATTTTACAAGTTTTTGCTTGGGAAATACGATAAATATGGACAGCAGAACAAAAATAGTTATAAGTTCAATTGTGAAAAATTGCTGGATTCATAATAACAACAAAATAATTAAAACTAACCTGATGACAAGAAAATATTTCAATTAAACATAAACTTTTTAATTTATATTACCATGAATGCGTCACAAAATAAGCTTCAATTTAAATTCGCATAAATAAACTGGACTTTGACAATAAATAAAACCACAAAATACTGTCGCAAGGGTTGGCGACGGCAGATTACTATTGCAGCGCCGCGAACTGTAAACAGTCAGATAAGCGGAGGGGCCAAGGGATCTGTGGAGACAAACGACTTTTCTTGCCGGTCTGTGTAATTTCAAGCTATAATTATTTACAGAACTGTTTTCTTAGATCATGCATTTATTAATGTTTTTATAATTATATTTTACCTTATACTATGTAATACCTTCGAAAACGAATTACCATTACTGGTATATGGATTGTAAGATCACTTCAAAAAGTTATTTTATTATAAGGAAAAAAAGATCCTTTGATGTTTGAATACTTGGCATAATTGTGAATAATAATTTTAATATTCATTTATGACGTTTCGATCAGAAATTGTACACTGGTTTGCCGATAAACCGCGAAAATTAACTTTTATTGGTAATTTACCAATCTTTTATCGGTAATTAGATAAATTACATACACCAAAGTTTAGGCAAATTATGTTTTTTTTTTGCAACAATAATCTTTATAAAGTTTTAAATAAAAAATACTTAATTATATATGTAATTTAAGATACTTTTCATTGTTTTAATGGTGCAGTGTCATAGTTAATAAATATTGCTAATAGTTTGCTAATATATTTTTTGCACAATGTTTAAAAATTACTGACTGGAGACAGTAAATAAAAGGTACTTACTGACAGGGAGGAAGTAGTAAGTACATATAAATTAAACATTCCTATGTGGGAACATAAAAACTATCATACCATACTGTAAAAATTATAACTCTTACAACTAAACATCTCAAAGTCATTTTCAAATATTTCTAAATTTTAATTTCGTTATTGTGTCGATCGTGTAAATCACAAATACATAGTAATCATTGGGATCAGTAAGTGTCCTACCGTTATCGGATGTATTGTAAAATCATCATAAAATAGAAGGAAATACTTACTGTCTTTAACACTTAAATAACTATTGTATTATATCATTTTAAAATTTTATGTTCAGAATAGTTTTATTTGCATGCATTGTAATATTACTCATATACCGAATTATCGGTAGTTAAAAAAATTGATAAATTTACAATCCTTAATTTAGATTTTATGATTGGGATCAAATCAATATAGTGGCGTAAAACTTGAGTAACAAATAAAAAAAATTTAAAACCAAGCGAAACGATCAGTGGCGGATCTAGACTTTTCTACTGTGATTTGAGTCACTGGGAAAATGTTTTGAGCGACTGTAAATTTTTTAATAATTATGAATAAAATGTTTCAAAATACAATCTAATTACATACTGTTACGAATTAGGGCACTACCCGCACTCAAAATTACACCAGCAGATTCTTTTTTTCACAAACACTTTATTGATAAAAGATTGAAGTAGGTTCAACAGCAATTACATTAAATCTACAGCATGACATACGTTTTTGACATTTTTCAAAAATAGACAACTGAACTACGAGGGTCGTTCAATAAGAAAAAACACTTTTTTTGGGTAGATTTTTTTTTATTTTTCTACATAATCTCCTTTTAGCTCTATACACTTCTCTAATCGTTTTCCCAAATTTTTTAAGCCGTCCAAAAAGTAGGATTTCGGAAGCTCCTCAAAATAGGCTTCCGTTTGGGCGATGACCTCCTCATTGGACGTAAACCTTCGTCCGCCAAGCCATTTCTTTAAGTTTGGAAATAAGAAAAAGTCACTGGGGGCCAAATCTGGTGAATACGGTGGATGTTGCAATAATTGGAACTTTAATTCCATAATTTTGGCAATCGCAACTGCGCAGGTGTGCACACGTGCATTGTCTTGATGAAAAAGGACCTTTTGCGTTTCAAATGAGGACGTTTTTCTTTTATTTCTTCGCTCAGCCGGTCCAATAACGACGCATAATACGCTCCTGTTATCGTTTTTCTCTTTTCCAAATAGTCGATGAAGATGATTCCGCGTGCATCCCAAAAGACCGTTGCCATAACCTTGCTAGCCGATTTCTCCGTCTTCGCCTTCTTCGGAGCCCGTTCGCCTTTAAAAATCCACTGTTTTGACTGTTCTTTTGTCTCTGGAGTGTAGTAATTTATCCAAGTCTCATCCACAGTTATGTATCGACGCAGAAAATCTTCAGGATTACGACGGAAAAGCGCCAAAATAGCCTCAGAGTCCACCACACGATTGCGTTTATTCTCCACTGTGAGCAACCGCGGCACCCATCTTGCCGAGATTTTTTTCACACCTAATTTTTGTGCAAAATTAAAGCGACTGTGCCTTGTGATATGCCTGTAGCCTCAACTATTTCGCGCACTTTGATTCGTCGGTCACTTAAAACCATATCGTGGATTTGGTCAATCATTTCGGGGGTAGACACTTCTACAGGGCGTCCGGAACGATGTTCATCTTTTGTGGATGTACGGCCACTTTTAAACTCATTCACCCAATTGTAAACAGTTGCAAACATAGGAGCAGATGTGCCATGAACTTCATCCAACTCAGCTTTAATTTCTTTCGGCGTTAAGCCTTTTAAATACAGATGTTTAATCACCGCTCGAAACTCACTTTTATCCATTATTATAAACAATCAAAAGTTTTTTACTACAATTGACAACAACAATGAAACTACGTGACGGCTAAAGCTAAAACTCTAACAGTTGACTAGTTAGGAGTGCTGCTTACTGGAAAAAATTCATTTTCGATACAACGAGCACCATCTCTTGGATTTTCTAAGGACTTATTGAACGACCCTCGTACAATAATAATAGAGGGAGCCAACTACATCTCGTGTGCATCTGTCACTACATCTATTGACAAAAAATATAAGTATTTTATTTAAATCTCAAGCATCCACGACACATACTATTATTTTTTATTTATATGTGATTATTAATTTTTTATTATACATTACATGTAAATAACGTATATTTGGATTTACCTTTAAAAATCTAAATGTTTTTTGTTTATATATTTTTTTATTTATTTAATTAGAAATCGGAGATTCCGAGTTCGAATCTCACTTAAGCTAAAAAATAAAGAAACTACTACACTGCGGATCGGCGAGTGCGGACTCCAATGAATAAAGAAGGATACGTTCCCGTTGAATTTCAGAGATATAGAGGACACGATACGAAATTTCAATGGTAAGGACGGATAACCTATAAAGAGTTGGCTGGAGGATTTCGAGGAAGTCTCACAGCACATGGGGTGGAACGACCTACAAAAGCTTGTCTTTGCGAAGAAATCACTAGAGGGTCTAGCAAGATTATTAATCCAATCGGAAAAGGGGATTACTACTTGGTCCAAACTAAAGAGGATATTAGAAAAAGAATTTAAGACTAAGACCAGCAGCTCCGATGTCCACAGGTTATTGATGGCTAAAAAGAAAAGAAAAGACGAAACAATACAAGAGTACGTCATAACCATGAGGGAACTAGGAAGCCGTGCTGACATTGAAGCCCAGATGGTCATTGAATATATTATAGATGGGATCCCAAACGATCCAGTAAACAAGGTCTTTCTGTACGATACTAAAGATTTCGAAGAATTCAAAGAAAGAGTTAAGCTGTATGATTCCATCAAATCAAAATTTAGCGAAACCAGAGTAGATCGAAAATTCATCCCAATCAAAGACAAAGTCCCGCCGAATACATTTAAGACGAGTAAACCTAAAAGTCCGAAGAGTGAAATCCGTTGTTATTCCTACGGAGAAAAGGGACATCACTCCACCGACTGTCCTAGTAAATCTAAAGGGTTCAAGTGTTTAAATGCAATGGATTTGGGCACAAAGCGGCAGAATGCTCAAAGAATGATTCAACATCTGGATCTACAGTGAACAACGTCTCAGCTGCACCACTTGAGATAATGCATAGGATGGTAACCATAAATGGGATATCCGTAAACATGTTAGTGGATACCGGAAGTCAAGTAAATCTTAACAAATCATCTATTCACAAAAAGATAGGATCTATGATTCAAGGATATTTCACAAGTTGCATCAGGATAGATGAAGAGGATTTCCCAACAATAATATACGTAGTAATAGACGATGTTATACCTAGTGACGGAATCATTGGAGCTGAGCTCCTTACTATGGTAGAAGTTCAAATAAGTCATGACGGGGTGAAAATAAAAAAGAAGGTAGAAGACTGCTTTATACTAAACATTCATGTTGATGACGAAGTAGTAGAACTAGATATGGGAGAAAATTCATCTGAACCCGCAAGAGCAGAAATTTATGAAACCATGTCAACGTATGAACCGTGTAAGGTTAAATCTGCAAATCTGTAGATGAAACTCGTGTTAAAGGACGACAAACCAATTTCGTCTACTCCCAGAAGACTAACTTTTGTGGAAAGAGAGTTAGTAGACAAACAAGTAGAAAGTTGGATTAAGGACGGGATAGTAGAAATCAGTGACTCAGAATATGCAAGTCCCGTAGTACTAACAAAGAAAAAAGATGGATCACATCGAATTTGTATAGACTATCGCAAAATAAACAAAGTAATAGTGAAAGACCGCTATCCTTTACCCTTGATCGAGGATATACTCCAGAAAGCAACTGTTTTTAGCAGCATCGATCTGAAAAACTGTTTCCATCATGTTGAAGTTAAAGAGGAAAGTCGACCATATACAGCATTTGTCACACATAAGAATTTGTATCAGTTTATGAAGATGCCTTTTGGTCTTTCAAATGCACCAGCGGTCTTCCAAAGGTACATCAACATAATTTTTCGAGAAATAATTAATGCAAATATTGTCCTAGTGTACATGGATGATCTCATAATCTTAGCAGAGGATGAGAATCAAGCAGTTGAAAGGTTGAAGACTGTACTTAAGGTTGCCAGGGAATACGGGATACAAATTTATAAAAAGAAGTGTCACTTCCTATACAAAAGAATCCAATTCTTAGGACACGTAGTAGAAGACGGAAAGATATTCCCCTCGGTGGAGAAAACAAAGGCTGTAATGAAGTTTCCAGAGCCAAAGACTATAAAAGAAGTTGAAAGTTATTTAGGATTAACGGGGTTTTTCCGTAAGTTCATACCAGCGTACTCAATGATAGCTAAACCTTTGAGTGATATAACGAGAAAAGGAACCAAGTTCAAATTTGGAAAACAAGAGAGACGTTCGTTCAATCAACTTAAAGAAATCTTATCTACTGAACCGGTACTCAAGATATTTAGCGAGGAAGGTGAATTAGAATTGAACACGGACGCCAGTCAAGACGGATATGGAGCAGTACTCCTGCAGAAAGCTAAAGAAGACAACCAACTTCATCCTATTCATTATTTCAGCAAGAAGACGACTACAGCCGAGAAGAAATACGTTAGTTACGAATTAGAAATACTAGCGATAGTTAACACCTTAGAAAAATTTAGGGTTTATATATTAGGCAAACAATTTAAAATCGTAACAGATTGTGCAGCTTTCACTCAGACAATGAGCAAAGCCAAATTATTGCCACGAGTTGCAAGATGGGCGATATTACTCGAAGAATTTGATTACGTTATCGAACATAGACCAGGAACTCGAATGAAACATGTAGACTCATTAAGCCGAAATGCAGTAAATATCATAAAACTAAATAATATTTCTAGAGAAATCATGAAAAAACCAAGAAGCTGATAGAGAGATAAGAACTATCAAGGAAATACTAAAAGAAAAACCATTCGAAGATTTCTTACTGAAAGGAGACATAGTATATAAACGGCAAAACGACAATGATCTCTTATTTGTGCCAAGAGCTTTTCAGTCTCAGATAATAGAAGCTATACATAATGAAGCACACCTAAGCCGAAAGAAGATGGAACAAATCATAAAAGAAGATTATCATATACCACATTTGATGCATAAGCTAGAGAAATATGTAGCAAACTGTATTACATTCATCCTATCCAATAAGAAGAGAGGCATCCTTTACCTAAAGAGGAGATACCACTTCATACATATCATATTGACCACGTCGGACCATTAGCAACCATCAATAAGAATTATAATCATCTATTGGTAATAACTGATGATTTTACCAAGTTTATTTGGATGTATCCGACCAAAGGTACGTCTGCACAGGAAGTGATAGAGAAGTTAGAGTTAGGGCTCAAGAGTTCCAAGACTACTGTCAAAACGAAGATATAAAACATATCCTTATCACAACTGGTCTACCCCGAGCTAACGGACAAGTAGAACGTATGAATTCCACTATCATCTCGATTCTGACTAGATTGGCGATGGAAGATCCGACAAAATGGTAAAGATATTCCGGACGCGTACAACGTATAATCAACTCCGCTTAGAACCGTAGTATAAAGAGGACGCCAATTGAATTGTTAATTGGGACTCCGATGAGAAATAAGGAAGATTAGAAGTTGAAAGGACTAATAGAAGAAGAAATTATAACTAATTACGAAAACAACAGAGAGGATATGAGAAAGAAAGCTAAAGAACAAATCCTCAAAATACAAATGGAGAATCGAAAAACATTCAATAAGAAGAGAAAAGATTCAAAACAATACCGAAAAGACGACCTACTTGCGATTAAGAGAACACAATTCGGTCCTGGATCCAAACTAAAACCTAAATATCTGGGTCCATATCGCTTAACCAAAATCATGTCAAACAACACCTATGATGTATCAAAAGAAGGTATACACGATGGGCCGATGAAGACCACCACGTGCGCGGAATTTATCAAACCTTGGCAGACTCTCGAAGAGGAAATGGAGTCAGAGGGAAACTACGAGTCGTCTCCCGAGTCGGTAGACAGTCAGGCTGGCCGAGATGTGGAAATCGACGGTGTACGTCATTGAAGTGGAGAAAAAATAATATAAAGAGCTGGGAGAAAGTTAAAAAAAAATAATTTAGATAATGACAAGCTGTCACTTTTTGGGATTTGATGTTTTCACTTGATTTTTGAATAAAGCTACTAATATAGTGAGTACAGAGTTTTAATAAAGCTACCTAGACAACGAATCCCACACTATTATTTTTCATATGAAGATATTAGTTAACTATGATACTGTTAAATAGAGATTTTTTAATTTTTTAACAATATAAAACACTTGTACTTAAATATTAAAGTAACTGCAAAAATTGCAGAATCATTTTATTTTTCACAAAATTTAACAATGTACTTATTTTATTCAAGTAAATTACAAAAAAAATCATATATAGAAATAAGATTATAAGAATAACAATTACATCTAGATAGGGTAATAACAAAATATTATTCTAAAATCATATACTGGTAAAACAAATATTGCCTATTAGTTCTTCATGCTGTTGAATACAAATTTCAGCTTTCTTTAAATAGGATGAATTTGTTTTAAAACTTGTTCAGTTGTCTCACGTAGTTTGTTTTTATTCTTCATATATCTTTATAAAAAGGAGTCCATCGATGTTAAATTGGAGGAACTAGCAGGCCAACGAATAGACAATGCACTAAATAAATAACTCATTATTTACATCATATTCTCGGGCTAGACATCGTCGAATATTCTTTACTATCCTCTACTATTAGCGACCTGTGTCCTAGAACAATAATTAAACTACGGCATTTATAAATTACAGTAATCTAGCATTTATTTACATAATGTTAGATCGCAATAATTTCGCTGAATATAGCAAGTGTATCAAACGCTCGGGCATACTTCAAAATGCGAGTAACATGACATGTCTTAAATACGCAATTTAATCAATATTTTTGCATTCGTTTGTTTCTAACAAATTCTGTTTGTTACACAATTTGTTTAAAAATGTGGACATATACTTTTTTCTCTTTTATTATTTCAGACACACATATTACTTAGAGACCATTATTTAATCAGTGTAATATTTGGTATTTATTTGCTTGAACATTATAATTAGAGGACTTCCAGTATAGCTTAAATTGATACCAGCCGCTCGGTACGGTAGTCTGGTTAGCGTTTGCGTTGATACTCTTTGTTTTCATATTATTTAAATTAAGTATTTATATTTAATGTTATGTAACATTAAAAAACTATTAATAACCAAATCGTTATTTAGCAGGTACTCCATTTAAATTCATACGTTTGAATGTACATTTTCCTAATGTTCTCGGGTTATTATTGAGTTCAACTTCGTCAATTCCTTGAATAGCTTTCTATTCTTTCAGTTCAGTTAATTTTTTGTATAACTCAGAATTACAAATCGTAGATCTAAGATCTGATGACCCAGCTGGCCAATATAGAGGATCATAGCGACCTATCCACTTTTGATCGAATCTGTTATGTAGCCAATAAATTACTGATTCAGCAAAATGTGCTAGAGCTCCTACCAGATGAAAATTAAATAGTCTTCCACTAGCTAATAGTATATTATCTAAATAATTAACAACAAATTTAAACAATTCATCGTATTTAAATAATTCAAAAAAGATAGATACGATTCCATATTAAATATTTACCCGAAAAGAATACTGACTTTTGCTCTCTATTATCCTGCTTGATTTTTCACTTATTTTGAAATAATGCAATTTCATTTATGATGAAAGTTGACTCGCCCTTAAAATATATTTTAAATAAAACTAGTAAATCTTACAATTTATTGGCCAACTATGGACAATATTGTAATCTTTGTAGTGGAATTATTTGCTTGTAATGCTTGGAAGAATTTAGGTTTAAATGTCATTTTTTAAGTATCTTGCACACTGGCATCTTATACCTTTGAAGACCTAGATTGTTCGTTCAATTTGTTTTAACTTAATCATGGATGAGGTATTATAAAGGCTATCACATCAATTTAATTACCTTCATTATATATTAAATTTTCATTATATTTTTTCTACAGTGTTCCAGTACTCAGAGATTGCCGATATCTTTTTCCTACGCTGAAGTAAAGTAATTCTTCTATTATTAAACATGAAAATAATGGCTAACATAGCCCTATAAAATATTAGAATACTTCTCTTAATCGTAGAAAGACAATAATTATTTTAACAAATGAATAACGTCGCGCTCATAATTTTGGTATCACTACAAAGAGAATACAAAATTCACTTCGAGGGGATAAAAAAATATCGCTTATGTTGTATTTATCTTTTTCAAATTTGGTATCACGTTCGGCTATACCGAAAGTTCCAGAAATACATTTTTCAATAATAAGTGAAAAAAAATTTTCAAATTGTCACGATTTTTTCTTGTCACTTCACGTTTTGTTTTATTTCCTTTACTTTCTATATTTTCTTATTTTTCTTCTTGGTTAAATACCTGAAATTTAATCATTGATTAAATATTTGCCGAATCAATTTTCATGATACTTAGCTTTGTTTAAATTCCCGTCCCCAGAGAGTAGGATTTAATTTTTAGCCGAACGTAAATGAATTTTTCCTTAGTTTCTCTTTCATTTTATTTTTTTGGTTAACCACATTGTTTTGTTTTAGTTGTCATTAATTAGCGGCCGTGCGCAGTGAAGCTAGCGCAGTCTCAATTTAGATTTGTATTCTTTCTTCCTTGTCTTCGCGTTCTTGCCCCTTTTGTGGGATTTAAGAAAGTAGCACTATTACAATAAATATATTTTATTTATTCGTCGGATTATTCCGGATTAAAAATTCCGCTACAGATTTCTATATTTTTCTTTGACTTAAAAGCCGCCCAAGCACTCAGGTAAAATATTTTTCTTTAACTGTTAAGATAAATATGCCTTTTTGCTATCCAGTAACATTAGATATTTGTTCAGATTTGGTAACTTTCTCTTTTTTTAATGCAGTGTCGTCCCACCCTCGCACATGGCCCTAATCGCAAACCTTTATTTTCAGGCTTCTTCTTTTTTTTCCTCTCATTCCTTTTTTGGCTTTATTGCCAAGGATTCAGGCTTGTGGCTCTGTCCTGTTTGCTACTCCATCGTTGATTGGTTGTCCGGACGTGGATCGTAAGAAGATATTTTCCGTAAAACTTGAGGAACGATACGTGACGTCGCGATTCCATGTGAGACGGTCTTCCATATTGGAACTGACACCCAGTTGGTAAACCGAGCCTACCCCGCTGCTACCACATCACGCCAGCGCCTGGACGCCCAACACAGCTAAACCAGATTTTTTATGTTGTTATTTTGATTATTCTGATTTATATTTTTTGTTACCTTTAATTTACGTATATGCGATTACAAGATATTGTCATTTAAGTACTGTGAATTTATATCCGGTCAAGAATATTTTGTGTCGAGTCAGTTTTAGTGACGTTGTTGTCACCTTCAAGGTGTGTCGTTCGTGTAACATGTAGTCACGTTTAGTCGGTCGTGTCGCGCCATCGAAACGTCATACGTCGGTTTACGCCATTTAATTCAAGCGCCAATGTAGGTGTTGCCTTTGCCGCAGTCCTAGTCACTACTGTGGGACACAGCACCCCGCCTTTTGTTTATTTCTGCACTTTTGTTTTATCCTTATCTTGATTGAGTTTCCAGTATAGTTTTATCTGTTATTAAGCTATCAGTTTACTGTAATCTCCACTTAATTCGCCGAATATATCTGTTCATTCAATTCACTCGTAGACTATTAATTCGTCGCCCTTTTCGTAATCCCTTCCTGGGAAGTATCCCGATTTCTGTCCGCCGTTATACTCCTGTTGAACCGGTCGCGGCTCAGGACGGCTAGCGCCCATAATTTTTTGTAATTTATCACCCTCCTCCCACTCACCCCTGTCTCCTCTGAGTTCTAGCCGTGGTTCAACCGTTTCCCCCCAGGTTCAGCCCCAGGGAACGTAATAAAATACACTGTATTAAATAATGTACTGCTAACGAAACAAAAATAAGTTTGTTGTTTTTGCCGCGAAAAAAGATTGTATATACTTTTAGAAACACACTATATATTAAATGAGGTACTGCTAAAGAAACAAACATATTTTTAAAAAATTTGCTTCATTAGGTGATAAAAATATAAAGTTTTAATAATATTGGTTCGATAGTTAATATCTAATATATTAATCATGTTGTCCCGCGTGATGGCCGCGCGGGTTGAAGACCTGACTCACGACCATAAGGTCGTGGGTTCGGGTCCCGCCCGTGGCGGCCATACAAAGGACATATCGGCATATGACCTGAATAGTTGGTCCGATATATAAATTAAATAAATAATAATAATAATGTAGCTTTAAGTAAAAAACCATTCAATTTTGTGAATTTAATATTTTTGTCCCGTTATCAGTACATCATCAAGTTTGGAAATACCTTATATTCTTTCATAACATAAAACAAGTTATTCTTCTGTAATTCATTCAGCACCTCTAATTCGCCAAATCAACTCCAATGTTGAGTCAATGCCACGCCACCGAATCCCACGCAACCGATATTCCACGCGCACGATTATCCACGCCACCTAAAATATACCCGGCCGAAATAGTCTCCCACCACTTTTGTCCACAACACCGAAAGAGTTATGTCTCACTTTCTCATGGACTACGTCAGAACGAAGACGATTATTGGTGATGTCACGAATGGCGTCACTTAGGCAGTACAAAATTTATTTCATAAATAGCGCGGTGTACTACAATAAACCAAATAAAAATCAAATGACAATTTACGAACTAATTAAAACTAATTTAACTGATGATTTCAGTTTCATTGTCATTGAGCAAGTAAATTTGACAATCAACTGACGAAAATGCATCAAACGAAATAGATAGGTATTAAAGATAAAATATATTTATTTGTTATTTTCAAAAAGGTTATAATTTTAACAATTTGATTTCGTTGCCAGTAAGTTTGATTTGTAAGTTGCTATATGAGAATAATTTCGAAGTACCTTTAAATTCCTTAGGGCCAAAAAGTTATTCATTATTTAGCATTTTTAATTATTCATTAAGTCAGAATTGTGTTATAGCAAATTAAATGTTAATACTTAAATGCAAAGTTATTCAGTGTTTTGACATATTATAATTGTGTAAAAATGTCAGTTCTTTAATTGTGTACTTTTTCTTAATTATATTATCATTATTAATACATATGTCACCGGCTTCATTACATTCCAATTCAGGATTAAAGTTAAACGTAATAAATATACTCAAAAACTACGTTTAATAAGACAACGAAATAATTCGTATGAAAAAAAAGTATGATGAAATTCAATTTAACTTGAGAATGGCTTTTTTTCTAGAACCCTGAACCGATCATTCATGTAGAATCAAATCAACAATGTGAACCGGCTCGAACACATATTTACAGCAAATAAGTATATACATTGAGATTGAAAATGTCAGACTCAGCTCTGAATCAAATATGCATTACATTTCGTTAATATGCTACATTTCAAACAATTTTTGCGAGATTATTTAAACGACCATAAATTAACCACATCAACCACAATGATCAGCAAAAAAATATATTTATAATAATTAAGAAAGACAAACAAATAAAAGAAGCACAAGAAATAAAACATAATACATCAAAAATAGAAAATATCAAAATTTAACGTTGCACACTAAACAGCTGTTAACGTTGTTGTCATTTTCTGTGAAGCTGTTTTCGTAGCGGAATACATAAAAATTAGATCGGGCGCGTAGAATATCGGTGCGGGTGATTCGGTGGCGCGGGATGCCTCGCCAATGTACATCCCTAAAATCTCTTCGAAGTGCGCATGTTATTCAGTAGCGCAGATTCCTACTGTTAAGCAAGGGCGCGTCAGTCGCGGCTGAACCCCGGATACGTACGTACATATTTGCGAGAGTGCCGTAGTTTATATACTAGCATCGTGCGGATTTACACCCCTCCAACGGAACAAAAAACCAGCGCTATAACTGCAGAGCTCATTCAGAATTAGAAATTCTATTAGTGTTGTGGAAATTAGTATGAATTCTATCAAGTTTTCGTGTTTTTTTTAATAGTATAAATGTGGAGGTATATATAGAATATGCGAGGTGAAATAAACAAAGTTTAGTATTCGTAGGTTAAGAATGAATAGTACCTAAAATGGACTAAAGTTTAAGTTAAGTTATAGACGTGGAAAAATGATAGAAAAATAAATAACTAAAATGATAGTTCAAACCTGTGTCATCAATTTATACATTCTTTTGGAAATTATTTTAATTATAGGTAAGATAATTTTTAATATTGTGACGAGTTATGGCGGACTCGTCGACAAGATGTTGGCGTGAGGTTGCTCGGGCGCCAACGGTCGGATAGCGGTTTCGGAGACAATAGGGTTTTCAAAAAGAAACACAAAGTTGGTAAAAAGATGACGAATTGAGTCTTTATTGAGCACTGGTGTCACTACAGAAGTGTCGTTGATTAACGGCAGGTGTAGGATATACTGAGGCGGGATCGGGGAATATAGAGGTGACGTTTTTGGGAAAACGACGCCTGGCGTCGGGACGCCGGTATGTCCGGGGCGACGGTCGGGGCCCGCGGTGTAGGCCTGCGGGTTCGGAAACGGCGAAATCGCGGGTTGGTCACAAATCGACGCCGGGCGTCGCGGTGGTGGGGTTCCCGTAATAGCGGCTGGTCGACTCGTAATGATCGCGATGAGTGGTTTTTCACTTTTCCGGAAAATCGACGCCGGGCGTCGCGACGATGGGGTTCTCTGGTCGACGGCTGGTGTGTCGGAAACGATTCCGCGACGCGTCTCGCGAAATTCGACGTGGTGAACTCCGGCCGTACACGCAAAACTCCTCACCGTAACGTCTCGGATTCGCTCACGACAGACGCCAAAGTGATTTGTCCGGTAGTCGCACAAAAGTTCCTAAAACGGAAGGTGGCACGCGACGGAGTCGCGAAGTTACGGTGTGAACTCCGGCCGTGCACGCAAAACGCCTCACTGTAACGTCTCGGATTCGCTCACGACAGACGCCAAAGTGATTTGTCCGGTGGTCGCACAAGAGTTCCTAAAACGGAAGGTGGCACGCGACGAAGTCGCGAAGTTACGGTGTGAACTCCGGCCGTGCACGCAAAACGCCTCACTGTAACGTCTCGGATTCGCTCACGACAGACGCCAAAGTGATGTGTCCGGTGGTCGCACAAGAGTTCCTAAAACGGAAGGTGGCACGCGACGAAGTCGCGAAGTTACGGTGTGAACTCCGGCCGTCCACGCAAAACGCCTCACTGTAACGTCTCGGATTCGCTCACGACAGACGCCAAAGTGATTTGTCCGGTAGTCGCACAAGAGTTCCTAAACGGAGAGTGGCACGAGACCTCGAGGAAGTACAGTACGGTACGATAAATAAACAGGAGTGCTTTTCTTACCTAGAAGTCTGAGTGGCCTGGTGACTGGAAGACGGTAGCAGAGATGTCGAATAATTCACAATGAAAGATTGACTGTCTTGGCTGTCTCGGCAGCGCGGTTTATATACTGTTTTGTTAATTAAACGAGTCCTAGGGTGTCAAAGTTAGTCCGTCCTATGTTAACATATAGGGCGGATTGGTTATAAACGGAAACTGGACTACCCGGTCCGTGATCTAGTTTAAATAGCAATTTTCTGATGCGCGTCTTACTTGTGAACCCGGTGTTGTTTTTTCGCGTCTCTCAGGTGTTGCGTTCGCGAGATACAGACGTTTCCGCGATCGTGATCTACATAACAATATTTGTGACGAGCACACTTCGTCACATCATGCATGTAGGTATTTATTAATTTTATCATTTTATGTATTTTTAACGTATTAAAATTTATGCATGTGTTCATCAATCCAAATTCATAAATCAATGAAAACTTTCCACGAAAAGTTTACTGAAAATATGTCATAACAAATATTTTAAATCCGATATATCCGAAATATGTTAGTTTTTATAGAATTTTGGACGTAATTTTTATTGTTGTTTTTGTACTTCTTAAAAATACAACTATTTTCTGCATAGGATATTTCATCCTTAATTAATTTTAATTCAAAAGATATCTTAGACAACTTAATGCAAAGATATTCAAAGAAGTCTTGTAACTTTAAATAAATATAAAAAAAAATTAAATACTAGTTTTTTATCATTTGTTTCACGTACAGATATAAAGTAGGGCACATTTTGAATCAATAATGACACAATAAATAAATATTTATACTGCGCTTTAACATTATATGCCCTTTTTGTTATTAGGCTTGTGCTATTTAGGAATGCATTTTAATAATACAAACTTAAAATTGGCTATGTTCCATAAATATATATTATTATTTAAAGTTAAGATTATTTGTCTGAAGAATTACCATCTAGCTGATTGCCCTTCTAGCGAATAATTCTGACAAACTTAATTAAAAATTGAGATTTTCTGTCTTTTAAATCGAATTAATGAATTCTGGAAAAACAAAACAATCAATTAACATTATTTTATGTATAAAGTTAGCATTTTGTAGCCGATTGTAAAGTTTGATCTATACCTACTAAAAAAGTTTTACTTTTTAAAAAGAGTTCTTGATGTAAGTTAACAATTAAGAAACTGAAAAGATAAGTGCCTTTAATTATATAGTTTCAAAGTAAAAATGGCACAGATATACTTGAAACCTTAGTGTTTAGTTATGATTTTGTATTATTTATTTGAAGCATAAATTATTTGTGTGTAGGTAAATAATATTAGGTAAATGGCAGATATGTTTTAAAATGTCAGTTTTAATTCACGAATTTTGTTAGAAAAACGAAATTATTATTAAAGTGGCCTAAGTATAGCGGCACCTTTTGTCTAATTTTGTCAGCTTCGTTTCTCTAATAGTTCTTTAGATATCCATACACTTTGAATAATTATATTTGCCTCAAAATTATTTTTATCAAATTAGTGGCAAAGTTCATCCAAAAACTGTTCTTCCAACAAAGCAAATCAATGTCAAATACTGATACAGTAATAAATTAATTAAAATATTATCACGTTTTTTATCTTTTGTTAGGCGTGGCACTCTGTCGTATGAGATCTTGATAAGTGATAAATTTAGCACGTGAAGTGCGGTTACCAGCCATCAAATAACGATCCTCAAATATGTTAGTTGTAGCGGAACCACAGGGATAATTTTAAAGTAAAGTCAAGTATATCGGCTTTATGAATCAAACTCGGATTCTCTACAGTTCAACGCGTTGCCGCTGATATATATATATATATATATATATATATATCTAGTTCATAAAAAGAAACAGGAACGATGTTATTCTAATCTGGGGTCAGGCATACCATATATAGTTTACAAACATGGTGTAATTATGATACGTAGCTCATTGACAACCATAACAAATACTCCCTATATTAATATTGTTTGTCGTTATTTGACGACTGGTAACCATAAAATTTACATATTACTGAAGAGATGTACAACAGCATCTTGTCTTACTCAGTAATCGGTAAAATAATGAGATAATATATTAATTTATATTTTACTTCAATATAAATTAGCTGCTAGCCTTGTCCCCTGTTGCGAAAGTGTCGAAAACATCCAGTTTTTATATTTTAATGTTACTTGATTACAAGAAGCACGAATAAAAGATAAAATAATTTTTAAAACGCTTAAAGGCATCAAAACTCTACCTGTTTATATATATATATATATATATATATATATATATATATATATATATATATATATATATGCAGCAATAGTTTTGCCGATATTCGCAAAAATAATTGCATATTACTTGAAGCAAATATTTTACTATATTCAAAGTGGTGTTTCAAGCTAACATACTTTATAAATTTGCCTATAAATTATATATCCTTCAATTTTTTTCAAACATTCTTTGTTATAATAATTTTATCATATAATAATATTGAAATATAATAACGCTTTTAACGTTATATATTTACACATGAAACTAACTAGATAATTTTCTATGGCTCTCGTATTAAAAATACGCTGCTAGGACTCCACGTACGAGTAACTCGATTTTTATCTCTTTGTTATCGTTGTTGATTTTTTATTTTATTCCCAAGAGTCTACTATTGACTATGAATATAAGTATAAAAGCGCCTGAAAATCGATCATACCAATTTGAATTACCTCTTATGTATGGCATTCTGAATCAAATATTTAATTTGAAAAACTCGTCTATGCCAATTAATATAATAATATGCCTACCTCAACTTGGCGTCGGAGACCCGTGTATTATTAAATAAATAGTAAGCGTATTTTTTATTATAAATTCGCAACTAAACCTGTCTTAATAAAAAATAGCAATGGTATTTCTTTTCGTTAGGAAAATAAAAATAATTGTATATAGTCATTGATGCTAATAAGTAGACAACTATTATTACTCGTCTAACTGAAAATAATATTCTTTGTAACGTACTAAATATGTTCAATTATTTTGGTTATTGATTGATTTAGAAATTTCGACCCCATAACATAATTGTTATGATGTATTAAGTGATTGGTGGATGTAAATTTGTTACTAACAAAACTTTGAAATTGGAAATGGACATACTATATATTAGGGTTTCCATATTTAAAAAAATAATAATAATAATTTTGTTATATTATATAATAATTTAGAAGATAAAAATCGTTAAATTACTGGTACTAATGTAGCAGTCACGAAACAAATTAAAATAAGATTTTCTCTAAAGTAATAAAAAAAATTGTTAGACTTTATAACATATACCGTGTGCCAAGAGAATAAAAGATACATAGGCGTTTTAAATAAAAAATCAGTTTTATTAAAATGGAAAATAACCCAGACAAAAATTATTCTCTTACTAGACCTGTCCACATGACCGAACATAGGCGGTATAACCTAAACATCGGTGACTGGGGAAATACTTCACCAACAACAAGTTGACGACCCTTGCATGACACGGACTAACAAGCCCAGCGGCGATCGGGATAGACAGTGGGGGCAGGGTTAACGGCCTGGGAGCCCCTAGTCGATTCCAGGCACGAAGGCGACATCGGACTAACCCGTCGTTCGAGAGGAATAGCGGAAACTCTCGTCCGGCTTGCCCCGATGTGTCGGAGCAGCCCTATTTAGGGACGGCCTGCTCCCCTCCATGGAGGACGGACCTAGAAAAGGTGGTTCAAAAAGCCATTCGCCCTTCCAACCTGGCCGGCCAGCCGCGGTCGGCGGGTGTTCAACACGCGGTGCAACAAGAAAAGAAGAAGAGAAGATAGACCCCATGATGACAACCACGGCTACGAACACGGACATGACTATTGATTAAGAAATGAGCAGGGACAGGTTAGAAGACTACTCCGACAGCACCGGCAATGGACAGGGACAGTCTGTTGAGGGAGCGCTGGGAGACCCTGGAGAAAAGAAAACCAAACAAGAACGTCGGGTAGAACAAGACGAGATATTTGGAAAAAGCAGAAGAACACTGCGTTCTCCCACATCAAAAGAGATAGAACTAGATAAATCTATAAAAGAGCTGGTATATATCTGCAACGTATGGGGAGAGGAAGATACACAGCAGGAAAGTGAAATTAGAAATAATGACACTTTACCCGAACAACTGTTACATGAGAATAAGAAAGACGAACCCGAAGAAGTAGGCACGATGACAGAAATAATAGACCTAAACAAAGACAAAGAAGAGGAGCAAGAAAGCACGGCGGAAAGTGAAGAGATGGGGCGCGAATCGAGCCCTATCATCTCAGAAACGCCCAAACTACAAGGGAAAAAGAAAGCGGCAGATAAAGAAAGAGCTTTCGAGTCGAGCATTGAAATGATCAAGAAAAGTGACCCCATGTGGGCAGATAAAGAGATGAACACGATATCAGAGGGAGAACCGGCCATAATTATAGACAGTACGGTAAAAAATGCAACGGAGGCTATACAACGGCCAACACAACAACAACAAAAAAGAGCGAGGGATAGCATTAGCCCAATGCAAGCGCAAGTGCAAGATACAAAAAAAAACTAGAATGCAGGATAGTCTTCAGGAATTATCCGACCATCTCATCGACCTCGACAAATTGGTAGAAGAAAAATTTCCAATGACGGCAAGACCAATAAAGGACACACTAACGAAAATACACACTGCTTTCCTAAAGGTAAAGAAGAACAAAAAAAATGAAGTAAGGGCTCTTACGCACCGGCTTTCAAATATAGAGATACAAGTAAAAGTAGTAAACGACAGTAGAAGAGAGCAAGAAATGGAACTAGAACTCAAGCATCAGGAGGAGCTAGAAAGATACAAGACAGAAATGGAGATCAAAAAAGAGATGGAATTAAAAAACATGCAGGAAAGACAGGAAAAAAAATTCAGAGAAATGCAGAAAGAGATAAAAAATCTCAAAGATAAAGTAGAGATACTGGGGAAAAAGGGGGAACAGGAGAAACAATATGCACAGGTACTAAAAGGAAGAAAAGAAGAGGAATGGACAGAGAAATTTCATGCACACCTAAATGATAAGAATAAAACATTCACTAGTATCTGGGAATATGTAAAAGAAAGATGGCCGCAGCAAGCATACCAGCCAATAATACTAGAAAAAGGAAACCCATGTTGCCAGGAGAAAGATAACATATTACTGGTACATTATGATGACAACATAGAAACAAACACAACAAGACACATAAGAGAAAATATACAAGAGGGTAGAAGACTAATGGACAGGAAAATAGAATCAATAAACATTGCTACACTCCAATGTACAAGTAATTTGAACATAGAGGGAGAAGGCGAAGGAAAAAAGAGTATGAAGATTACGAGCATAAAATTACCAGTGCGAGATACAATACAGACAGATTGGGAAACCCTATATGAAACCCTCAAGAATACAATTGAGAACGTAACCAAGAGTGGGGATACAGAAATAGCAATGATAACTAACAACCCAAAACACGAACAAACAACAAAGAAATTATTAAGATGCATACTACAGAACAGCCCCATACAGAAATGTTATTTTTATACGGAAAAAGGAAAACAAGAAAGAGATGAAGGGAGATCAGGCCCCGGAAAAGAAAACAAAGCAGAGACAAATTCGAGACAAAGATATAGGTCGGATGCACTAGTGATAAAAAAGAAAAATGAAAATACGACTTACGTAGATACACTTCGAGAAGTAAGGGGAATGAAAGATGAATTAACACAGAGAAATATAGAAATCGAAACGGTAAGACAAACAAAGGAAGGCGACACATTAATCGTCATGAAAAAAGGTTGCAACAAATTGACTGAGCTAAATACTCTTATAGCAGGAAAAAACATAGGGGGTAATACCATAACAAGACCAGCAGGGGGGAAAAGTATCCTCTTCCTAACTGGTATGGACGAACTTACAACAAAGGACGAAATAATAACGGCCATACAGGGCATACTACAGGGACAATCGATAGATAATATCGAGGTACAAGAGATAAGGGACACGTACGGAGGTAGAAGGACTGCAACCATACGGGCTCCGAAAGACCAGGCTCAGAGGCTACTGCAAAACAGGAGTATCAGAATAGAGCTAAGTGCATGCCATTTTAGGGAAAGAATAAGTGTTAAAAAATGTTACAAATGTCACGAATGGGGACACCAGGAAAGTAACTGCACTAATGCAGATAGGAAGAGGCAATGCAGTAAATGCGGAGAAGAGAAGCACGAGGGGGACTGCAAAAAAGGACCTACATACTTCTCATGCCCGAGCAAAAATAACCACAAAGCAGGAACTATGGCCTGCCCCGTATTTAGACGGATAGTAAGAGAAAGAAGAAATAGCAGAGTAATAAATACACGGAGGGAGTCAGTAAACACAGCCAACGGAAATGGGGTATAAGTTCTTACAACTTAACATGAATAGGAGCAAAGATTCTCACAACGCGACCCAATGGATTAGCATGGAAAATAATATAGATATAATACTGGCAACGGAGCCTAATATAAATGTCATTACACAACAGAGAGGATGGGTGTATAACAGTAATAGGGAAATGTGCACAAACGGCATAAGAATAGTGAATACTACAATTAAAATAAAGGGATATAACGTAACAAGAAACACGTCGTGGATAGACATAGATGATATGCGCATAATCTCGGCCTATAGCAGCCCAAACATTTTAATAGCAGAGTTCGAGGAATTCTTAGATGAACTACACACAATCATCAGGACAAGCAGTAAAAAAGTAACAGGGGATCTAAATGCGAAGCACGAGGACTGGGGTTCGCCAATTTTAAATAAAAGAGGGGTTCTCCTGTCGGAACTCCTCTATAAGTTAGATCTGTGCGTGTGTAACACTAACACAACACCCACATTTAGTAACGCAAATGGCAGCTCATACATTGACATTACGGCGAGCGTAGAGGCTTTGACCCCACGCATAATAGACTGGCGAGTAGACGAGGACATCGAGGTATACAGCCCACACCGGCCAATCTTTTTCGAGCTGTCGACACCGAAACAAGCAGACAAAACCCAAAACCCGACCTACAGATGGAACGTCAAAACCTTAGATAAGGATACCTGCCACCAAGATATAGAAAAACTACCAAGCGTAAATACACCTGAAGAAATGTTGAAGCAACTGACAAAGCTCTGTAATAAAGTTATGAGAAGAGAAAGAACAGACCAGAAAAATGGCAGGAGACCAGTATACTGGTGGAACAGAAAGATTGGAGAGTTAAGAAAAAACTGCCAGCACTCAAGAAGGGTATACCAGCGAAACAGGAAAAGAAACGAGGATCTTCGAACAATAGAAAACTCCCGGGCTAAGTACAAGGAGGAGAAAAAGGCTTTAAGCTTGGAAATCAAGAAAGAAAAAAGGCTTAAATGGGAAGAATTGATAGAAGAAGTAGAGCAGGATGTATGGGGTAAACCCTATCAAATCATAGCAAAGCGCGCAAACCTTACAGGTCCCGTGCAACTAGACAACACAGCAGCTTATCAAATAATAGAGCATTTATTCCATATAAAGAAGATGATGTATGGGAATCAAGACAGGTTGAGACGATCGAGCCAGTTACAGAAGAAGAAATAAGACTCGCGGGTAGTAAAATGAAAGCAAGGAAAGCGCCGGGCCCAGATGACATTCCACCCGAAGTAGTTAAAATAGTAGCTCAAAGCCGACCAATATGGTTAGCCGACGTGATAAACGAAATAATGCTGGGAGGAAAATTCCCTGAAACCTGGAAAAGGGCCAAATTGGCACTGATCCTGAAGCCGGGAAAAAAGGACAAAAATGCTCCATCATCCTACAGGCCTATATGCCTGTTAGATACGATAGGAAAATTAGTAGAGAGAGTAATTGCCAATAGAATGGTAAAACACCTTGAGGATGGGAACTATCTATCAGTAAATCAATTTGGCTTTAGAAGCGGGAAATCAACCATCCAAGCTGCAAAAAAGGTCTATGAGAATGCAAAAAAAGAGCAAACTACGGGGAAATCCAGGAAGCTATGCGCCTTGGTAACTGTAGATATCAGGAATGCTTTCAACACTGTACCATGGAGCGAGGTGTGGAAAGGGCTGATAAGCATGAACTTTCCAAACTACATTCTAAACGCTATAGGATCCTACCTGTGTAATCGCTGGATAAAGTATGGAGCATTAAACTATCAAGTCACATGCGGTGTCCCGCAGGGGTCTATATTAGGTCCCATATTGTGGAACATTTTTTACGATAGTGTTCTTAGGCTAAGGGTACCAAGGGAAACAGAATTAATCGCTTTCGCTGATGACCTGGCTATTATTTCAAAGGATAAAAAGGAGGAAAAGCTAATATACAATGTGGATGCAACCCTAATGATGGTATACGATTGGGTTGCAGAAAGGGGCATGGAAGTGGCACCAGAAAAGACAGAGGCTGTCCTCATGATCGGGAGGAAAAATCATACGAAGGTGGAGTTCGAAATAGAGGGGGAGATCGTCACACCAAAAGAAAGTATCAAATATCTGGGGATACATATGGACAGGGGAATGACATTTATACCCCATGTAAGAGAAGTAACAAAGAAGGTAGGGAACACCATCAAGATGCTAAGACGGCTATTCCCACGGCTAAATGGCCCCTCAGAAGCAAAGAGAAGACTGCTTGCGGCAGTAGTACATTCGACACTCCTCTACGCGGCACCGGTCTGGGGAGAAGTCATCAAGTACCAATGTGCCAGAAGGATGCTAGATAGGACAAATCGGAAGTTAGCCCTGGGAAGCTGTAGAACAGTCTCCTTAGAGGTCGCACAGGTTTTAGCAAGTATTGCGCAGATTACACTCATAATTGAGGAAAGAATGCTAATATATAGAACTAAGAAGGAAGAGAGAGCGGGGATTATAGAATTAAGAAATACGAAGTGGCAAGAAATCTGGAGCAAGAACGAGGGTAACAAATGGCTGCATACTATACTCCCGGATATAACCCCATGGTTAAATAGGAAGCATGGAGATGGAAATTTCCATCTAACACAAATGCTGAGTGGGCACGGATGTTTTCAAAGCTACATCCACCGAATAGGAAAGGCAGAAACAGCAGACTGTTAGTACTGTGAAGAGCAGGATACGCCAGAGCACTCTTTACTGTATTGCCCAAGATGGAGAGATGTAAGAGAAGAGGCACAAAAAGAAGTGAAAAGGAGGTTACTAGTGGACACCATGATAGAGGCCATGCTGGAAAATGAGGAAAATTGGGATATAATACAAAGAATGATAAAAAACATACTCCAAACAAAGGAAAACGACGCAAGAAAAAGAAAAAGAATAAGGGATTGAAGTAGGAGTACAGCAGTCAACGGATGGATGGTGAAGACCTGTCCACATACCTTGCTTAGTGCAGAATATTTCATTTTAATGCTACGAATTTGAGAAATTAGTTATGTGTCTTTTGTGATAACCACGCCATAGTAATGATTGCTT
The DNA here is from genome assembly GCA_947425015.1 of Pterostichus niger. Classification (NCBI taxonomy): domain Eukaryota; kingdom Metazoa; phylum Arthropoda; class Insecta; order Coleoptera; family Carabidae; genus Pterostichus; species Pterostichus niger. Next base: position 17,534,826 of record OX380337.1, read on the forward strand.
TGTCTGCGAGATTTTATTAAAAATGAGTAAATATTTAAATTAATTAGAAAAGTTAATATACATATTTTGATAAATATATCTACGAATATCTAACGTTTAACATAGACATTTATCAGAAACAATCATATACAGTATTTTATATTAGAATTAAGTAATTCATAGTAAACAAAGTTTGTGGATATTAACATATTGATTGAGAAAATATTAGATGTTTCATCAGTTCATATTGTCATTTGTAATTGGTTACTACTACAAAAATGAAAAAATTATTAGCACCTGTGTCAATAATTACTTCGAACACACGGTATACTAATACTTTATTTAATTGCAAAGTGTTAGAATTTTATTTATGCGATTGCTGACCGAAATTTTATCAAAAATATTTGCTTTTCTGATAAATTCATATTTAGCATTAATGGAGAACCAAATGTTCAAAATTATCGTAGTTGGCACAAAGAAAATCAACATTTAATTTTAAAAAACCATTCTCAATATCGCGAAAGTGTGAATGTTTGGATTGGAATGTTAGGTTCCAATATTATAGGACCTTTTTTTATTGATGGTACACTAAATTCCCAGAAGTATTTGGAGTTACTCGGGACAGAGATTGGGCCTGCTCTGGATAATGTTGCAGGGAGAAATACGATTTAGTTTCAGCAGGATGGCTGCGCGGAAACGAAAAATTGTGGAAGAAAAATACAAACGGACAATTAAAAAATATGCAACGCAATTTTTATGATAGACTTGGGTTCTGTTTCGCAAACAAATGATAATTATTTGAGCATTTAATTTAAGATAATTCTGATTTATTTTCTTTTCAATTTAAAATCCAAAAAAATCAATTGTTATGATAATAACAAAAAACAACGGTCCTTTTCAGGACCACAAACAATATTCAATTTATCATAATAGTTAATAATAAATACTATTTTCATTTCCAATTGTTTACAATTTTGTTTCATTCCCAAGGCTAACCCGATTTTTGAGCTTATTTTTAATATTTTCATATTAATTTCTGCCGTTATAGGGCATGTAAAATTAATTCTGATTATTGATTCTAATGTAGAATTTTATGCTCTACAACTTTTATTTGAACCTTTTTTACCTAAAATAATTAGGAACGCAGGAAATTAAGAAAGCATGATTTTACATGTCAAAGTCCTATGTTCCGGAGCCGCGGTCAACAGCCTGTATATATATATATATACCGGGTGTAACACGAAAAGTGAAACATAGGCGTTTAACATGGCAAATCAGTTTTTCCGTGCGCATTGCTTCCCTAATTATTTTAGGAAAAAATGTTTCAAATAAATGTTGTAAAGCATAAAATTCTACATCCGAATCAATAAACAAAGTCATTTTGACTACTTCATAACTGCAGAAATTAACTTTGAAAATTCACGTAATTTCAATTTAATAGTAATAGCCACGGAATTAAAAACAAGAGATGAACAAATGCGTAACGTTTTATACGTCAAATTATTAGTATTTATTTTGACCAACTGTGATATTAAATCAATATTAGGGTTTATTATTATAAAAAATTAATAATTATTCAGATGAAGAGAAGTTGCAAATAATTAAATGGCATTATTCTGGCCATAGTTTACGACTAATTCGTGACTATATTAGCGCTATTTGGCAGCATCATGATATTCCTAGTACGGCAACTATTCAGAGGTTTATAGTAAAGTTTGAAAAGACAGGAACACTAAATTTCAAGAAAAAAATAAATGATAGAATTTATAACAATGAAGAAAATATTCTTGCTTTAATAGAACTGGAGCCAACAATGAGTGTGCGGGAAATTTCCCGAGAACTAAATATAAATTTTATGACATAAATACATTCCTTTTAAATTTCAAAACCACCAAAATATTTTGGATTGAGATTTTGAACTGCGTGCCTCATTCTGTGAAATAATGATGGAGAAATCAAATTGTAATAGAGAATTTTTAAGTAGTATTTTATTCACAGATGAATGCACATTTACAATGAATGGCGATCCAAACTGTCATAATTATCGGTACTGGTCACAAAATAATCCACATAATATTGTAGAATCGAGGACACAAAATCGTCATTCTGTCAATGTGTGGGCAGGAATTTTTGGTGATAAAATCATTGGCCCATTCTTCATCCAACGAATAAATTCAGCAACATATTTGAATTTATTAATTAATGCTGTTGGACCACAAATTGTTGACCCAACAAAGAAAATGTGTGGTTCCAGCATGATGGCTGCCCTGCACATAACACTAGAGAAGTTGTGGAATATCTAAACCATGTATTTCCTGAAAGCTGGATAGGACGAAATGGACCAGTTAACTGTCCAGCACGGTCGCCAGATTTAAATCCGTGCGATTTTTTTTTTATGGGGCCATTTAAAATCTTATGTTTATAAAAAAAGATACCAGAATTTAGAAGAACTTAAAAATGCTATATTACAAGAATACCAGTAAATAAATAATCGACAATTAAAGAATACTCGAGAAAGCTTCTACAACAGATTATGTTATTGTTTAGCTCAAAACGGTGGACTATTTGAACATCTAATTTAACAATTTAAGAATATTTAGTTTTTATTGAATTAAATTTATGTTAAATTAGTTAATTTGTTAAATAACAACCTGCCTTAAATATTTTATCGAGTTTATTATTTTATTCTTAAATAATAAATCAAAAAAATATTTTGCCTTATTATTATTAAATTTTTATTTAGAAAATAAATATTTAGTACGTAAAAATGATTTTGACAATTTATTCTGACATTGACGTATAAAACGTTACGCATTTGTTCATCTCTTGTTTTTAATTCCATGGCTATTACTATTAAATTGAAATTACGTGAATTTTCAAATTTAATTTCTGCAGTTATGAAGTAGTCAAAATGAATTTTGTTTATTGATTCAGATGTAGAATTTTATGCTTTACAACATTTATTAGAAACATTTTGTCCTAAAATAATTAGGGAAGCAATGCGCACGGAAAAACTGATTTGCCATGTTAAACGCCTATGTTTCACTTTTCGTGTTACACCCGGTATATATATATATATATATATATATATATATATATATATATATATATATATACAGGGTGAGTCTGGGAAGACGCCCCCCCCCTTTAACTTTTTTATTATGAGTAATAGAAAAAAATGGTTCATATGAAAGTTTTATTATTTTAAATATACTATTTGATGGCAGATGTAGATATTTTTTATAAAGTCAGGTTTACAAGATACGACTATCAACTTTTATTTTTTAAATAGCAACCTATAATTATTTTACTAAAATAAAAACCGCCATTTTTTTCTCTTTTTAACGGTGTATTAGTTTTTATTAATGTATCTGAAAAAATTCGAGAAAAATAAGAAAATTGAGAAATACTAGAAATAATTTTTATACAAATATTATAGGTGGCTATGTGAAAATAAACAAAATGTAACAGTGTTATACAACTTAACAAACTAAAGCAACAAATTCAGTAACAAAAACAACTTAAAACAAATGTTCAAAATTACGACCATGTTCTGTAATACAAAAATTTAAGCGTTGAACGTGATGTGTTCGAACATCTGCCAGCATGTTTCGCGAAATATTTTGGAAAGCATTTCGAATACGCTCTTTCATGTCTTCTGCATCTGTAGGTATCTTCTGGTAGACAAGATCCTTGACGTATCCCCAAAGAAAAAAGTCCATAGGCGTAAGGTTAGGAGATCTTGCTGGCCATGAAATATGTCCACCTCGTCCTATCCATTGTCCCCTCCAGTGATGTGGACCAACAACAAAATCTCCTATTATGCCACCCCAAACATTCAAGGACCATACCCTCTGGCTGTCGACGTTCCGCATCCAGTGAGGATTTTCAGTTGCATAATAATGCATATTATGCCTATTTACGCAACCATTACTTTTAAAAGTAGCCTCATCCGTAAATAAAATATTAGATAATAGCAGCGGATTTCGTCTAATATTTTCCATCGCCCAATTGCAAAATCGAATTCTATTATTAAAATCTTCACCGTGCAATTCTTGTGTAAGGTTAATATGGTAAGGATGAAATTTATGTTTTCTTAAAATTCTAGACGCAGAACTTTGGCTAATGTCAATTAAATTTGATAAATTCCTCGTACTGACATGAGGATTTTCGTAAACAGAAGCCAAAACCATAATTTCGGTTTCTTCATTTACTATAATATTAGATGTATTTCGTTTTGGTTTTTCTACTGAACCTGTTTCTCGAAATCGGGTAAAAATCCTCCTCAGTGATCTTAAACTCGGTTGCCGACGTCTAGGAAACCGCTCCCGGTAAATTATTTTTGCCCTTCTCATGATTCCAGTCGATTCACCAATTATTAGAATCATATCTATTAATTCTTCTTTCGTAAACATTTGAAAACGTTTTTTTTATTGTTTGCAAAATAAGTTAAATAAAGTAACCAGCAAATGTATACTTTTTTGACATTAATTTAACACTGTTACATTTTGTTTATTTTCACATAGCCACCTATAATATTTGTATAAAAATTATTTCTAGTATTTCTCAATTTTCTTATTTTTCTCGAATTTTTTCAGATACATTAATAAAAACTAATACACCGTTGAAAAGAGAAAAAAATGGCGGTTTTTATTTTAGTAAAATAATTATAGGTTGCTATTTAAAAAATAAAAGTTGATAGTCGTATCTTGTAAACCTGACTTTATAAAAAATATCTACATCTGCCATCAAATAGTATATTTAAAATAATAAAACTTTCATATGAATCATTTTTTTCTATTACTCATAATAAAAAAGTTAAAGGGGGGGCGTCTTCCCAGACTCACCCTGTATATATATATATATATATATATATATATATATATATATATATATATATATATATATATATATATATATATATATATATATATATATATATATACACGTCTGCTGCGCGTTCAGCGCTGTTTCATACGCAATACAGAGATAAGTCCGAACCTGTTCGCTCTGCGTCATGCTTGTACAGTGTTCCAGAGGCTCTCGAATATTCTCGAATATATACCAGTATATAAGGAAGAGTTTCGGCCGGCAACATTCATTCTGTATTCGAAGTGTGAACAGTGCAAGACCTTGCTAAATAGTTTGTTGTGAATATAAATATGTGTTGAATATAAATATATGTCTTAGTAGTTGTACTACATTAGTTTCATTTTAAATAAATATTTTGTTAGTGTTTTCATTACTCGTGTTTTATTTAATAATATACTTCGCCGAACCCGAAATTGTAATAAACGTTACAATTGGTGTCAAGTGTTAGGGTTGTGTTTTGTGAATTAAAAGTGAAGTTTAAGTGCAAATAAATTAAAATGGGTTCGACAAAAGTAAATATAAGTGATTTAAAAGTGACTGATCTCAAGAGAGAATTAGAAGAACGTGATCTGGATACTACAGGCAAGAAAAGTATACTGCAAGAGCGACTTCGTCAATTTTTGGTTGAAGCTGGTGAAATAGCGGATACTTACGAATTCGAAATTCCTGGCGATTTGGACTACATGTACAAAAAAATAGAAGCAAAACTTGAAGAAAATTCCAAAAATACCGAAGCAAATTCCAAAAATTTTAAGAAAGAACTTATGGAAAATTCAAGAAGCTTCGAATACAGAATGAATGCTGCCGGCCGAAACTCTTCCTTATATACTGGACCAAGTTATTCGAGAATATTCGAGAGCCTCTGGAACACGCATGACACAGCGCTGAACACGTGTCGGCTGTTCCAGAGGTTCTAGGGCCGTACTCACTACACTGCCCACTCCTTAAGGATGTTTCGTCCCGAAACTTTTCTGCGCCATGCCGATATCTGCACGTTGATCCCCGCGAGCACTGTGACGTTTGGTGGAAATAACAGTCTACAGTTCTTTTCACTTCTGTTGAACCGCAGGGATTATAGCTGCACACCAGGATCTCAATTCCGGTATATTGGAAAACAGTTTCCAGCATGTTTCTTATAATTCTCCAGCTCAATTCATCAAGGCCACAGCCTAGCTTTGGTACAGCTAGTTTTATAATATCCTGATCGAGCGGCACACCTCGTAGATCACATAGGGCGTCCCAGACGGCGCGATAAAAAGGTTGGGACAGATGCTTGGTCACCATGTTTCGACTCGACTGTTTGTCGGCTATCTGTAGCACTGTGCCGACACATGGATGTTGTTGCCGTAATTTTTCAAGTTGGCCGAACTTTTCCTTAAAAACCACGGCGATTCCTCGAGACATTTGTAGATCTTGGGCCACACAATGCGCTAATGAGTATTCTGTAGGCACTTTGAATAAGTCTCCCTGATGTTCCTTTGTCACACCTTTTCGTTCTTTATGGCCAGTAGAATAGGAGGCCATGAACTCGTCAAAGGTGATTTCTGGATCTTGTACATTTAATCGTCGAGCTCGAGCTTCATTGACATTGCATCGTTGTTGTCACCGGCGAAAGGTGCCAATCGATTGATATGAATCACTATTGGTTTTTCTCCAGTCCTTTTCCGGATTCGATAGATTGTAACGGTTTTTTTATTGTATTCCTCAGTTTTGTTTTATTTACATGCTTTCCGTACTTTTTTGTTGTTGGTTATTTTTCCTTCGTCGTCAAATACCTGAAACTTAATTATCGATTAGATATTGACCGATTAGATCCTTCTGATACTTAGCTTTATTTAGATTTCGCTCTCGTTGTATTATTCCATTTAACAGTAAAACTTAGATTCAGTTTCTCTTGTTTGCGTTGCCTAATTTTGTTGCTTAATCACATTTGTTTGTTTAGCTGTCAACGCTCTGTCGATAATACGATCTGCTAGGTATGTTCTTTCCCGGCACCGTTCAAATTTAGGCGGAGGCTATCTTTGTCTTCGCGCATCGCTCTCTTGTCTTGGCAGAATTTCACAGGTTCGATTTCGAACGAATTCATTCTTTTTTTGCCGTTTCGAACGATGTTTGTTGCGGAAGTGTGAGATTTTGATATTGGAAGTTGGGCTATATCAATTATATTTCGGCAAACCAGTCTTGTTTGCGAAATACCCTTGTGGGGATTACAGAGATAGTGCCATTTACTGAATATTGCATTAGTGGTTATTGCATTATTCAGCGGAGTTGTTCCGGATTAAGTTTCCAATAGGAAAAGTCACATTTTTCTGCCACTTGAAAGCCGCCCAAGAACTCAGGTAAAGATTTTTATTAATTTTTTATTGAATCTGCCTTTGTCAAGTAAAGTTAGCCTGTTAGTAGCTTTTCCCTCTCACCTGGTCCTAATTGCAGTCTTTTGTTTTAGGCTTTTTACGTCCGTTTTTTTTACGTTCGTTTTTATTGTACGTTTCACGTTACGTTGTACTTACGTTTTGTTTTACGTTTTACGTGTTCACGTATTTTTGTGGCTGGTCAGCCTGTTCGTTCCATTTTTGGTTCGTTCTGTATGTCCGAGTTCCTGGCATATGCGTTGCTGTGTGCGTGCTCACTCGCTGGCGTTGCCTGGGAGTTCCTGATAGTCACTACCGAGGAATTAAGCCCAGCAGTTTGGGAAAGACCACGTGTAGCGGAAGTGACGCTGCACGACGTTCCGATTTCACGTGCTTGCCGCCATATTGGAACTGACGACTTGGACATTCGGTGGGCAGATCGAGTTGCTCCACTGCTGCCACCTCTCCCATAAGCGCCTGGATGTCATTACAGCTAAGCCAGAATACTTTGTTCATTGTCTTTTTTTGTTTGAAATTAACCATATATTGTCACTTTTCAATTTATGTACCGTATGTTCACGAGATATTTGAGTTAATAATTATCGAGATCACAAATAGTAGATACAGAATTATTTGTTAAAATCCAGTTAAGAGCATTTTGCATAGAGTCATTTGTAGTGACGTTGTGGTCACCTACGAGGTGTGTCGCTTGTGCGACGTGATAGTTATTTGGGTCTGCGATTCAGTAGTCACGTACGTTCGGTCGCGTCGCGTAAACGAGTCATTGGTCAGTGAAACGTCCTACGTCGGTATACGCCAAGTCACTTTAGCACCATTTTAGGTGTCGACGTTGCCGCAGTCCTAGTCGCTACTGTGAGACACAGCACCCCGCCTTCGTTACTGTCATTATTCGTTTCTAGCTTAAGTGGATTTACGATCCAGTCATCTTGTAGTATCAACTATTGTGTCCCGTGTAACTTTCTCGTTAGTTGCTTGAATATATTATGAATTTCCCGTATTCCCATCTTGTTATTAAATTATTTGACACCTCTCGTAGTTCCGTCCTGGGAAGCATCCCGAATTTTGTCGGCCGTCATACATTTGTTGAACCGGTCGCGGCTCAGGCCGCCCTTTTTTTATCTACCGATCACTTTATTCCGACTCACCCCCTTCTTCACTGAGTCTAGCCGCGGTTCAACCGTTCCATCCGGGTTCATCATCCAGGGAGCGTATGGTTGACTTTTTATAACAAATAATTTATAATAATATATTTTTATTATTATACGTATTTTTTGTTATATGATGACGTCATTTATTCGCTTCAGTACCTCGTAGAGACCGTCCCAGGAGTTTTGTAGCTTTGGGGACATTCCACGGCGATGCTGTGGGTTGTATAGCCAAACCAGATCCCCGGCTTGATATCCCCCATTCTCAACCTTGACATCATATTGGTCTTTCATCCTGTCACTAGCGCTCTGGATGTCGGAGCGAAATTGCTCATGGATGTCGTTCATCTTCTTCCGAAGTTCGGTGACGAAATTTTCGCCCGCCAAATTTTCACCTGGCTTGCTGCCGAACTTCAAGTCGCAGGGCAATCGCAGTTCATGACAAAAGACGATGCTAGCCGGGCTCTGTCCTGTTGTTTCATGGACGGATAATCGATAAGCTAACAGAAACATTGGTAGACAAAAAGCCCAGTCCCTTTGGTAGCCGGAGACAACCTTGGAGAGGTGTCTATTGATGGTTCTGTTCATGCGTTCGACCATGCCATCTGACTGTGGGAGTAGAGCAGTTGTTCTTGTTATGCGAATGTTCAATAGCTCGCAGATCGCTTGGAACAGAGACGACTCGAAGTTTCTACCTACCTCCGAATGTAGTTCCAATGATACCCCGAATCGGCAGATCCACTGCTTGACAAATTCTTCTGCTACCATAGTGGCTTCTTGATTTGGCAACGCATAAGCTTCAACCCACTTGCTAAAGTAGTCCATGACCACTATGATGTATATATTTCCCTTGTCGGATTGTGGAAATGGACCGGCCACGTCGATTGCGATTCTTTCAAATGGGCTCCCAACATTTTATTGGCGCATTGGAGCTCTCCGACGTCTTTGCGGTCCGTTGCTTGCAGCGCAAACTACGCACTTCTTGCTCCACTCCTTTACGTCCTCGCGACAATTAACCCAGTAAAAGCGTTCACGCAGCTTCTGAACTGTCCTCGTTACTCCTAAGTGTCCTTCAGCAGTTCCATCATGAATCTCCTTTAATACCTCTGGTACTCTTTTCCTAGGGATTATGATCTGCATCTTTTGCTCTGTAGCCTCAGGACCTTCCAGGATACGTGTCATTAGACCATTCTCTATAACAATGGAGTCCCACTGCGGCCAGTACGATTTTACGGTTTTCGAGTGTCGTGCAACTTCCTGCCACGTTGGTTTGCGGCCTTCTTTCTTCCATTCCAGTAGGTATTTCAATTCTGAATCGCCTTCTTGGTCTTTCACAACTTCTTCGTCAGCCAATGATCGTCTATCACTGTGGTCCGTAAGATTGAGACGGACTTCTCCTCCATACGGGTACTGTGTTTGCAGTCTTCTGAGCATGGTCGTCTTGATAATGCGTCGGCGTTACAATGCCTAATTACGGCCCTATGTTTGATAACGAAATCATATTCCTGTAGCCGTTCTATCCATCTTGCTACCTGCCCTTCCGGATTCTTGAATTGTAACAGCCACTTCAATGCAGCATGATCAGTCCTCACCTGGAATTTTCTTCCATACAGGTATTTGTAGAAGTGTTCAACGGCTTTAACTACTGCCAATAATTCTCGCCTGGTGACGGTAGTAGTTACGCTCCGGTTTCGACAGAGTTTTGCTAAAGTAGCCGATAACATTCTCTTTGTCCATCATGAATTTGTAATAGGACGGCGCCGATTCCAACATTGCTGGCATCTGTATCCAATATGAAGTCCCCGTTGGGTAGAGGATAACTCAGGACTGGTGCTGTTGTTGGAGCTCGCTTGAGGTTGTCGAAAGCGTCTTGGCAGTATTCTTTCCACACAAATTTCCGTCCTTCCTTCGTGAGTCGTGTCAGTGGCTTAGCAATGTTGGCGAATCCAGAGACGTATCGCCGGTAGTACGTGCAAAGCCCAAGAAAGCTTCGCAATTCATGTTTGTCATTGGGCACTGGCCATTCTTTTACTGATCGGATCTTCTAAACGTCAACGGCTATTCCGTTTCCGGACACAATAAGTCCCAGGTACTGCACTTCTTTTCGAAAGAGATGACATTTCTTTGGAATAAACTTCAAACCAGAACTTCGCAGTCTCAGGAATACCTTCTCCAAATTCCTCATGTGATCGTCGAATGTTCTTCCGACCACAATAATATCGTCAAGGTACACTAAACAAGTTTTCCAAGATAGACCTTGCAGTACCGTTTCCATGAGTCGTTTAAACGTGGCAGGGGCATTGCAAAGCCCAAACGGCATTACTGTAAATTGCCACAGTCCGGCCCCGATAGAAAACGCAGTTTTCTCTTTATCCGTTGATGCCATTCCAACCTGCCAGTACCCACTTTTCAAGTTCAATGTTGAGAATATTTTCGACCCGGCCAGCGTATCCAATGTGTCATCTATTCGGGGCAACGGGTAGCTATCCTTCTTCGTCACGTTGTTGAGTTGACGATAGTCCACGCAGAATCGTGTTGACCCATCTTTCTTCTTTATTAACACCACTGGGGAGGCCCACGGACTGCTTGAGGATTCAATGACACATGTCTTGAATAATTTTCTCGGTTTCCTCTCTCTTGGCCAATGGTAATCGTCTTGGTACTTGGCGGATAGGGCGTGCATCGCCGGTGTTTATTTGATGCTGGACTATGTTGGTTCTACCCTTGGTCCCACAGCTAGTGTCGAAAACGTCTTGATATTCCGTTATTAATTTTCTCATTCTGTTATTCTGGTCCTGGTTTAATTCCCGGCAAGATGTTGACAGTAGATTGGCCAGTTCTGCGGGAAGCTTCTTTGATGGATTTTGTGTAAGGGATGTTCGTCTGATAATCGAAGTTACTGATGCACAATGTCCTAAGATAGTACCCTTCTTTAGTGTAACTGGATAATAATTCACATTCATTACTCGAACTGGAACTACATTTCCAGTATGCACGAGAGATTTTCCCACCAGTATTCCTCGAGTAGTCGTTTCATTATGATTACCAGCTTCTAATAACATGGTACATCCTGATGGAAGTTCACGCTCCAGGTGAGCATCCAGAAACATCTCATTTCGAATTAACACGACAGTATCTTCAGCTAAGGTTATACGTACTGTGTCTTCTCGTGGATGTAATACGATCTCTTCACCATTGATCTTAAGTGTGCCGCGTTTTAAATTTAGTTCGACACCATTTGATTTCATGATGTCCATCCCGAGAATGAATTCGTCTTCAATGTCAGCTACCAGGGCACGGTGTTTAATTCGTGTATTTCCAATGGAGATGGTAATGTCTGCTTCGCCATGGATGGTAGCCGCGGACTCTGTTGCTGTGCGCAGTCGCCATTTTGTTGATTCAATCGTTATCTGTTTCTTGAGAATATCAGGTCTGATGATGGTTTTTGTAGCACCTGTATCGATCAGCATGGCATGTGGTTTCCCGTCGATCAATCCATCCACAAAGATGCTATTTATTCTTGGTTGTAGGGATGCGACATGTCCAGTTAGCTTCAGGATATCTTGATGATGGACCGACGTTCGCCCTCTTGCGTCGAACCGCTTTGGATTTTCCGCTGCCTTGCTCTTTATTTGTTCTCCGCAGCGGCTTCGCACATGCCCTAGCTCACCACAGTTCCAACATCGAAGTTGTCTCTTCTTTGGCAACATGTCAGTCAAGACACGCCGGGCTGTTTCCTCCATAGATTCATTGTGATTTTCCTTCTATTGTGCGAATATTGCCTTGCCGTCTTGAAGCATATTGTACCGCATCGAGTTCCAATGTGCTGGCCAAGGCAATGGACAGGTTACTCGAACGAGCCAGAATCAGGGCCCGCTTGGTTTCTTTATCTCGAAGACCATCATTGAATCCTTTCACAGCCAGTCGTTCCAACACACTATCTGGGGTGTCAGGATATGCTAGGCGAAGTAGACGAGCGATATCAGATTCAAATTCTTATAGACTTTCATTTGATTTCTGACATCTATTTATCAGCTGCGTGTGATACACTTGCTGCATATTGTTTGCAATATATCCACTGCGTCACCACGCAGCGCAATTATCAAGGCCGTGGCCTTCTGAGATGACGACCAACCATTAGATACTGCGGCAGCTTCGAATTGGGCGTAATAATTCGGCCAAGATACCTTGCCATCAAACTATGATGGTTTCAAGTGGAAACTACGCAATGATTCTTTCCCCTCTGTCATTAAATCTTCGACTTTTCCGTTATTCAATGGCTGTTTACTTGATGGCATTTTCTGGATCGAGTCGTTAATTCGTTTTGATATTTGGCTGTTCGTGATTCAATGATGGATTCAATATTGCCTATCTTTCCTCGAGTTCTTCAATTTTTTCTTTAACATTTCGAAATTTTTCTTCAAACTTTTCTTCAGAATTTCTCGAATGTTGTTCACATTTTTCTTCAACATTTTTCGAATGTTCCTTAAATTTTTCTTTAAACTTTTCTTCAAAATTTCTCGAATGTTCTTCAAATTTTTCAAACTTTTGTTCAAGTTTAGTTTCCAAGCTTGTTTCCAAGCTCCTAGAACTTTCTTATAATTTAGCTTCCAAGCTTCTGGAATTTTCTTCTAATTTAGTTCCTAAGCTTCTAGAATTTTCTTCAAACTTTTAAAAATTTTCTTCTAATTTGGCTTCTAAGCTTCTGGAATTTTCTTCAAATTTATGTTCCAAGCTTCTAGAATTTTTCATAAGTTCTTTCAGATTTTTGCACATAGAGTCCGAATCGCCCTGAATTTCAAATTCGTAAGTATCCGCTATTTCACCAGCTTCAACAAAAAATTGACGAAGTCGTTCTTGGAGTATACTTTTCTTGCCTGTAGTATCCAGATCACGTTCTTCTAATTCCCTCTTAAGATCAGTCACTTTTAAGTCACTTAGATTTTTATTTATTTGCACTTAAACTCCACTTTTAATTCACAAAACACAACCCTAACACCTGACACCAATTGTAACGTTTATTACAATTTCGGGTTCGGTGAAGTTTATTATTAAATAAAACACGAGTAAAGAAAACGCTAACAAAATATTTATTTCAAACGAAAATAATGTAGTACAACTACTAAGACATATATTTATATACAACACGTATTTATATTCACAACAAAGTATTTAGCAACGACTTGCACTGTTCACACTTTAAATACTGAATTCCTGTTGCCGGCCGAAACTCTTCCTTATATACTGGAACAAGATTTTCTAGATTATACGAGAGCGTCTGGAACACATGACGCAGAGCGATCAGGTTAGGACTTGTCTATTGCGTATGAGACAGCAGTGAACGTGCTACACACTATGACGCGTCGACTGTTCCAGACGGAACAGAGCCGTACTCGCTAAAATATATATATATATATATATATATATATATATATATATATATATATATATATATATATATATATATATATATATATATATATATTGTGGCGGTCTCAGCCAATCACATGACCGTCCCTCAACAATCGCACACCTCAGCCAATCACATGAACGTCCCCCACCAGTCGCGCATCTCAGTCAATCACATGAACGTCCCCCACCAGTCACACATCTCAGCCAATTGCATGAACATACCTCACCAATCGCAACAATCAGAGTTCAGCCAATCACATGAACGTCCCCCACCAGTCACACATCTCAAGCCAATCACATGAACGTTCCCCACTAGTTGCACATCTCAAGCCAATCACATGAATGTATATCACTAGTCGCAACAATCAGAGTTTGGCCAATCACGTGAGCGACTCCCACCAGTCGCGTCAGTGATCGGGTATAAAAGAGCGTTCCCTGAACAAATCAGTCAGAGTTATTTCACATCTTCAACCGCTCTCATCCTCTGCTCAGCCGCAAGGCCAGAGGATTCTCACCTCTGCTCAGCCGCAAGGCTGACAGAGTCATTCACACCCTCAACCGCTCTCATCCTCTGCTCAGCCGCAAGGCCAGAGGATTCTCACCTCTGCTCAGCCACAAGGCTGACAGAGTCAATTGGCATCTTCAGCCACCCTCGTCCTCTGCTCAGCCGCAAGGCCAGAGGATTCACACCTCTGCTCAGTCGCAAGGCTGAGAGTCTTTGGCACTCTCATCCCCTGCTCAGACGCAAGACCAGAGGAATCACACCTAAGGCACTCTGCTTAGCCACAAGGCCAGAGAATTCATACTTAGGCACGCACTCTGCTCAGCCGCAAGGCCAGAGTCTCCAGCTGTCCATCGCTATCGCGCAATCACCGCCTTCGAGGACAGCACAGAAACAGACGCTCACTAGCCGGACCTATCTATGGGAGAATCTCCACCAACTGTCCACGCCAGTGCAGCCCGTCTCACCGCTATCATCTGACGCCGTACAACACCCTGGACCCGCAGTACCACGACGTCAATTACAGCCGAGTCCATCCAGCAGACCCACGCCTAGCCGTGGTACAGAGAACACACGCAAGAGAAATTCGGCAATCAAATTGTACTTGTAAAAACTGTTAATTAAATAAATAAATGTTTATGAAAGTTACTAAGGCGTATCTGTTCTGATCACAAAATACAAAAAGCTACACGCAAACCCCATAAAATTGGTGACCCCGACGTGATCAGACAGATACGCCACGCCACATGTGGACCTATCCACGGAGACAATCTTCGTGAAGCACGTGTACGAGAACAGCCCACAATCCTGAAACCAACCAACGTCCGAAACGCTTTGCATCTCCCGAAACATTTACTCCTCGCCGATCGCAGCAACAACAACAGCAACAGCATTCACAACATCATCATCAGCAACAACAACATCAACAACAACATCATCATCAACATCAGCAACAGCAGCAACATCAACAACAACGTCACCCACACCACTATCAACAGCAGCAAGAACTGCTGAAATATCGGCCCATCGTGTACCCGACGTGATCAGACAGATACGTCATGCCGGACAACGTGTCCGCCAAATCCACGCTACATGTGGACCGCATCCAGATGAAGATACCCGACGTGATCAGACAGATACGTCATGCCGGACAACGTGTCCGCCAAATCCACGCCACACGTGGACCGCATCCAGATAAAGGTACCGACGACATACTGGAGAAACAAGCACACACTGCAGATGTCATCGCCGAAACCCACTTCTGCAGCAGTCTCAACGAAATCAGGCCATCCCCGGCGTCCGCCACGACATCAGCCATCAACCGGGTCAAACCAGCCTACCAAGCATCTGAACTACCATAGTCTGGGCAGCAGCAGGAAAGCCCAGCTCCAAACCCAGCAAATCCAAGCATAACGCGAAGCGGCAGACTGTCGAGCCCGCCTGTTCGTTTTTCATCGTGATCGAAGACTCGATCACTGGCAGGGGGGTACTGTGGCGGTCTCAGCCAATCACATGACCGTCCCTCAACAATCGCACACCTCAGCCAATCACATGAACGTCCCCCACCAGTCGCGCATCTCAGTCAATCACATGAACGTCCCCCACCAGTCACACATCTCAGCCAATTGCATGAACATACCTCACCAATCGCAACAATCAGAGTTCAGCCAATCACATGAACGTCCCCCACCAGTCACACATCTCAAGCCAATCACATGAACGTTCCCCACTAGTTGCACATCTCAAGCCAATCACATGAATGTATATCACTAGTCGCAACAATCAGAGTTTGGCCAATCACGTGAGCGACTCCCACCAGTCGCGTCAGTGATCGGGTATAAAAGAGCGTTCCCTGAACAAATCAGTCAGAGTTATTTCACATCTTCAACCGCTCTCATCCTCTGCTCAGCCGCAAGGCCAGAGGATTCTCACCTCTGCTCAGCCGCAAGGCTGACAGAGTCATTCACACCCTCAACCGCTCTCATCCTCTGCTCAGCCGCAAGGCCAGAGGATTCTCACCTCTGCTCAGCCACAAGGCTGACAGAGTCAATTGGCATCTTCAGCCACCCTCGTCCTCTGCTCAGCCGCAAGGCCAGAGGATTCACACCTCTGCTCAGTCGCAAGGCTGAGAGTCTTTGGCACTCTCATCCCCTGCTCAGACGCAAGACCAGAGGAATCACACCTAAGGCACTCTGCTTAGCCACAAGGCCAGAGAATTCATACTTAGGCACGCACTCTGCTCAGCCGCAAGGCCAGAGTCTCCAGCTGTCCATCGCTATCGCGCAATCACCGCCTTCGAGGACAGCACAGAAACAGACGCTCACTAGCCGGACCTATCTATGGGAGAATCTCCACCAACTGTCCACGCCAGTGCAGCCCGTCTCACCGCTAACATCTGACGCCGTACAACACCCTGGACCCGCAGTACCACGACGTCAATTACAGCCGAGTCCATCCAGCAGACCCACGCCTAGCCGTGGTACAGAGAACACACGCAAGAGAAATTCGGCAATCAAATTGTACTTGTAAAAACTGTTAATTAAATAAATAAATGTTTATGAAAGTTACTAAGGCGTATCTGTTCTGATCACAAAATACAAAAAGCTACACGCAAACCCCATAATATATATATATATATATATATATATATATATATATATATATATATATATATATATATACACGTCTGCTGCGCGTTCAGCGCTGTTTCATACGCAATACAGAGATAAGTCCGAACCTGTTCGCTCTGCGTCATGCTTGTACAGTGTTCCAGAGGCTCTCGAATATTCTCGAATATATACCAGTATATAAGGAAGAGTTTCGGCCGGCAACATTCATTCTGTATTCGAAGTGTGAACAGTGCAAGACCTTGCTAAATAGTTTGTTGTGAATATAAATATGTGTTGAATATAAATATATGTCTTAGTAGTTGTACTACATTAGTTTCATTTTAAATAAATATTTTGTTAGTGTTTTCATTACTCGTGTTTTATTTAATAATATACTTCGCCGAACCCGAAATTGTAATAAACGTTACAATTGGTGTCAAGTGTTAGGGTTGTGTTTTGTGAATTAAAAGTGAAGTTTAAGTGCAAATAAATTAAAATGGGTTCGACAAAAGTAAATATAAGTGATTTAAAAGTGACTGATCTCAAGAGAGAATTAGTTCTTTAATTAATCAATTATTAAATTCTAATCCGTTGTCTGAAGTGATTTGCTCGGGTATACCATGATGTGTAAAGTATTTTACAAGATTATTTACTACTTCTATGCCTTGTCCTGAATTTAGTTTGTAAGCTTGAGCATATCTCGAAAATGCGTCAATGATAGTAAGAAATTTTTCTTTTTCTAAAATGATCGTATCTACGTGTAAAATTTGAAATGGTTTTGTAGGTGTGGGTGTAATATTAAATTTTGGTTTTATTGGAACTCTATCGTACTTTGTTTTTAAACATACTTCGCATTCGTTAATATAAGTCTGAATTGATTTTCTTAAATTTGGCCAATAGTATCGTTTTTTAATTTGATTTTCGGTTTCATCAAGACCTCGGTGGTTAGTCTTGCTTTCATGATAGTTTTGTATTATTTGTACAATATCATCATTATCTTCTATATCTAAGAGTTTTTGAGTGTATCTAACAAAATCTATTTCAGAGTTTTTGAAGTATTTTTGAATTACGGAACTGAATTTTTCGTATATAGGATCTTCGAAATATAATTGATATTTAACTTTAGGAACAACGTATTCTTTTACAAAGTTAACTATATCTCTAACAAAGTTATTTTTTGAAATTTGAACTGTAAATCGTTGTGTGTTTTGAAAGAGTTTTGTGATTCTTGGTTTCTTTGGATTGTAGTGTACTTCTGAGATAATAAATTGATTTTTACCGTAATTAATTGGTCTTTCAACAATTGGAATACCTACAATTGGATTTTCTATATTTGTGTGTACTGTTTCATCGTCAGATATTTCGATGATTTCGTTATCGGTTTCGACTACTAATGAACTGTTATCTGAGTCTTCGTTTTTATTTATATCAGTAACTTCGTTAATATTTTTGTTAAATTCTTTCATATAGTCAAATATTCCTCCTGAATTTTCAATTGTTTCGTTTGTATTAATTTGGATTCGTGATAGGGCGTCCGCGTTTTTATTCAGTGATCCTTTTTTGTATGTTATTTGATAATCGTATTCTTATAGCTTTGAACGCCATCTAACAAGTTTAGAATTGGGTTCTTTGAGGGAAAAAAGCCACTGTAGGGGCGGTGATCTGTGTAAATGAAAAATTTACGTCCAAATAAATAGAGTCTGAAATGCTTTACTGACCACACTATAGCTAGGAGTTCTTTTTATATCGTAGAGTATCTAGTTTCAGAGTCATTGAGTGTACGACTTGCATACGCTATCGGTAAGTCAGTGCCGACTTTACCTTGAGATAATACGGCTCCGATTGCAAAGTTACTTGCGTCCGTTGTTAAGATAAAAGGTTTCTCGAAATCGGGGAATTGCAATATTGGTTCATTAGATAATAAATCTTTGCAAATATTAAAACAATTTACGTATTCGGTATTTTTTGTATCTATAGTTGCATTTTTCTTTAAACATAATGTTATTGGTTTCGTTAGTTTAGCGAAATTTTTTATAAATTTCCTATAATAGCCTAATAGTCCTAAAAATGCTTTTATTTCTTTAGTTGATTTCGGTAAAGGATAATTTTGAATAGCTCTAATTTTTTCGGGGTTTGGTTTAATTCCTTCTGGTGTGATTATGTGTCCTAGGAAGGTTACTTCCTTTTTTTGGAATTCGGACTTATCAAGTTGGATTTTAAGATTACTTTCACGCAATTTTGAAATATTTGTTTTAAACTTACTATATGTTCTTGAAGAGAGGATGAGAAAACTATAATATCGTCCATAAAAACAAAACAAGTTTTATTTATAAATTCTCTTAAAACATTATCCATTACTCTTTGGAAAGTGGACGGGGCGTTTATGAGTCCAAAAGGCATTCTCAAGTACTCATAGTGTCCGTGTTCTACGTTAAATGCGGTTTTTTGAATATCATCTGGGTGCATTTCAATCTGATGAAATCCGCTCGCTAAATCTAAAGTCGAGAAATATTGTGAACGTCCGAGTCTGTCTAGTATATCGATTATGTTTGGTATTGGGTAGCGATCGTCTGTAGTTTTTTCGTTTATCTTTCGATAATCGACTACAATACGCCACTTCTGCGTTCCGGAGGCATCGGCCTTCTTTGGTACGATCCAAATAGGGGATGACCAGGGTGAATCGCTGGGTCGAATTATTCCTTGTTTTAACATATTATTTATTTGTCGTTCTACTTCAGGTTTGTGTATGAAAGGATACCTATACGATTTTGTATGGACTGGTATTTCTTCTGTGATGGAAATTTTATGTTTTATTTTATTAGTAAAGATTAATGACGTACCTTCACGATGAAAGATATCTGAATAAGATTTAACTAATTTTTCTATTTGATTTTTCTCTTCTAAATTTATATGTTCGGTACGAATTAAATTAGTTATATCGTGCTTGTCTAATTGTTCATTTAAATCGTTATAAACTATAGCGT
Organism: Pterostichus niger; assembly: GCA_947425015.1. Classification (NCBI taxonomy): domain Eukaryota; kingdom Metazoa; phylum Arthropoda; class Insecta; order Coleoptera; family Carabidae; genus Pterostichus; species Pterostichus niger. The sequence continues at coordinate 17,554,701 of OX380337.1, forward strand.
TAAATAAATCAAAATCTACTTCATTGAATGAGTTTACGTTTAGGGGTACGTACAATTTAATTTCTTGAGGTTTGTCGGTATTATTATAGATATCAACTGGTGCGTAGCTTGCATTACAATTAGTTACACATTCTCTGATAAGACAATTAGAAATTTTTGTCTCCGGTATTAAGATGTCGTCATTATCTACATTTACAGGAATCTTTAAAGATTCTAGAGTGCAGGGTTCTATGCGTGCGAAAAATAACAACTTTCTATTAGCTTCGTAATGTGATAATTTTATGACAGTATTTGGTGTGTGTAAATTTGAATATTTTAAATCTAACTGAACATTAAGATTTTTGAGAGTATCATAACCAATTAATCCGTCAAAGAAATGGTGAAATTTAAAGAGGTAAAATTTAATTTTCTTATCGTCATTGAATTCTGGGAATGCTGGAATTTCTATACAATCTCTTTTAGTTGTTTGAAATATTGAGGAAATAGTAAAATTTTCTTTCTTAATGTGGTTTTTAAAATAATTTTCTGCAATATCTGGGTTTAAAAATGATTTTGTTGCACCTGTGTCAATTAATAATTTTAATGGTGGATTTGAGATTTGAATGTACGGTAAATCTCTTTTATCATATATTGAGTGTAACTCTATGTTGGGTTCGTGAAAATTTTGGTCATCTTCGGGTAGTGGTTGTTCATGAATGTTATCTTCAAAATTTTCGGGAGTATAATAGCTCGCGTTTTGAGAATCATAATTTGCATAATCTGTTTCATAGTTTTCGTAATTATATTCCTTTTGATCTTAATATTCTGTGGGTTGTTCGACATTATGTAATTCTTCTACAAAGTAATTTTGTGGTCTTTGTTGGTATTGTGGTCTGTTTATTCTAGTCTCAGGTTTTGAAAAGGTTCCATGAGATACTCCACTCATAGGGGTAGGTTTTGGATATGAGACTCGATTTGCAGAGCCTTGGGGTTTCCATACATTGACTGTATTGGATCTTGGTTTATTTCCAAATACTTGTTGGTTAGTAAGGAATCTCTGGGGTGTTTGTGTGAATCGGGGTTGTAAGTTAATGGGGTTACATGGGAATTGTTAGAAGTTATTATAAAATCGCTGTGGTGGTGGTGAGAAAAATTGGGGTCTTTGAATCGGTGTGAAAAATTGGGGTCTTTGAATCGGTCTTTGGTAGTGTTTTGAATTTTATTTTTATCAAAGTTAGATTTATCAAAATGATATATATGTAAGTGTCGGATGTTATTCTCAGCTATAATATGTTGTCTTGCTTCTGCTAGCGTGTCGGGTTTCATAGCACGGATCGTGGAACCAAGGGGTTCTTTTAAACATGCTAGAAACATTTTTAGAGCGTGTGTGTTATAGACATTTTTTTTCAGTGTCTTTGTTGCAAGTGTGTTTTCATGTACGTCTACATAATTATGTAACGCGCTTAGATTTGACATGATACGAGTGTAAAATTGTAAAGGATTTTCGTTATCTTTTTGTCTCAATTGATCTAGATCGAACAATAATCCGTTTTCATCACGTTGATCGCCATCTTTAACTGATTTCCAGTCTTTTGCAGTGCACGTAGAGTAAATTTTTTTTCAGTGTCTTTGTTGCAAGTGTGTTTTCATGTACGTCTACATAATTATGTAACGCGCTTAGATTTGACATGATACGAGTGTAAAATTGTATGGGATTTTCGTTATCTTTTTGTCTCAATTGATCTAGATCGAACAATAATCCGTTTTCATCACGTTGATCGCCAAAGTGTGTGATTAACGCATCTTTAACTGATTTCCAGTCTTTTGCAGTGCACGTAGAGTAAACTTCGAGTGCTGGTCCGATAAGTTTGGCGTAAATGCCGTAAATTACTGTGATATTTTGTACGCAATTAACATTCAACGGGTTTGCATCCCAATAATTGGTTTTTAACGTATTAGCAATATCTAAATATGCGGAAAGTTCTAATGGATTTCCGTCGAATTTTGGAACAATGTCTAGTAATTTTGCATCGCATTTTGCGACTGCCATGTTTGAACAATTATTGTTTTCTATGACAACGTCTTCTGTTATATCTAGTACGGAAAATATTGAACTTAATTCAGTGTCTTCTAGACTGTAACTGTAATCTAATTCTAACTAAAATTTCGATATTACATTGCGGGTAAAGAATTTTTTATTCTTACAGATCATAAACCTTTAACATCTACAAAAAAAAATCATAATGAAAATTATTCTCCCCGAGAGATTATTCAACTTGATTACATTTTTCAATTTACCAATGGTATCGAGTCGGCCTGTGGATCTTGAGAACCCTGGTTCGATCCCCACAGCCGACAAACAATTTTCACCAATTTAAAAAAATCTACCCCTGTGGCTCCTCCACCACTAATATCTTTGGAGGCCGTGATTTGACGGCTGGTAACTGCACTTCACGCGAAAAAATAAATCACTTACCGAGATCTGCATAGGCAGAGTGCCACACCCAGTGATGGGTAAGAGGCGTGATGATATATTATTATTATTATTAATTTACCAATGATATTCGTCACATTTCAGATAAGAATAATCCAGTAGCTGAAGCTCTTTCTCGAGTAACAATTAATACTTTATTAGGAAAAGGATAGTCGTAATTCGGACAATAAATAATCAAGAACTCATAATATTTTTCGTTAACGTTTCGGTTAATTTATAACAGTCCTCAGAACTACAAAGTTATATAAAATTAATACATGTGATACAAACATTTTTTTTTTTTTGAAATTTTAAACAATAAATGTACGTACCTTAACAAATATCATATCTTTACAATTCCACAATGGTACATGAATAGTATACAGTTTAAATTGAAAATTATAAGTAAATCTAAACAACATTCCAGCTGAGGATTACAGTGTCACACAAAAGAATGTTATACGAACAGGACTATCTTTTTCCTCATCAATTAACACGTGACACGATCAGCCAATCCATTCTATTAATACTTTATATAAACATAATCACATTGATTATGAAAATATTGCTTCAGTTTAATTAGAAGATATCGATTTAAAAAATCTTAGGAACAAAATTTATACTAGTTTAAAATTTATTGATTTTCCATTGCCAAATTCTAACCTTAAGTTAACATGTGATACTTCGACAGGAAATTGTAGGCTATATATTCCTAAACAATTTCGTGACCAAATTTGTAAACATTTTTATTCATTCTCTCATCCAGGTATTAAAGCTACAAACAAATTAATTTCAACAAAGTTTATTTGGAAAAATATGAATAAACATATAACATATAAAACTAAATATTGTCAACAATGTCAGCAATCAAAAATTACTAAATACACAAAATCACCTATTGCAGACTTTGTAATTCCGAGATATCGTTTTGGTATGATTCATATTGATTTAGTTAAACTGCCTCTATCCGAAGGATATTCTCATGTACTTACTTGTATAGACCGATTTACTAGGTGGCCTGAAGTTATTCCATTAAAGGATATTTCTACTAAATCCGTGGCTAAAGCTTTTGTTGCGGGTTGGATTTCGCGTTTCGGTGTTCCTGATTCTATTACTACAGATAGAGTTCAGCAATTCAATTCATCGTTATTTAAAAATTTATTATTATTATTAGGATCGCATCATATTCGAACGACAGCATATTATCCACAATCAAATGGAATAATCGAGATATTTCACAAACAATTAAAAAATTCATTAAAGATTTATAAAAATTCAACACAATTTATAGATTTTCTTCCATTGATCTTGTTAGGTATTCGATCTTCAATTAAAAAATTAGTAATTGTAGTTCTGCAGAACTTGTATATGGATGCATAATTAAATTACCGGGCGAATTTTTTACCACCATCTACATTTAAGCCTTCAATTAATATTGATTATTCACATTATTTAACAGATATTAAATTAGCAATTAATAAATTTACTCCAATTACTTCAAATAATAATCATACATCTAAACAAATATTTTTACATCCAGAATTATTTAAAACTTCACATGTTTTTGTTCATAACACTACCATTGGTCCGTTACTTAAACGACCTTTTGATGGTCCATATAAAGTTGTTAAAAGATATAAAAAATATTTCAAAATTATGATAAATAATAAAGTAGAAACAATTTCAATAGATAGATTAAAACCTGCCTTTATTGAGAACTCTAATGAATAAATTGGAATTTGGTAGCTTTATTAATACCAATTGTGTACAAATATATGTATAATCATATATATATATATATATATATATATATATATATATATATATATATATATATATATATATATATATATATATATATATATATATAGGATGTTTATCTTTCCTTCACGTTTTCTTTTGTTTTTTCTTTTGAAGGGGGGAAGTATTGTAGTGCTCATTATTATTTTTAATTTGAAAACCAAAAGAAAAAGTAGGCTTGGAAAAATAAAAATGGTTGTTGTTGTTAGTTACGATTTAAAGAAAATAAAAAAGAGTTATTCTGTCTAATTGTATTTATATTTATTTATTATAAATTAATTAAAAACCAATTAGTTGGTTATTACATATATATATATATATATATATATATATATAAGTTAGCGAACCATTATTTCCATAGAAGACGCTGAATCCGCAAGAATCCCCAATAGTAGCTGTAGTCATATTTCATTTTTTATGTTAGATTCTCATAATGTAGTTAGTTAAGAATTGACCTCTGTTTTGTAAGGATCTACTTTTGAATGTTATAATAAATCTTTGTGTGAAATAATTTTTTTTTTAAACTCGAATCTCAATTCAAGTTTCGTAATTGGCGCAGTCGAAGTAGGATACTCAAACGAATAATTATCGCAATTTTCGTTTCGTATTTACGATTAATTGAGTATCAAGAAAAACCTACGGAAGAACCACGTCCAAGAACGTCGACGGAGCACCCAAGCTTATCCAGACCCTGCTGCACACAGAGTCCCGTCTACATCCACACGTTAGAGTTATTATTGAAACAGATTCAGAGTCAGATTCAAGTACAGATTCAGACAGTTCCTCTAACTCACTTATTTTATCCCAATCAAGTAATATCCTTGATCAATCTTTAATTAACCAAATTAATAATTTAAATTTAAGAGAAATGGCAACCCTAATTTTAAAAAGGGAATACATTGATATGATTCCTGAATTTTTCGGAGATAATAAACTTCTCCCGCGTTTCGTTGAAATATGCGAAAAGTTAGTTAACAAATTTTACAATAACAACGATGTAAATGACTTTCAAAATGAGTATCTCATGTTGAGTATTCTCGCTAAGATCAAAGGCGACGCCGCAGTCAATATTGCTAGTTGTACTATTACCACATGGGCAGACGTAAAAACTGCTCTAGTAAATACTTACTCACCCTAAACATCGAACTTTGTGAAATTAAACGAACGAACGAATCGCCGTTCGAATTTTACAATAGGGTTTTAGAACTATTAAACTTACAAATTTCGTACCTAACAAACCACGTCCATGTAGACGAAGCAAGAATTCTAATAGCTTATTTTCGTGGTTTGGCATTAAGAATTTTATTAAGAGAGCTAAAAGAACCCTTGGGAACTCTCATGAGAACCAAAAATCCAAAAGATCTGAACGAAGCATTAAACATGCAGACAAATGATTTTCAACTAGAAACAGCACAAAGATCGCTACAAAAATTTAATAATAAACCTAGTTTTAAACCAAAACAAAGTTTTCATAATAATATTGGCAGATCACCACTCTTGAGAAATGTACCACAACATTCACAGCCACAATACTGGCAACCACAACACTCACAAACACAACATTCATACCCAGCACAACACTCACACCCAGCACAAAGACAAAATCATAATTTTGCAACAAACAAACCTCGAACAGAAAACGCAAAAACAAATGTTTTCAGACCACAATTTAATTCACAGCAGAAATTTCCCAAGCAGACGCCTATGAGTGTTAGCACGACACACACATTTACACCAAAATCAAACACAAACTTTTATCGTCCTCAAGAACTATATAACACAGAAATAAACGAAATAACAACTGACGAACACGAATACGATGACATTACCTATGAGCAAGATCCTGATCCAAATCCTGATAATTTGGAACCAGAATTTGACCCAGATCCTTTTTTAGAACTAGTAGCCTCGGAAACCGCATAGAATTAATGAACTTGTCACAAAATCAAAGTGAATTACCTTTCATCATCTTTCCAGAATTTAATATTAAAGCGTTAATTGATATGGGGTATGTGGTAAATGCTTGACTCTTCTCTTGGTAATTCCCTGCAATTATACATTAGATGTTGTATAGTTTCTTTACCTTCATCGCATAGACGACATTTCCGTTCTTCTTCGCTTTTATTGTTGTTTTCTTCGTTCCCACATCTCATTCTTGCTATTGATTTTATGGATCGCTTATTTTTCAATATTAAATATGTAGGGGTTGTTATTGGGCGTATATTCTTGTATATTTTATTATATCTAGATTCCCTAATTTTCTTGTCTTGGTCTTGTTTTTGTAGTTCTTGATCTCAGGCTTTTAGTTGTTGTTTAATGTCGATGTTATTGTTTCTATATCTTTCTACTTCTATTATTGAGTAACCATTTCGTTCGTAATATTTCCTTTTCTTAGTTTCCCAGTTATTCTCTTTTAGTTTTCTCTCCACTTTTTTAATCATTTCTAACCAGCACTGATACAAGATTCTGTCTGGGTTACAAGTTCTTATTTTCTCCTCAAATTTCACAGCTCGAAATCCAGCAGATATTCTTAACTTATCCCTATTGGTTTCTTCGTTAATTATGTATTGCGGTGTATTGTTTTCTAGGCCTAAAGTCCATTTTAGATATTTATTATGGATGTTTTCTATTTTATCAATCTCATACCATCCCCATATTTCAGCACCGTACATCAAAATACTTTTAACAATTAAGTCAAACAGCATTAGTCTTATCTTGTAATTGTTAGTAAATTTCCTTTCCGCTATACTCCATATTTTTCTCATCGCTGTGTTTGCCTTTTTCGCCTGCTGTTCTATATGCATATTTTGGTTGTTACTTGTTACGGTTTTTTTGTATTCTCCAGTTCTGTTTTATTTTCTTGCTTTCTGTTGTTGTTTATTATGTATCAGTACCTGAAATTGAATTATCGATTAGATATTGACCGAGTAGATCCTTCTGGTACTTAGCATCATTTAGATTTCCTCATTGTAGTATTCCATTTATTAGTAAAATTTAAATTCATTTCTTTTGTCTTCGTTGCTTTATTTTGTTGGTTAGTCACATTGTTTTGTTTAGCTGTCAACCAATTAGTGGTCGTGCGCAGCGAAGTTAGCTCTGGTTCAAGTGCGAGTTCACTAAATAAATAATTTATGTGTTTTCATCTTTAGCTTAATTTTATACCCAGTATAATATTTATTTTACACTTTTTTATTTTATTTCAAATTTATCATTTTCCTTGCTAACCAATAACAATCATCATGTCTCGGTCGATAATACTGATTCCTAGTTTTGTTTCTTTACCGACACCTCTCCGAAGTTAGATTGAGGCTATCCTTTGTCTTCGTGCATTGCTCTCTTTTCTTCGCAGAATTGTACAGGTTCGATTTCGAACGAATTCTTTGTCTTTTTGTCTTTTCGAACGACGTTGTGAAAAAAGTGTGAGATTGTAATATTGGAAATTGGGCTATTTCATTTATATTTCGGCAAACCAGTTTTATTTGCGAAATACCCGTGTGGGGATTTTAGAGATAGTGCCATTGAGTGAGTAGTGCATTGGTGGATATTGCATTATTCAGCGGAATTGTTCCGGATTAAGTTTCCGATAGGAAGTCACACCTTTTCTACCACTTGAAAGCCGCCCAAGAACTCAGGTAAAGATTTCTGTTCGTTGGTTATTGAATCTACTTTTTTGTCAAGTAAAGTTAGTCCGATCAGTAGTTTACATGATCCTAATTCCAATCTTTTGTTTTAGGCTTTTGTTTTCTTTTCGTTTTCTTGGTTGTACGTTCGTTTTTACGTACGGTTCCCGTTACGTTGTACTTACGTTTTGTTGTACGTCTTACGTGTTTACGTATTCCTGTGGCTAGTTAGCCTGTTCGTGCCATTTTTGGTTCGTTCTTTGTGCCCGTGTTCCTGGCATAGAAGTGGTGGTGAGCGCACTCGCTCGCTGGCGTAGCTTGGAGTCCCTGATACTCGTCACCAAGGAATTAAAGCCCAGCAGTTGGAAGAGAACCACGTGTAGCGGAAGTGACGTTGCGTGACATTCCAATTCCACGTGATTGTCCACCATCTTGGGAAGTGACGACTCGGACATCCGGTCGTCAGATCGAGTTGTTCCACTGCTGCCACACTCCGTTAGCGCCTAAGCGCCACTACAGCTAAGCCACAATTATTTATTTCTTTAGTTATTATTTTCGTTTAATTACATGATTGTTATACTTTGGCTTGTGTGCCTTCTGCTCACGAGATTAATTGAGTTAGTGATTATCGAGTTTATCTATAGTAGATACAGATTATTTGTGAAAATCCAGTTAAGAACGTTGATGTAAAGTCATTAGTAGTGACGTTGTTGTCACTTACGAGGTGTGTCGCTCGTACGACGCAATAGCCATTAGGGTCTACGACTCAGTAGTCACGTTCAGTCAGACGCGCCGCGTAAAACGCATTCGTTGGCCAACGAACCGTCATACGTCGGGATACGTCAGTTCACCTTAGCGCCATTTAGGTGTTGACTGTACCGCAGTCCTAGTCGCTACGGTGAGACACAGCGCCCTGCCTCCGTTTCTGTCACTATTCGTTTTGATCTTAAGTGGATTTACGATCCTACTGTCTTGCAATATCAACTACTGTATCCTGTGTAATTTTCTCGTTAATTACTTTAATATATTTATTAATTTCCCGCATATCCCTCTCGTTATTGAGTCCCGTCCTGGGAAGTATCCCGAATTTTGTCGGCCGTAGTACTTTTGTTGGACCGATCGCGGCTCAGGCCGGCTGGCGCCCATCAATTTTGTGATTTATCACCCTTTCTCCGACTCACTCCCATCTTCACTGAGTTTAGCCGCGGTTCAACCGTCCCACCCGGGCTCATCCCCCAGGGAGCGTAAGGTTGATTATTGTAACACAGATTTTGCGTTACATACTTTGACTGAACGTGTATCCTAAGTATTTAAACTTTTTAACTCGTTCTATTCTGTGGCACTGCCACATCCAGTTAGTGTGACTCTCTCTTCCGCCACCTATCTTAAATTTCATTATTTTTGACTTGTCAACATTGAGGGACATTTTCTTTCTTAGAAGATATTTTTCTAGTCTTTTCATGACTGATATCATTTCATCTTCGTTTTTAGCTACTATCACTAAGTCGTCGGCGTAGGCTAAGGTCCAGATTTTTTTCTTACCAATTACTACGCCACCCGTTTGACCTCTGCTGAGGTATTCTTCTATGTCGGCTAGATAAATAGCGAAGAGAGTGGGACTTAGAGGGCATCCTTGTCTTAGCCCTGTTACTGTCCAAAATTCTTCTGAGTAGGCATTTTCAGATCGTACTGTATTTGACGTTTCTGCATATATTTCCTCTATTTTTTTAATCAAATGTAGGTCTATGTTTTTCTTCACCTTAATATCCCGCAGTATGTCTCTGTCCACCTTGTCAAACGCAGCTTTTAAGTCGTTGAAAAATGCATAAAGTTTAGCTTTTTCTTTTATTAGTTCTTGTTCGATTATATAATTCAGTATGTAAATCTTGTCCATTGTACTTCGGCCTTTTCTGAATCCAGCTTGTGTGTCCGGTAGGATTTGGTTCATCTCTAACTCCTCTTTTATACGGTTATCTAAGATCATTGCGTATAATTTGTAGGTAGTATTTAAGAGTGTTATACCTCTATAGTTGGCAGTTAGTTGTGAATCTCCCTTTTTGTGTATAGGTATAATTATACTTTTACGCCATTGTTTGGGACAGCCTCCTCCGTTCCATACTTTATTTATTATGCTTGAGACCTTCTTTAAAATTGTTTCATCACCGTAAATTAGTGCTTCGTTTGGGATACCATCATCTCCACAGGCTTTATTTTTCTTTAATTTTATTAATTGACTGGCAACTGCATCTTCTGTGATATCGTTGGACTCAAATGTTTGACTGCTGTGGGTTGTGTTCAATGATTTATTCGGTCTTTTGTCTTCACTATTTAGTAAAATTAGGAAATGTTACTTCCATTCTGCGAGGCTTATGTTTTCGTTCCTCTCTTCGAATTTTTGCATTCTTTGTTATTATATTTCCATGCGTCTGCTTCTGATGTAGTGTTATGTAATTCCCATTAAATTTTTTCATTTTGTGTGCCTTGCTTCTCTATCCGTAGTTTCTTGTATTCTTTGTGTTTCTGATTATACTCTTCGATTGATATCGCTCCCTTCTTAAATTTTCTCAAGAATTTTCTTACTTCTTTCTTCTTCTCTCTGCATTCTTTATCCCACCAGTCGTTTTTATAATAGGTGGCAAGTTGCCCTTTTTTCGTTACTCGTGTTATAGCTTCGTTAATTGATCTTATTAATTTATCCATTTCGTCATCTAATAGTTGATTGATTAATATGGACTAAAAGGAGGCCCAATTACCAACAAACAATTTTCGTGCTGACTACGAACATTTTAAAAACATAAACAGAAGTGTTTAATCATAATTTCACTTACTCTAGTCTGGCAGCGTGTAGTGTAAAAATTTATTTAGAAATCTAGGATACCAGCAAAATTTATTTATTATACAGTAATAAAAATGCACATATATAAGATTTCTTTTATATTGAAATTTATTATTAGTACAATTTTTTATCATAAACAATGGGATCTTATACATATTTTTATTTTTATCTGAATCTACATAAAAATTAAATATTATCTTTGGAAACGCGAGGAAAAAATTCCTGAAATTATCATATTATGATATTTTGAAACTTGAAAAAGGAAGTACGACGTCATAAATATTATTTTAGAGATCAACATCTTTTTCTTAGGTAATTCAGATCGCATCAAAACGGTTTTCAGTGAAAGTTGTCAATAATCAAAGTCCTTAATAAAGATTCGAATATTTTGTTTATTACATTTCATATCAGGTACGATTCGCAGTGAAATATATATAACATGCAAATTTCTTGTTATTGGTAATATCGAAAAAAATTGCATCGGACCACTTTCTCCTTATTCCAATAATCATGAGCAGCAAGATAAACAATTTATTTTCAATTCTCACTGATGTATTATAACAAATTGGAACGATACACTTTTTAATCCTACAGCCAAACTATAACTACATGAAACTAATAAATAAATCTTTTCCAATCACAGTGGCAATTCATAGTTTTGCTTGCCTCCGTATATGACGTGTCTGTTTCAAAAAGAGGCGAGGCTTTCAAATACGTAACCAATGAAGACAAGCACGTATTCATGACGTCACGAAATTTTGAATTATTTACACGTCGTTTATGAATTAACTTATTGCACCTTTTCTTTTACTGTTTTAAATTATTTAGCTCTCAGTTTTTGTTTTAAATCCATATATGGCCAAATTTGATTTAAGAATAAGACCCCATTATTGAAATATCTCTTTACTACTAAAATACATATCAGTTTTGAATAACAGTTTTTAACATTCTAAATATGTATTATACTTTAATTTTTTTAAGTTTAACCCAACAATCTGTAACGCAAATTTCTTTGTGTTACAATAAATCAACCTTACGCTCCCTGGGGGATGAGCCCGGGTGGGACGGTTGAACCGCGGCTAAACTCAGTGAAGATGGGAGTGAGTCGGAGAAGGGGGTGATAAATCACGAAATTGAAGGGCGCCAGCCGGCCTGAGCCGCGACCGGTTCAACAAAAGTACTACGGCCGACAAAGTACGGGATACTTCCCAGGACAGGACTACGAGAGGTGCCAACTATTTCAATAACAAGATGGTAATACGAAAAACTAATGATATATTAGAACACTCACGAGAAAATTACACAGAACACAGTAGTTGATTTTGCAAGACAGCTGGATCGTAAATCCACTTAAGATCAAAGCGAATAATGACAGAAACGGAGGCGGGGCGCTGTGTCTCACCGTAGCGGCTATGTTTGCGGTACAGTCAACACCTAAATGGCGCTGAAGTGAACTGACGTATTCCGACGTATGACGGTTCGCTGGCCAGCGAATGCGTTTTACGCGGCGCGTCTGACTGAACGTGACTACAAAATCGCAAAACCTAATAACTATTGCGTCGTACGAGCGACACACCTCGTAAGTGACGACAACGTCACGACTATTGACTCTACGCAAAAAGTTCTTAATTGGATTTTCACAAATAATCCCGTAACTACTCTTAATTATCTCGCTCAACAATAACTTAAATAATCTCGTGCACAGAAGGCACACGAGCCAAAGTATAACAATACAATAAACTTAAACACAATACTAAATAAGGAAAGAAATAATTGTGGCTTAGCTGTAGTGGCGCTGAGGCGCTAACGGAGTGTGGCAGTAGTGGAACAACTCGATCTGCCGACCGGATGTCCGAGTCGTCACTTCCCAAGATGGCGGCTGTCACGTGGAATTGGAACGTCGTGTAGCGTCACTTCCGCTACACGTGGTCTTTCCCAAACTGCTGGGCTTAATTCCTCGGTGACAAATAACAGGAACTCCTCCAATGCAACGCCAACGAGCTAGTGCGCTCACAACAGCCTCTATGCCAGGAACACGGGCACACAGCATAAACCACAGCAATACGTACACACGTAAAACGTAAAACAACGTAAATACCACGTAACGTGAAACGTACGTAAAACGAACTAGCTGTCGTCAAAATAAAACCAAAAGGAAAAAGCCTAATACAAAAGACTGTAATTACGACCATGTAAAACTACGGATCGGACTAACTTTGCTTGACAGAAAGGCAGATTAAATAACAACGAATAGAAAACTTTACCTGGGTTCTTGTGCGGCTTTCAAGTGGTAGAAAGTATGTGATCTTTCCTATCGGAAACTTAATCCGGAACGATTCCGCTGAGTAGTGCAATATCTACCAATGCACTACTCACTCAATGGCACTATCTCTAAAATCCCCACACGGGTATTTCGCAAACAAACTGGCTTGCCGAAAAAAAATAAATGAAATAGCCCAGTTTCCAATATTACGATCTCACACTTTTTGCAACTACGTCGTTCGAAACAGACAAAAAGAAAAAAGAATCCGTTCGAAAACGAACTTGTCAAATTCTGCCAAGAAAGAGAGCGCGATGCGCGAAGACAGAGACAGCCTCCGCCTAAATCTGAACGGTGCCGGTAAAGATCATACCTCGCAGATCGTATTATCGGCAGAGCGTTGACAGCTAAACAACCGATGTGAATAACCTACAAAAAAAAACAATGAAGCCAAGAGAAACTGAATCTAAGTTTTACTATAAACTGGAATACTACAACGAGAGTGAAATCTAAATGAAGCTAAGTATCAGAAGGATCTAAGTGGTCAATATCTAATCAATAATTACGTTTCAGGATTTTGACGACGAAGGAAAAATAAACAACAACAAAAAAAACGTACGGAAAGCATGAAGATAAAACAGAACTGGGGAATACGAACAACAAAAACGTAAAAAATCATAGCATTGTTGTTTAAGCGTTGATTTTACATTTGTATTGTTTAACATTAAGATCAGCCAGTTTTTAAACTTAATCAAACGTGTTTTCAACGAAATTATTTATAACTTAATACAAGTTCGTATAAAGTAAACGTAAGTCAATTACTTTTAACGTTTCAATTTATTATATAATCAAATAATGCCTTTAAATATAATTTGAAATTTAAATATTGTTTATGAGACACATTTGATTATAATTTGTTAAAAAATGCATTATAAATACGTAAATAAATTTTTGACATATTTAATCTAACATTTTAGGTGATTTTTCGCGAGCGCTAATATAAATATATATATATAATTCCCTACTGGTCGTTACTGTTTGCTGGAGTGACATCATAATTTTTACAAATTAAAACTTTTCGCGAAAATGAATAGTTTACTGCTCACATTCGCTGTTAGTTAAAGGACGCAGACGTTTGTTTTATAATCGTGTTTTGGATATGACTGGATTTTATTAGTTTTGATGAATGAGTTTTTTTTTATAAAAACAAATATAAATATAGTCCAAAATTGTAATAAATTACCAAATTCAATATTTTTTACTCTAAGGGACAACCATTTGAAATCACACAGAACTACCGTAAATTTAGAATTCAACATTATTTGAATACATAATCCATATCTATAAGTGCAATATATTATTATTATACAGGGTGTTAATAAAGTTCCGGGACGGTGAAATATCTCGAGAAATACACATCGCATCAAGAAACAAAAAACACGTGTTTCATATTTTGCAAAAACCTATCTAAGCACACTAACCTCAAACCCCACCTCCCACCCCCAGGGGGTTGGGCGAGGGGCAAGTTTGAAACTTTAAATGGAAACCCCATTTTTTATTGCAGATTCGTATTCTGCGAAAAAAAAATAAGTTAATTTTATCTGAAACTTTTTTTACAATTCGGAATAGATGGCGCTCTAATCGCAAAAATGTCTAACTGCCTATCTGAGCCCGTCCATATACAGAATACATCATCTACATATCTTACCAGCAGAATATAAGTTTTATGAAAGGATCTGAAGACTTAAATAATGCCATCTACCGAAAAAAATGAAAAGCTACGCAATAGCAATTTAATAACAACAAAGACAAAATTAATTGTCATTCATGCACTTGACGACAGAACATCTCATGTCATCTTACCATTTGTTAGAGATCTTATTCTCTGCTGGCACAGTTCTTCGTCACCAGCTTCTTCACATGAACTTTGTTCTAGGTGAAGAAGAGAGTTATACCATGCTGATGAGCTCTAACAAGAGCGAAACGCGTCCATGGTTACTAACTGTGCTGGCCGGCCTCCGACGATGCCCTCATAAGGTGACTCGGAGGCTGAATTTTGTGAGACTTTGCCTAGAGTTTTATTTAATATTTTTTATTATACCTAGTCTCACCAAGTGCATGAATGACAATTAATTTTGTCTTTGTTGTTATTAAATTGCAATTGCGTAGCTTTTCATTTTTTCGGTAGATGGCATTAATGGTTCGACAGAACTTCTCATGTCATCTTACCGTATGTTAGAGATCTTATTCTCTGCTGGCACAGTTCTTCGTCACCAGCTTCTTCACATGAACTTTGTTCTAGGTGAAGAAGTGAGTTATACCATGCTGATGAGCTCTAACAAGAGCGAGACGCGTCCATGGTTACTAACTGTGCTGGCCGGCCTCCGACGATGCCCTCATAAGGTGACTCGGAGGCTGAATTTTGTGAGACTTTGCCTAGAGTTTTATTTAATATTTTTTATTTTACCTAGTCTCACCAAGTGCATGAATGACAATTAATTTTGTCTTTGTTGTTAATACTTATTTCCTCTCTCTTCATTTCCGCATCTGAACCTCGCGATTAACATGTTTTTTCTTTCATTTAAAATGTAGCGTGGTATTGAAAGCGTCTGTCTAGATTTATAACTTCTGTTATAGTTGGATTCGTCTATTTTATTTTGTTGGGTTTGTCTTTGGATGTCGATATCTCTTTGCTCTGTTATTCGAGCTACACTTTCGCCGTTCTCGCGTAAATTCTCTATTTGTGTTGTAGAGACTCCATTTCTTTCGTAGTATGCTTTTCTTATTCGTCCCCATTTAGTCAGTTTGGTTTTGTCCTCTTCGCCTCTCCTTATATTTCTCCAGCATTCTTGTAGTAGTTCGATGTCTGTGTTTCTTACTCTCTCTTCAAATTTCACAGCTCTTTTTCCTGCTTCTACCCGCATTTTTCTGCTTTCATCTCCTCCATAACTATGTACTCCGGTGTAGTTCTGTCTAAGTTTAAGATCCATTTTATGTAGCGTACTTGTATGTCTTCTATTGCTTTGTTCTCTGTCCATCCGAATATCTCCGCTCCGTACATTAAGATGCTTTTGACTATTGATTCGAACATCATCCATCTTACACGTACATTTCTATTGAACTTTCTTTCTCCTATACTCCATACTTGCTTCCTGGCTAGGATTGCCTTCTTCTGACATTCTATGTGCGTCGTGTGCAGATTATTTCTTTGGATATCTAAATTCTTTTACTTCTTCTATGGTCTTATCTTCCCATTTCCATACTTCCTTCGTTTCCCTTCCTCCTCCTTTTTTAAATTTCAATATCTTGGATTTGTCCACGTTCAGTGTTAAATGTTTCTTTTTTAAGTATAACTGAAATCTCTTTATCATTGATTTTAGTCCTGCTGAGTCTTTTGCAACTATTACCATGTCATCTGCATAGGCTAGCGACCAAATTTTCCTCCTTCCGATCACTATCCCTCCGGTTTGTTCCTTGCTGAGAAAATCCTCCAAGTTTGCTATGTATAAGGAAAAAAGTACAGGGCTGAGTGGGCAACCTTGTCTTAAGCCTTTATTTGTCCACATTTCAGTGCTATATTTATTTCCCACTTTTATTACCGATATTGTTTCTTTGTAAATATTTTGTATGTTGAGTAGGATCTGTCTGTTTATATTCATATCTTCTAATATTCTTATTAATAAGTCTCTATTAACGTTGTCAAATGCTGCTTTTAGGTCGACGAACAATGCGTACAATTTCCCTCTTTCTTTACTGATCTCATTTTCTATCATTTGGTTAAGTATGTAAATATTATCCGTGGTTCTTCTTCCTTTTCTAAACCCTGCCTGATTTTCTGGTATGAGGTTTTTTGCCAATATCTCTTCTTCTAATCTCTCTTGAATAATCATCGCATAAATTTTAAACGCTGTATCTAACATTGTTATCCCTCTATAATTTTCTGGTTGGTCAATATCTCCTTTTTTGTAAATTGGCTGTATGATTCCTTTCCTCCAGCGCTCTGGTATTTCTGCTTTCTGCCATATTCTGTTTATAATTTCTGTTAATTTTTTGAGAATTTGTTCGTCCGCGTATATCCATGCTGTATTTGTGACCTCGTCTTCTCCTGCAGCTTTTCTTTTTTCAACTTCCTTATTTGTGCTTTGATTTCTTCTAAGGTAATTTCCTCCGCGTTATCTTCTGCATGTAGTCTATTTTCTTCTGTTCTTTGTGTTCTATTATCCTCGCCCTCCAATAGCTTACAGAAGTATTCCTTCCACTCATGTTGTGATATCTGTTTCGACACTTCTTGTTTACTTTTTCTTTCTTTACTAATAAATTTCCACGCTTCCGTTTCTGACGTTATGCATTTTAGTTGTATTTCCATTTCTTCTTTTCTTTCTTCTTTTTTTCTATCACAAAGCTCTTTGTATTCTTTTAATTCTCTTTTATATTCTTCTTCCGTGAGCCTACCGTCTGTCCATAGTCTTCGTTTCTTTCTCACTTGCCTTTTTTTTCTAAACAGCTTTTGTCCCACCAGTCGTTTCTGCCTGGATTTCTAGAGTATATTTTTATTTCTATTTTATTCGTGGCCTCATTTATTTTCTCTATTAACTGCTCCAATTCTTCATTAATATTGCTGCCCTTTACTATTATTTTTTCCGTCTTGTTTTTATATTCTATAATATCCTCTTTATCCCACAGCTGTTTGTGAATCGTGATCGGTTCGTCTCTTTCTCTGGTTACGCAGTTTTGAAGCTTTAGTAGGTAGGTGGCTCAGTGGTATCGAGTCGGCCTGTGGATCTTGAGAATCCTGGTTCGATCCCCACAGACGACAAACAATTTTCACCAATTTAAAAAATCTACCCCTGTGGCTCCTCCACCACTAATATCTTTGGAGGCCGTGATTTGACGGCTGGTAACCGCACTTCACGCGATAAAATATATCACTTACCGAGATCTGCTTAGGCAGAGTGCCACACCCAGTGATGGGTAAAAGGCGTGATGATATATTTATTTATATTTATTTATTTAGTTCTAACAACTGATGATCAGATTCGACTGTATTTAAAACTGACATGCTTTTTACTTTTTGCCAGCTCTCTTGGTTTACTATTATATAGTCGATTACTGTTTTCTCCCCACTTTTTCCAATATATGTATGGTCCCCTTGTCTGTCTCCTTCTATGTTACCGTTTGCGATAGTCCAGTTTCTCTCTCCGCATTCTCGTGCTAAGATTTTTCCGTCTTTGTTTATTACTTTATCTCTTGTGTTTCTTCTGTCCTGTTTTCTCGTATCACAATTCCACAGCCCTCCTTCTTCTCCTACTCTTGCGTTGAAGTCTCCTCCGACTATTAAGTTTTTTTCGTTTGTGTCTTCTATTTTTTCTGTGATTTCTGTTATGATTTCCTTTAATTTTCTGTCGTTATATACTGTTAATACTCTCCATACTTTCTTATCAATTTTAATTTTCCTTTCCATCACATTTTCTTGGAAGATTTCTTCCTCAAACTCTTCAAATTGTTTTTTTACTCCCGTTATCATGCCGCCCATCGCTCTTCCCTTCTTCTTTTCTCTTCTTGCGTGCTTGCTTTTCCAGACAAAATTATTTGGTAATTTTTTCTTCCATCTTTCCCACTCCTTTTCTTCTAGCCACGTTTCTGTTAATCCTATTACATCAAATTTATTTATTAAATCCCAGAATTCCTTATCCTTTCCCTTTATTCCCGCTATGTTCCAAAACCCTATCCTAATATTATTTTCTTCTACTCTTCTATTTATAAGTTTTTTGGCAGTGTACTTTTTACTAGACATTCTTCTTCTTCATTCCATTCATACCAGTCTCGGCCTATTCTCAATTTTCTGTACCCAATTCTTACAAAATTATTTCGTTCCTTTTCCATTTTGGCCTTTTTTAGAATTTCATTTTGGATTTTCTTTTCGTTAAAAGTCAAATCATTATCTATGTAAATTTTTGTGTCTTTTAAATTATTTTTATTTAGCATTACTTCTCTTTTACTTTCCCATGACTCCATGGTGGCTACTATTACTTGATTTTCTTTTACTTTTCCGATTTTATATGATTCTATAACTTTAACGTCGACCCCCACTTTATCATTCAGAAATTGTTGTACTTCTGTTCGAGAACCTTCCATATTCATCCCTTTAATAATGATATTGTTCTTTTTTGCTATTCTATCTCTTTTCTCTTCGGCTTTTTCTAGAAATGAGATCCTCTTTTTGAGTATTTCCATCTCTTCTTCGTTTCCTTTTAACTCTCTAATTTCCTCCTTAAATACTGTCACTACTTCACTTAGTTTGTTGTTTATTTCGGTGGTATGTTTATCTAAGTCCGTTTTTAGTGTTTTGTTGTCTTCTTTTATATCTGTTATATCCTTACTCATATGTTTAAGCAGCTCCAGGATTTCTTCATTTGATGAATCTGTTTCCTTTCTCTTCCTTGATGGCGAACTAGTGGTTTTCCTGCTTTTGGTAAATACGCTTGCTTCTCCCACGCTGCTACTTCTGTTCTTCTCCATCCTCGCTTGGCCTTGGTGCCTTATCGGCTGTTCAAACTTTACTTAAGTAGTTTTTACTATATTGTCTGATGTGTATACAAAACCCATTATGTATGGCAGACGGTTGCCAGATGGGCATCTTCAAGTTATTGTACAGTGTACCTAATTGTTATATTGGCGTTTAATGGTTATTGCATCCCAGACTCTTTTTAAATATGTTTAAGGTCCATTGTCCGTCATTGCTATGATGTTCATTGTATTCCCAGATAGCCGCCAGATTTGTTAGTTGTCATATCTTATTTCTGAACAATGACTTATCGGGAAATCTCAAAGGGTCTTTGCCTAATTGCTTCAACAGCAGTGTAGTTGTAATGACATGTCCCGTTAGGTATGGCGGCTTTTGTGCTCTTGCACCGTTTTGTTTATTCCAAGACCATTTTTGGTCATCTGGTTATCCTCACGTTGAGAGCCTGCGATTGGTGCTCTTCTACTTCTGCAGGCCGTGATTTACATCAATCTTAGGGCTTCAAGTGCGCAGTAAAATTCAGTTCTGTACCAGCATTAATATAGCTTCGTTATATAAATTCAGTTCGATGTTAGCATATTTGTTACAGCAAGTTACTATAGCTTTGCTACAAGTTTCTTTCCACGGATAATTAAAAACAGTGTTTGCCCACTAATGTCGTATCAATAACTATCATTCTTGGTGCGTCAGTCATCGTTTCATTTGATAAATTAAAGTTTTTGTATTATTAGTAGTGTGATATAGTGTGTTTATATTTAAGTATTAAGTTTGTGTTGCAAAATAAATCAAGTTATTATATAAACTCTAACGAGTATTATTATTACGAGACAACGCGCAACACCCAAAACAAAAGATTTCTGGTCCTCTTCTTGTTCTGACGTCTCTTATTTTATTCCTATGATTTCTCTCTACTAGTATATAGTCTATTAGTGATTTTTGGGTTTCGATTGGGCCTTGTCTTGAGTATTTATGAATTTGTTTATGTTCGTAGAACGTATTAGCTACCAGTAGGTCATTTAGAGCACAATAATCCATTAATCTTTCTCCATTATTATTTTTTTGTTTTTCACCATATTTTCCTATGACGTCTATAGTATTTTCATCCTTACTTACAACCCTAGCATTAAAATCACCTATAACATAGATTTTCCCTTTGCTACTTTTTTTTACTATGGTAAGTTCGTCCCAGAATTGAACTTTTATTTCTGATATTTTATCCTCATCAGGCCCATAAGCCACTATTATTGTTCTTTCCTCTTGTTTTGCATATTTTAATTCCACTTTCAATATTCTTTCTGACCAGCCATCCCATTCTTGCACATACTTTGTTAATCTTTTGTTTATGCAGCTGCTCTTTTATCATATGGTACTCCGCTATAGATCTGTAGATGTCCTCCGTCTGTGAGTATTTCGCCTTTTCCCTTTTTCTTTGTTTCTGTTATTCCTGAAATATCTGCCGCTATTTTATACACTTCATAATATAATTCCCATTCTTTTCCCTTTATGCCTCTTACATTCCATGTTATCAGTTTCTAAATATTGTGTCCATTATCTTGCCTTTTAGTTCTTTTTCGTCGTTTTTTTAATCTTGATCTGCTTTTTCCAATATTTTAAGAAATAAAAATGTTCTATTTAAATATCTTGGAAATTGTCACTAGGAGTAAGCAGGGGTAGTACTAAATACAAACACAATTCACTGTAATTGTAGTGTTCACTTGCGCACTGTTTAAATATATTAAAATATTGGGCAAGAACACTTTAAAATAGCGAAGCTAGCTGGAGTGCTACTTATGCTATAGCCTACAAATTTTAACTGGAGAACAGCGAAATATTATTTCGCATTTCATTGTAAAGAATCATTAAAAAAATATTTCAAATTAATTATATTCTTTATTTAAATAACTATATTGGTTAGGTAAACAAATAACTATATTGGGTAGGTAAAGTGTCTACCATTTTCTGGAATGCAGAACAATGTTTCTATATATTACGCAGTATATAAAAAGAATGACAAATGTGAACTGACCTAATTGTTCTTAACATAACATTTATATTGTTTCCCGGTGTAAATTAGATATTCTATTAAAACTTTCAAATATTTTTGCGATTACCAAGTATACCATTTAAAATAAGTATATTCATGTAATTTACAAGTAGTGTGAGACACATTTCGCAGTAGTTGGATTGGGTCATCCAATATACCTACTTGACAGAAACGGAATGTTGTTGCGGAAGCCAGAAAGAATATCATAGCAACTTGAAGCTCTAATATTTTTTATGCAGATACAATACAAATATATACTGTATTCGGTTATATGAAAAGTACAATAGTAAAACATTCATTCGGTGATAGTCTCTTCCCTATTAATTTTAAAACAAAAGTGTAAATACAAAATATGTTCAGAATTAAAACAAATACGTTCCTTTTACGAGATAGACGTAAATTAAAATTACCATATTTAAGCTGTTTATAAAGTGCCATGAAATATAAGAGAAATAATTTTAATTTTTATATTGCCAGCTTTGAAATGACAATTTTAATATAGTTCTATTTCATAAAAGGATCGTATTATATTAATAATTTCGTACTCATTGGATGTACTTAATTCTGAATACGTATTGTATTTGAATATCCGAAATATACAGAATGCTACGAGTACATGTTATTTATAACCACTGGAATTGTAACCTGGAAGAGCTATGATTAAATAGACATTAATATACGTCTTTGGATGTCTATTTTTCTTGGAATTATTATATATAAGTAACGTAAACGTGATTTACGGTTACAATAAAAAAATATTTATTATTTGACAACGAAAGATTACATTAGATATTCCATACAAGTTGATACTTCAATCTCTCAACAGTAACTGACTTACAACTGTGAATACAGAGTACAGGTTGTGCTAAAAGTGCTTATGCACACATAGTATAATATAACATATTGTGGGGAAAGAGAGTGGTGACTGTGCCTGGAATGTGCAGCGGTCGGCGGTTCTCATGGGAACGGGTGATCTAACTCCTCCCTCCTTAGAATGGAACATCGTCGGGGATGTTCAACTGATGATTTCGGGGTGAAGGCCCTGGCTGGAGTTCTATGGGTTGATCCTTGGATGGTCGTTTCTTCTTCTGAAAGAACCTTCTTTTGGCAATAACTGCGAAAATAATTGTACTAGTAATTGAAACAATGACATTTAGAGTTATAATGTCCTCGATGTCTTAATTTTCTTGGATGTTTTCGAATTTGTTTATAGGTGACTTCAGATCTTGAATATTTTGGATGTTGATACTCATCGTTGGAATTATGGAATTTGACTTGTGTTTAAATTAATTTGGAAATCTTCTTAGATGATTGATTTGCCGAAAGTACGTTTCGAAACTTTTGAAATTTGGTTTTTAAATTTCAATTGGCATTGGTGGATGTTTCCTTTTGTACATACGCCGTTCAGTGATTTAATATGATCATCAGAAATTTTTAAGAGATAATTTTTATTTGGTATGGTGGTTACAAATTCAGTCTGATATTTGGTTGGTGTAGAAATAAGGTGAAATAATTTGGAAATCAGTTTCGTAGTTAATAGGGATTTCTAGAAAATATACAATTTTATTTGAATTTAGTTTGTAATTAACTGTTATTAATTTTTCAAATTCTAACATATTTTCGAATGTTGGCTCTAAAGGGAATTCATTATTATGATAGTTGTAATTTTTATTTAGTTCTAAATAGGAATCGTTTAATTTTATAATGCTAGGGTGCATTGTGTGTAATTTGCAAAAAGTTAATAATTTTTCTGATTGTAAAGTACTAAAAATCATACTGAATACGTTGTTTAGTTGTAAATATCGTGAATGGCTAATTTATTTAATTGCTGAGTTCCATCAATAACTATGTGCATTAGCTATTTAATTTTTGACATTAAATTTTTTTTTCATTATGCTTTATTGTTACAATGGTTTGATTAAATTCTCCTATTAACTGATGGTTAACGGAGTATAGATTTTTTAGTTGATCGATTAATTTGTGTTGGTTTGTTTTCAAATGATTCGAAATTTTATTATATCTTTTTTTCATCTTCCGTATCTAAATTTAAATAGTGGATCCTAATCTATTTACTATTCCTCTTTTATATCTAGGTTTTTCGTAATTAACAATTGAGTGACTAAACTTATCATCTATTGATTCCACTGTATAATTAATTATTTTATCGTGGTTAATAGAGTCAGCTAGGGTGACATTGTTTATGTAAATTGTGTGTTTGAGATTACTGTGTTGTGTTTTTAAATTATTGTACTGATCGAGGATGGGTTGTAGGTCGTGGAAGTGTAAGAAAAGTGTGTGTTGATTTCTGTAACTTTGCCGTCCCTAAATTTAGTGGTAAGAGTTCAGTGGTTTTTTATTTATAATGTTTTATTTCTAGTCGGTAGGTGTACGTGAGGTAGATGGACCTGGTAGTTCGTAATTTGTATTAATATTCTTATTTATTTTTCTAGGTCTCTTAATATTTGACAAATACATTTTGGGCTGTTTTTTATTATCTGTAGTGTGAATTTTTGCAGTTTTTAGATTTTGATTAATTGTTTCGATTCTTTCTTTTTTGAATTTGGGCTGCTTTGTTTTATTTACCTTCTGTTTATTGTGTACGTATATTGTTTCTGGGATTTTGGTTAGGTTTTCTCTAATTTCGTTAAGTTTTTCAATTAAGTTAATTTTATTATTTTGTAATTTTTCGTTAATGCTTTGGTATACTAATTTCGTTTTTTCGCGGTGATTTTGAATATAATCTTGCGTGATTCTTTTCTCTAATTCTATGTCTAAAGGTGAATCTGTATCAAAATGTCCGTTGATTACATCGATTGGTTTAAGATCCGTGGAACTATGGCAGGTATTATTGTAAGCTAATACTGCATAATTAACTTTATTTTCTATAATTTAATTTTTTTGGTTTTCTTGCAAATTAAAAAGTCGAATATGTTCAATTAATGTGGAGTGGAATCGATCTATAAGACCGTTGGAGTTTGGGTGTTGTGAACTGGTGAAATGAATTTCGATTTTATGTAAAATGAATAATTCGCGTAAGATATTATTTTTAAATTCTGGGCCGTTGTCGGATATAACTAACTTGGGGATTCCGTGATGTGAGAAGAATCTTGTGAGTTTGTTACATATTTCAATTGCGTTTGTTGATGTGACTTAGTATGCTTGAGCGTATTTAGAAAAGGCGTCTATGATTGTAAGGAATTTACAGTTCTCTAAACTTAAGGTATCTACGTGAATTATGTCAAAGGGTTTATTAGGGGTTGGAGTGATGTTATATTTAGTTTTTATGGGATTGCGCTCATATTTGGATTTTAAGCAGATTTCACACTGGTTTATATAATCGCTAATGTCTTTACATTGGTTAGGCCAATAATACTTTTTTCTAATTTGGCTATAAGTTTCGTGAATACCTCTGTGATTTGTTTTACCCTCGTGATAGTTTTTTATCGTATCAGAGATGTCATTTTGATTTTCTAAATCTATTAATTTTATATTACATTTAACAAAGTTTATTTCTGAGTTTTTGAAATATTTCTGTAAGATTACACTAAATTGCTCATAAATTGGTTGTTCGAAATATAAATAGTATTTTATTTTGGGTATCACGAATTCTTTGACAAAGTTTATTACATCTTTTTCGAAATTACTTTTTGAGATTTGTACTTGAAGTCTCATTTTATCAGTGTGTAATTTGATGAATTTAGGTTTAGCGGGTGAATGTAAAACTTCCGAAAATATAAGTTGATTTTTTCCTACATTAACGGGGCTTTCGATAATGGGAATACCGATGACAGGGTGTTCAGGGTTAGAGTGTATTGTTGCGTCAGAGTCGTCTAGTTCTTCGATATTATGTGATTTGTCGTCGTGTTCAACAATTAAGGATTCATTGTCATTCTCAAATTTTTTATTAAAATCTTCCATAAATTTAAAGAAAGCGTCATTATTCGTGTGTTCCGTGTCGTTTGTATTAATTTCGAGATTAGGTGGTGGGATATGTTTTAATTGAGATTTTGGAATAATTACTTCTGCGTTATCAATGCAGTTAGTATGAAGCTTTATTATTTTATCAGACTTGGTTGTTACTTGTACGTAGTGTGGACGCGGCTTTAGCTGATGATAGTGAATGTTTATCTCGCATGCCGGTGTTCTTATCTTATCGTTTACTAGGTCAATGGTTGCTTCTATTGTTTTGAGGTTGTCGAGTCCTAATAATATGTCAAATTGATCATGGAAGTCGAAAAGATGATATTTGAGCATAGTATCTGATTTTTAAATAATTTAGGACATGGTTAAAATTTTCAGTGGATCATTTTGAATTTTGTTTTTGAAAATTTATGTGCGATACTCGGTTTTATAAAAGAGCGTGTACTACCTGTATCAAGAAGGACTTTTAAGTTTTGTTCGGGGTAAATAATGAATGGTAACTCGCTTTGATTGTTAGTTAAGTTCATTAATTCAAATTCTGTTCCGAGGCTACGAGTTCTAAAAAATTACTCGAGCTAGATTTTTGTTCATGTTCTTGGCTATCGTTGTCTGATTCTGGTTCATAGATAAGAGCGTTATTTTCATCGTAATATTGTTCGTCATTATATTCCGTAATTTCTGTGTTATACAGTTGTTCGTTTGGTCGTGGTTGTGTTTGGGGGTAATGTCGTGTGTATTGTTGCGGTCGAGCTTGATTGTTGTAGCCTGATGTGCTTGGTCTGGGTACGAATGACTGTCGAGTGCTGACATTCATTGGAGTAGGGTTTGGAAATCGTGTATTGGGATTTGGATTAAAAACATTTTGTTTGGAAGATTGAATTTTGAGGATATGGATTAGATTGGTATGTTAATTGTGGTGTTTGTGTAGGTGTGTATCTGAGTTGTGGTTGTTGATATCTGAGATGTGTGTTTGTGTGAATGAAATGTTGTGGTTTTTGTAGGGTGTGTGTTTTGTTTTGTGCGCGTAAACAACTTTCAATTTGAAAATCGTTCGTGAGCATGTTTAATGCTTGGTTCACGTCTTTAGGATTTTTTGTGCGCATGAGTGTGCCTAGTGGTTCTTTTAAACCGCGAAGCAAAATTCGCAGTGCGTACTGCTTGAAATATTCGGCAAGTATTAACGCTTCGTCACCTGGGTTATTTAAAATGACGTAGGAAATTTGTAAGTATAGTAAATCTTGTATCTTATGGTAAAAATCGAAAGGTGTTTCACTATTTTGTTTTAATTCTGTTAGTTCCATTCCGAGAGTATAGCAATCTCTTTTATCAGAGTAAGAATTTACTAGGGCAGATTTTATACCAGACCATGAGCTAAAGTTGGAACTAGCTAGATTTACGGCAGCATCGCCTTTAATTTTTGAAAGAATGGTCGATAACAGATATTCTATTCTGAAAGTCTCCCGGTTCTACCGTATTAAAAAATTTAGCTAATAATTTTTCGCAGATTTCAATAAATCGCGGTAAGAGTTTAGGGTCCCCGTGAAATTCGGGAATCATATCCAAGTATTCTTTTTTCAATACTGGGGTAGCCATATTTTTATTTATATTTAAATTATTAAATTCTTCTAATAAAGTTTCAATATTATTTTCTATAAGATTATTATTAAGGGATGCATTACTGGAAGCAACTGAATCTGTATCCGTATCTGAATCTAAATTTAGTTGAATGATATCACTGATAGACATAAGAAATTACAGGATAAACATCAACTTGTCCATGGGCTCGGCCGTGGCGATTCCGTGGACTGGTGTCGGCTTCCGGCGTTCTGCTTACAGCTGGGCTTCCGTCGGTCTCTTCTCGTACGATGTTCTCTCGTAGCGTAAAAGAGCTGGATTTTTGGTGTACAGCAGGGCCTTCTGAAGATCTCTTCGTACACGATATTCACTCGCGATGTGACAGAGTCTTTGCGACCATTTTTCGTTGTAAATTTTAATACTCAGTTAATCGTTGAAACGAAACGTGATTTTTTGATATTTGTGGTAATCAATAATCCGTCTGAGTATCCTACCAAGACTGCGCCAGTAACGTAAACGTGATTTACGGTTACAATAAAAAATTATTTATTATTTGACAACGAAAGATTACATAGATTTTTCATACAAGTTGATACTTCAATCTCTCAACAGTAACTGATTACAAATGTTACTTTTTTTCGGAGAGTACCCTTGCGATTAGAGCGCCATCTATTCCGAATTTGAAAAAAAGTTTCAGATAAGATTAACTTTTTTTTCGCAGAATACGAATCTGAAATAAAAAATGGGGACTCCCATTTAAGGTTTCAAAGTTGCCCCCTCCCCACCCCCTGCTGGTGGGAGTTGGAGTTTGCCTTTAGTATACTTAGATAGGTTTTTTCAAAATATGAAACAGGTGTTTTTTTGTTTCTTGATTCGATGTGTATTTCTCGAGATATTTCACCGTCCCGGAACTTTTTTAACACCCGGTATATATATATATATTTATATATATATATATATAATGGTTTAACACTCCCAGTGGAGTTGCACCGCTTCAATCGAAGCTTTCTAGATCCTTTTTTGGAGGGGATCACTCTCCATTTCTGTCTTAGATGTTCTTGGCTATGTTGTTCCATTGTTTCCTGTCTTCTGTCCTTCTTCTCCAATTTCCAAAACCAGCTTACTTCAAATCATCTTCTACTTGTTGTAACCATGTTGATCTTTGTCTTCCTCTTCTTCTTTTACCGCTGGGGGACCACATTAGCATTTCTTTTATTGGGTCCTGATCACTAGCCCTCCAGACATGTCCTAGCCATTTAATTCTTTGCTGCTTTATTTTCTTTACTATATCTACTCCTTGTAGTTCTATTTCTATCTCCTGGTTTGTCCTCATCCTGTATTCTGTCTCTGTTACCTTTATTGGCCCTAGTATTTTCCTTATTATCTTTCTTTCAGCTATTCTCAGTTTCTCTTCATTTTTCTTTGTCATTGACATTGTTTCGGCAGCGTATAATGTTATTGGTCTTATTATGGTCTTGTATATTCTCAGCTTTGTTGTCTTTGTTATAAATTTACTTCCTAGTAGCTTTTTGTTTGCATAGAAGGCTTTGTTTGTTGCTATTATTTTTTCTCTTATTTCCATCTCTCTCTCGCCTTTGTTTGCCAGCATTACTCCTAGATATTTAAACTTATCCACCTGTTCGTAGTTTTCTTCATTTATTTTAATTGTTTTCATCTGTACTTCCTTATTTAGTATCATTATTTTGGTCTTATTCTGATTTATTTCCAGTCCTATATCTCTTCCTTCCTTTATTATTTCCTCCAGCATCTCTTTCATTACACTCTGCTATGATCGCAATGTCATCCGCGTATGCCACCACTTGCCCTCCCCTTGTTCTAATTGTTCTTTTTATTATTTTTCTCATTACGTACTCTAAAGCTAGATTGAATAGGGTTGCTGATAGGGCGTCACCTTGTCGTACTCCTTTATTTACTCTTATTTCTTCTGTTTCCCCTTTTTGAGTTTTAATACTTATCTTTGTATTTCTCATAGTCATATCTATCATTCTTCTAAGCTTTGCTTGGTACCTCTAACTTTTCTAATGCTGACATTAGTTTTCCTCTTTTAATTGAGTCAAAAGCCTGCCTGAAATCAATGAATAGTATCTCAATGTATATTTTGTGTTCTATTGCTTTCTCCATTATTTGTTTTATTGTGTGAATGGCGTCCGTGGTCGATTTCCCTTTCACAAAACCACATTGATATTGCCCTACTTTATCCCTCGTTGCATCCACTATTCTTCTTTGTATTAATGTTGATAGTATTTTATAAGTTGTATTCAACAGTGATATACCCCTGTAGTTTTGGCATGATTGCTGATCTCCTTTTTTGTGTATTGTAATTATTCTTCCTGTTTCCTACTCTTTTGGCATTTCTTCTGCTCTCCATATTTCCAGGATAAGGCTGTATATTTGTTCTTGTATTATTTCTCCTCCATATTTTATTAGCTCCACATTTATATCGTCCTTTCCCGGTGTCTTTCCGTTTTTACTGTTTCTAATTATCTCCTTTATCTCTTCTAGTGTTTGTTCCACCATTTCACTTTCATTCATTACGTTTATTTCATTGTTTCGCTCATATTCCGGTCCATTTAACAGCTCTTTAAAATACTCTGCCCATACTTTTGTACTGTTGTTCGTTTTCTGCCAATTTCCTATTCTTGTTCTTTATTCCAATTGTTTTGTACCTGAATTGTTTATTTTGTTCGTTTATTTGCTTGTAAAACTTTTTCGTGTTTCTTTTTATCCTCTCCTCTTCAATATTTGTAATTTTATTCTCTATCCATAATCTTTTACTTTCTCTAATCTTTTTATTGCATGTTCTTCTTAGACTTTCATACTCATCTTTATCTACATTCTTTTTTCTACCTATATACCTTAGTCTCGCCTCATTTTTTCTCGCTAACAGTCTTCTTATTTCTTCATCAAACCAAGCTTTCTTGCTTTCTTGTCTTCCCTATTTTTCCGATCCATTTTTGCGCTGCACTATTTAGGCATCTTTTTATCTGTTGCCATTTATTTTCTATTTCTTCTTCTTTTGTATCCGCTTCTTCTAGATTATTTTCTAGCTCTTCTATGTATTTGATTCTTATGTCTTCGTTAGCCATGTCATCCACGTTCCATCTAATTGATTTCGCTTCATTTCCCTTATTTCTTTTTATCTTACTTCTCTTCTTCACTGCTACCAGGTATGTTCTAACGTCTAGTATTGAAGACTGATTACGCTTTGCTACCAGCACATGGTCTATTTGAGTGTTTGTTTTATTATCTGGTGATGTCCATGTCACTTTATGTAGTATAGTTTCTACACCTGCCACTTGTCTTATATAGCTCTCCTTTCCTACCTTAGAGTTGAAATCACCCATTGCGATGCATAGGTCCTCTTTTGGCATTTTCTCTATTTCTTCTTCTAATTTATCGTAAAATTTATCTTTTTCATCAGCATTGTCTCCCTCTGTTGGTGCGAATACATTTATTATCGATATATTTGTGGGTGAATGTGCTATCCGCATGTAGGCCAATCTCTCGCTTATCGCTCTAAATTCAATAATTTTGTCCTTAAGCTCATTCAATACTATGAAAGCTACCCCATATTGCCCCTGCTTACTGCCACCAGAATATAAAACTGAGTAATAGCTTTTATTAATTATTCCTTCCTTGCCCCATCTCGTTTCCTGTATTGCAGCAATGTTGATTTTGTATCTTTTTAATTCTAGCGCTATTTCATCCATTTTTCTGCCTTCAACATTGTTCTTACGTTCCATGTTGCCAAGTGTAGTCTTTTAATTTTCTTGTTGCTTTTTATATTTAATTTTCTTGATTTGTTTACTTTATCATTATGCCTGTTGTATTGCTTTCCGTTATCCTTATACCCACCTTGTAGTTCTTCTACCCGTTTTTTGAATTCTCTTGTTCTCCTTTTTCCAGCTTGTCCTTGTTCGTATTCCACAAGTACCATGAATCGTTTATTTTAATTTTTTGGTATCCTATTTTCACTCTGGAGCCCTTTGCTTTTTCTTCTTTCCTTTTTTTTTAAATTATATTTTGTACTTGCATTTCTTTCTTCGTATTTAGTAGCTTGTTTTTATTCATCATTACATTTATTTTATAATTCCAGCTCTCTAATTTTGCTATGGTAACTTGTTTTCCTTCTTTCCCTTTCTTATATGTTTCCTTATCTCTAATCTGCACTCCTAGCTTGTCATTTGCAAAATTCTCGACATCTTGGTTATTGTTTATCTTGTGTTCTCATTTAATTACGATGTTATTCCTTTTTTTCATTTTTATCTCTCTTTTCTTCCAGCTGCTCCAAAATTTTTATTCTTCCGCTTATTTTATCCGCTTCTAGGGTCTCCAGATTTTCCATCTTTACTTTAATATCCTCTATTTCTGCTTTGATTAGCCTATTTTATTCTTTTACTTCCTTCAATGCATTTCTGAATTCATGGTTCTCATGTCTTTGACCTCTTGGAGTACTTTTTTCAACATCTCTTGCAAATCTTCCATTTCGTTGTCGGGCTTCTTGATCGGTGATCTTTTGGTTCTTCTACTCCACTTAAAAATATTGCCGCGCTCGTCTTCGTCCCTCTTTCGTTTGTTATCGTCACTGTCAGTTTCTATCTTTCTAAAATTCATTTACTTGGTTCTTGCGCTTAAAATAATCTCTTAATTATTACTTATATCTAAACAACTATTTAATTATCGCTAGCCTGAAAAGTCTTTATTATCACGACTTTTAGCTCTCTTTTGCTCTTCGTTGTTTTATTCTTCTACTTCAGCAGCTTATCATTTCCCTGTTCTTATTACGCGTAGGTATTTATTGATGTACATTAAAGTTTCGGTTTGCATATACTCTCATGAAATTCAAGTATTTGTACATGAAACAGAAAAATTGGAGGTTATGTCCAGCAAGCTTTGCTTTCTTATCCCTACCAGACTAAAAAACCCAGAAATTTGCTCTCACTGGGTAAATATGCTACTCTATTATAGTTATTTCAGCTGTTTTCTCCTGCTTTTCAGCAAATATTTCTCTTCTAACAGAAGAATATATTATAGCTCTACCGTTACAATATATATATATATATATATATATATATATATATATATATATATATATATATATATATATATATATATATTATATATATATTGTAGCGAGTACGGCCCTGTTCCGTCCGGAACAGGCGACATGTCTGCTTCACGTTCACCGCTGTCTCAGACGCAATAGACAAGTTCGAACCTGTTCGCTCTGCGTCATGCTTCTACCGTGTGCCAGAAGCTCTCGAATATTCTCGAATACATTGTTGCAGTATATAAAGGAGAGTTTCGGCCGGGAAGAGGCATTCTGTATTCGAAGTGTGAACAGTGCAAGTCGTTGCTAAACACTTTGTTGTGAATATAAATACGTGTTGAATATAAATATATGTCTTAGTAGTTGTACTACATTCGTTTCGTTTTAAATAAATATTTTGTTAGTGTTTTCATTACTCGTGTTTTATTTAATAATAAACTTCACCGAACCCGAAATTGTAATAAACGTTACAATTGGTGTCAAGTGTTAGGGTTGTGTTTTGTGAATTAAAAGTGAAGTTTAAGTGCAAATAAATTAAAATGGGTTCGACAAAAGTAAATATAAGTGATTTAAAAGTGACTGATCTCAAGAGAGAATTAGAAGAACGTGATCTGGATACTACAGGCAAGAAAAGTATACGCAAGAGCAACTTCGTCAATTTTTGTTTGACGCCGGTGAAATAGCAGGTACTTACGAATTCGAAATTCCGGGGGAATTGGACTCCATGTACAAAAAAATAGAAGCCAAATTTGAAGAAAATTGCAGGAAAACAGAAGAAAATTCTAGAAGTTTGGAAGCAAAATTGGAAGAAAGTTCCAGAAATACAGAAGAAAATTCAAAAAATCTGAAGGAAGAACTTATGGAAAATTCCAGAAGCTTGGAAGCCAAATTAGAAGAAAATTTTAGAAGCTTGGAAACAAGCTTGGAGAATAAATTAGAAGAAAATTCCAGAAGCTTGGATACCAAATTAGAAGAAAATTTTAGAAGCTTGGAAACAAGCTTGGAAACTAAATTGGATGAAAATTCCAGAAGTTTGGAAGCTCAATTTGAAGAAAGTTCCAGAAGCTTGGAAACGAATTTAGAAACTAAATTTGAACAGAAGTTTGAAACAATTGAAGAACATTCGAGAAATTTTGAAGAAAAATTTAAAGAAAAAATTGAAGAAATCGAAGCAAGATTGGCAACATTGAATCACGAACAGCCAAATGTCCAACAAATTCACGACTTGATTCAGAAAACTCCATCTAGTGACCAGCCATTAAATAACGAGAAAGTTGAATATTTAGTGACAGACAGGAAAGAATCACTGCGTAGATTCCACATGAAACCACCAGAATTTGATGGCAAGGTATCTTGGCCTAATTATTACGCCCAATTCGAAGCTGCTGCAGTATCTAATGGGTGGTCATCATCTGAGAAGGCAACGGCCTTGATCATTGCGCTGCGTGGTGACGCAGTGGATATTTTGCAAACAATCCTTCCAGAAGAACTATCATCAACTAGTTAAGCGCTTGGAAATGCGTAATGGACACGCACATATGCAGCAAGTGTATCACTTGCAGCTGAGAAATAGATGTCAGAAATCAAACGAGACTCTACAAGAATTTGAATCTGATATCGCTCGTCTAGTTCGCCTGGCATATTCTGACACCCCAGATAGTGTGTTGGAACGACTGGCTATGCAAGGCTTCATTGATGGTCTCCGAGATAAAGAAACCAAGCGGGCCCTGATTCTAGCTCGTTCAAGGAACCTGTCCATTGCCTTGGCCAGCGCATTGGAATTCGAGGCGGCAGAACACGCCTCAAGACGGCAAGGCAATATTCGCACAATAGAGGGCGTAGAAGAAAATCATAATGAATCTATGGAGGAAACAGCACGGCGTGTCATGACTGAGATGTTGCCAAAGAAGAGACAACTTCGATGTTGGAACTGCGGTGAGCTAGGGCATGTGCGAAGCCGCTGCGGGGAACAAATGAAGAATAAGACAGCGGAAAAACTAAAGCGGGTCGACGCAAGGAGGCGAACTTCGATTCATCATAAAGATGCCCTGAAGCTAACTGGACATGTCGCATCCCTACAACCTAGACTAAATAACATCTTTGTGGATGGGTTGATCGACGGGAAACCACATACCTTGCTGATTGATACAGGTGCGAAAAAAACCATCATTAGACCTGATACTCTCAAGAAACCGATGACGATTGAATCAACAAAATGGCGAATGCGCACAGCAACAGGAGCCGCGGCTACCATCCATGGCGAAGCAGACATTACCATTACCATCGGAAACAAAGGGTACTATCTTAGGACATTGTTCATCAGTAACTTCGATTATCAGGCGAACATCCGTTACACAAAATCCACCAAAGAAGCTTCCCGCAGAACTGACAAATCTACTGTCAACATCTTGCAAAGAATTAAACCAGGACCAGAATAACAGAATGAGAAATTTAATAACGGAATATCAAGACGTTTTCGACACCAGCTGTGGGACCAAGGGTAGAACCAACATAGTCCAGCATCAAATAAACACCGGCGATGCACGCCCCATGCGCCAAGTACCAAGACGATTACCACTGGCC
The DNA here is from genome assembly GCA_947425015.1 of Pterostichus niger. NCBI lineage: Eukaryota > Metazoa > Arthropoda > Insecta > Coleoptera > Carabidae > Pterostichus > Pterostichus niger. The sequence goes on from OX380337.1 coordinate 17,589,386, forward strand.
AAGAGAGAGGAAACCGAGAAAATTATTCAAGACATGAAAAAAGAAGGTGTCATCGAATCCTCAAACAGTCCGTGGGCCTCACCAGTGGTGTTGGTAATGAGGAAAAATGGGTCAACACGATTCTGCGTGGACTATCGTCAACTCACCAACGTGACGAAGAAGGATAGCTACCCGTTGCCCCGAATAGATGACACATTGGATACGCTGGCTGGATCGAAAATATTCTCAACATTAGACTTGAAAAGTGGGTACTGGCAGGTTGGCATGGCACCAACGGATAAAGAGAAAACTGCGTTTTCTGTCGGTGCCGGACTGTGGCAATTTACAGTAATGCCGTTCGGGCTCTGCAATGCCCCCGCCACGTTTGAAAGACTCATGGAAACGGTACTGCAAGGACTATCTTGGAAAACCTGTTTGGTGTACCTTGACGATATTATTGTGGTCGGAAGAACATTCGATGATCACATGACGAATTTGGAGGAGGTAGTCCTGAGACTACGGAATTCTGGTTTTAAGCTTAGTCCAAAGAAATGTCATCTCTTCCGCAAAGAAGTGCAGTACCTGGGACATATTGTGTCCGGAAACGGAATAGCCGTTGACAATCAGAAGATCCAATCAGTAGAAGAATGGCCAGTACCGACTGACAAACATCAATTGCGAAGCTTTCTAGGTCTTTGCACGTACTATCGGCGATACGTTTCTGGATTCGCCAACATTGCCAAGCCACTAACACGACTCACGGAGGAAGGACGGAAATTTGTGTGGGAAGAAGACTGCCAAGACGCTTTCGACAACCTCAAGCGAGCCCTAACAACAGCACCAGTCCTGAGTTATCCTCTACCCAACGGGGACTTTATATTGGATACAGATGCCAGCAATGTCGGAATCGGAGCCGTCCTATCGCAAATTCAAGATGGACAAGAGAAGGTCATCGGCTACTTCAGCAAAACTCTGTCGAAGCCTGCGTCACCAGGCGAGAATTATTGGCGATAGTTAAAGCCGTTGAACACTTCTACAAATACCTATATGGAAGAAAATTCCTGGTGAGGACTGATCATGCTGCGTTGAAATGGCTGTTACAATTCAAGAATCCGGAAGGGCAGGTAGCAAGGTGGATCGAACGGCTACAGTAATATGACTTCGTCATCGAGCATAGGGCCGGAATTAGTCATTGTAACGCCGACGCATTATCAAGACGACCATGCTCAGAAGATTGCAAACACTGTACCCGGGTGGAGGAGAAGTCCGCTCCAATCTTACGGACCACAGTGATAGACGACCATTGGCTGACTGAAGAAATTGTGAAAGACCAAGAAGGCGATCCAGAATTGAAATACCTACTGGAATGGAAGAAAGAAGGACGCAAACCAACTTGGCAAGAAGTTGCACGACACTCGAAAACCGTAAAATCGTACTGGGCGCAGTGGGACTCCATTGTTATAGAGAATGAACTACTGAAACGTATCCTGGAAGGTCCTGAGGCTACATAGCAAAAGATACAGATCATAATCCCTAGGAAAAGAGTACCGGAGGTACTGAAGGAGATTCATGATGGAACTGCTGGAGGACACTTAGGAGTAACGAGGACAGTTCAGAAGCTGCGTGAGCGATTTTACTGGGTTAATTGTCGAGAGGACGTAAAGGAGTGGTGCAAGAAGTGCGTAGTTTGCGCCGCAAGCAACGGACCGCAGAGACGTCGGAGAGCTCCAATGCGTCAATACAATATTGGGAGCCCGTTTGAAAGAATCGCAATTGACGTGGCCGGTCCATATCCAGAATCCGACAAGGGAAATAAATACATCATAGTGGTCATGGACTACTTCAGCAAGTGGGTTGAAGCTTATGCCGTGCCAAATCAAGAAGCCGCTACGGTAGCAGAAGAACTTGTCAACCAGTAGATCTGCCGATTCGGGGTACCGTTGGAATTACACTCCGACCAAGGTAGAAATTTCGAGTCGTCTCTGTTCCAAGCAATCTGCGAGCTATTGAACATTCGCAAAACAAGAACAACTGCTCTACACCCACAGTCAGATGGCATGGTCGACCGCATGAACAGAACCATCAATAGACACCTCTCCAAGGTTGTCTCCGGCCACCAAAGAGACTGGGATTGTCATCTACCAATTGTTCCTGTTAGCTTATCGATCATCCGTCCATGAAACAACAGGACAGACTCCGGCTAGCATTGTCTTTGGTCATGAACTGCGATTGCCCTGCGACTTGAAGTTCGGCAGCAAGCCAGGTGAAAATTTGGCTGGCGAAGATTTCGTCACCGAACTTCGGAAGAAGATGAACGACATCCATGAGCAAGTACGCTCCAACATCCAGAGCTCTAGTGACAGGATGAAAGACCAATATGATGTCAAGGCTGAGAATGGTGGATATCAAGCCGGGGATCTGGTTTGGCTATACAACCCACAGCGTCGCCGTGGTATGTCCCCAAAGCTACAGAATTCTTGGGAAGGTCCCTACGAGGTACTGAAGCGAATAAATGACGTCATCTATCGAATCCGGAAAAGGACTGGAGGAAAACCAAGAGTGATTCATTTCAATCGGTTGGCTCCTTTCGCCGGTGACAACAACGATGGCAACGCCAATGAATCTCGAGCTCAACGAATTAATGTACAAGATCCGGAAATCACCTTTGACGAGTTCATGGCCTCCTATTCCACGGGCCATAAAGTACGAAATGGTGTGACCAAGGATCATCAGGGAGACTTATTCAAAGTGCCTACAGAATACTCATTGGCGCATTGTGTGGCCCAAGATCTACAGATGTTTCGAGGAATCGCCGTGGTTTTTAAGAAAAAGTTCGGCCAATTTGAAGTATTACGGCAACAACATCCATGTGTCGGCAAAGTGTTACAGATAGCCGACAGACAGTCGAGCCGAAACAGAAGCATTTTTTACCTGGTGACCAAACATCTGTCCCACGAGAAACCAACTTATCACACCGTCTGGGACACCCTATGTATCTACGTGGTGTGCTGCTCGATCAGGATATTTTAAACTAGCTGTGCCAAAGCTAGGCTGTGTCCTTGATGAATTGAGCTGGAGAATTATAAGAAACATGCTAGAAACTATTTTCCAATATACCGGAATTGAGATCCTGGTGTGCAGCTATAATCCCTGTGGTTCAACAGTAGTGAAAAAAACTGTGGACTGTTATATCCACCAAACGTCACAGTGCTCGCGGGGATCAACGTGCAGATATCGACATGGCGCAGAAAAGTTTCGTGACGAAGCATCCTTGAGGAGGGGGCAGTGTAGCGAGTACGGCCCTGTTCCGTCTGGTACAGGCGACATGTCTGCTGCACGTTCACCGTTGTCTCAGACGCAATAGACAAGTTCGAACCTGTTCGCTCTGCGTCATGCTTCTATCGTGTGCCAGAAGCTCTCGAATAATCTCGAATACATTGTTGCAGTATATAAAGGAGAGTTTCGGCCGGGAAGAGGCATTCTGTATTCGAAGTGTGAATAGTGCAAGTCGTTGCTAAACACTTTGTTGTGAATATAAATACGTGTTGAATATAAATATATGTCTTAGTAGTTGTACTACATTAGTTTCGTTTAAAAAAAATATTTTGTTAGTGTTTTCATTACTCGTGTTTTATTTAATAATAATATTTCAATTTAATAATAAACTTCACCGAACCCGAAATTGTAATAAACGTTACAATATATATATATATATATATATATATATATATATATATATATATATATATATATATATATATATATATATATAAGTTAGATTTATTGATTTATTGTCAGTAGTCCTGGATTATGTGTTATGTCTTTCATACTTAGTCCGTGGGAGTATGAGAGGTAGGGAACCTGGAATATCCGAATTTTTGTTAGAAATTTTTCGGGGTCTTCTTATATTGGAAAGGTGTATTTTAGGCTGCTTTTTGTCATTGGGATTGGTTTCTATTTCCGCTGTTTTCAGGGGTTTATTTAATTTTTTTATCTTTTCTTTCTTAAATTTGGGCAATTTCGTTTTATTTACTTTTTGTTTGTTTTGAACATAAACTGTTTCAGGGATGTCTGGGAGTTCTTCTCTTGTTTCATTAATTTTAGTTATTAATTTAGATTTTTCATCTTGCAATTTTTGATTAATATTTCGATACATTAGTTTAGTTTTATCTTTGTGTTTTTGTATATAGTCTTGGGTAACTTGTTTATCAAGTTCGATATCGAGAGGGGAATTTACTTCTAAATGACCGTTAATAATTTCAATCGGTTTTAAATAAACAATTTAAAAACAACTTATTCCCAAATCTTCTAAACCACCCCGCATTTATGGTTTACCTAAGCTACACAAACCTGATATTCCTCTCAGGCCCATAGTCAGTACCATAGACTCTCCCACTTATCAACTTGCTAAATACCTCTCTAAAATACTTAAACCGTATACAGGCAACTCTATATCTTTTATTCGTAACTCGGCCGATTTTGTTAAAAAGATTTCTGATATTAATATTACACCACAAGATATTTTAGTTAGCTTTGATGTCACCTCTCTATTTACCAAGGTTCCCATCCCAGATTCGGTAGATATTATTCGCCAACTACTTCATGAAGACAACCAACCCACGAGTATAGCCACCCTTATAGAGAAATGCCTCACTTCCACTTATTTTGTTTTCCAAAATAAATTCTATAAACAAACAACGGGCGCAGCGATGGGTTCACCACTTTCACCAGTTGTCGCTAACATCTTCATGGAATCCTTTGAGAAACAGGCCTTGCAAACTGCTATCCTCAAACCTAAGGTATGGTTTCGTTATGTTGATGACACTTTCGTTGTTTGGTCACATGGTAGAGATACACTGAACGACTTTTTAGAACATTTAAATAACCAACATTCCAACATTTCCTTCACTATGGAAATCGAAAATAAAGGTACTCTTCCTTTCCTCGATGTGCTCGTGTCTCGTAAATCTAACGGTAGTCTTGGCCATGCAGTTTAACGTAAACCTACGCACACTGATAGATACTTACATGCCAACTCACATCACCATCCGTCCCAAAAGAATTCTGTTATTAACTCTCTTGTTCACCGTGCTTTCATTATCTCAGAGCCTGATAATTTAGAGTCCGAACTACAGCACGTGCGATGTAGTCTTATGAACAATGGGTACAGCAAACGCTCAATTGATTATAGCATCAAACGTTTCCAACAACCCCGGCCCCAGAACATAGCTGATAATGATTCATCCTTTGATTCTTTTGCCGTACTACCATTTAATGAGGGTGTTACTGATCGGATTGGTAGAATTCTTAGTAAGAGTAACATTAAAGTCATTTTCAAACCTTCCCAAAAAATTTCTCAATCCCTTCCATCTCTTAAGGATAAAAGACCACCGCTATCCTCAGCAGGAATATACAGTATCCCTTGCTCGTCCGGTTCAGTATACATTGGTGAAACTGGTCGTACCGTTCAAACACGTATCACCGAACATAAGCGCTGTTTAAAATCTGGGCAAGTTCTCAATTCCGCCGTGGCTGAACATCAACATAATACTGGTCACAGTATTATGTTTGATGAATCTTCCATCATCGTATCCGCTCCCAAGTTCTATGATAGGAAAATTCGTGAAGCTATTGAGATACATAAACATCCAAACAATTTCAACCGTGACACAGGTTACTACCTGCCAGCTGTCTGGAAACCTTTATTGCGCAGTGAACCATCTTTACCTGACTCTAACCAATGAACCTTCCTAACCAATCATCCGACACGTCTTTCTCTATATAAACTCTTTTTTCCTTCTACTCTTCGAAGATCGCTCTTGGCCTCTAGCGTGGTTTACACGTCGGGTAACCTTGATCTTTCTTCCCTTCCTCCTGAAGAAGCTCCCTACGATGGCGAGCGAAACGTCGAGCCCTCACTCGAATTTTGACACGGTCCAAACCCGGAACTCGTTTAATTTTAATGACTCAGACCGTGGAAGTCTACGCTTTTATTTAAAAACGAATATGTTCTATTAAAGTTGAGTGAAAACGTTCAACTAAACCATTCGAGTTTGGATTTTGTGAGCAAGTAAAATGAATTTCAATTTTATGCAAGGATAATAATTCTTTAACAACTGTATTTTTAAATTCGAGTCCGTTGTCGGATACAATTAATTTTGGTATACCATGATGGGAAAAGAATTTAGTTAATTTATTTGTAATTTCTATAGCGTTGATTGACGTTACTTTATAGGCTTGCGTGTATTTTGAAAATGCGTCAATTATTGTTAGAAATTTGGAATTTTCGAGACTTAATGTGTCTACGTGTATAATGTCTAATGGTTTGTTGGGGGTCGGAGTTATATTTAATTTGGGTTTTACAGGATTTCTTTCGTATTTGGCTGCTAAACATATCTCGCATTGATTGATATAATCTGTGATGGTTTTATGTTGGTTAGGCCAATAATATCTCTTTTTTATTTGATTATACACTTCATTAATGCCACGGTGTTTTGTTTTGCTTTCATGATTATTTTTAATTGTTTGTAAAATTTCATCTGGGTCTTCTACATCTATTAATTTAGTATTACACTTAATAAATTTAATTTCAGAGTTTTTGAAATACTTTTGCAATACGTTGCTAAATTGTTCGTATAAGGGTTGCTCGAAGTATAGGTAATATTTTACTTTAGGCACAACAAATTCTTTGATAAATTTTACCGTGTCTTTTTCAAAATTTGTTTCTGATAATTGCACTAAAATTCTCATTTTGTCAGAATGAAATTTTTGCACTTTTGGTGTACATGGAGAGTGTTTAACTTGAGATATAAATATTTGATTTTTGCCATAGTTTACGGCAGATTCTGTTATCGTAATGCCTATGATAGGATTTTCTGGATTTGAATGTATAGTTTGGTCTGTGTCAGTATCATTTGGGGCATCTTCGTCAGGTTCAACAATCATAGATTGTGTGTCATTGTTGGGATCAAAAGTATCGTTAAATGTTTCTACATATTCAAAAAGATTTTTCATACCGGGGTCTACAGTGTTGACGTTTAATTCTATTCGTGATAGAGCGTCAGCGTTTTTGTTTAAAGTTCCTTTTTTATGAATAACTTCGTAATCGTACTCTTCTAATTTGAGTCTCCAACGCATTAATTTGGAATTTGGTTCTTTTAATGAATGTAAATATTGCAATGGTTTATGATCAGTAATGATTTTAAATTTTCTGCCAAACAAATATGGTCTAAAATATTTCGTAGCCCACATAACAGCGAGTAATTCTTTTTCAATCGTGCTGTAGTTTTGTTCTGAGTCATTTAGAGTTCGACTTGCGTAGGCGATGGGAAGATCGGAACCAATATTACCTTGGGACAGGATAGCGCCTATAGCATAATTGCTAGCGTCTGTGGTTAAGTTGAAAGGCTTGTTAAAATCTGGATATTGGAGTATGGGATCGTTAATTAGAAGATTTTTGCAAGTATTGAAACAGTTAACATATTCTGAATCGTTATGTTTAATTTCTGCGTCTTTCTTTAGACATTTAGTTAGGGGTTTCGTGAGTTGGGCAAAATTTTTAATGAATTTTCGGTAATAACCTAGTAGGCCTAGAAATGCTTTAATTTGTTTCGGGGTTTTCGGTAGAGGGTAGTTTTTGATCGCGTGAAGTTTATCCGGGTTCGGTTTAACTCCGCTAGGGGTCACGACATGTCCGAGATACGCTACCTCTTTACGTAAAAATTCCGATTTGTCGAGCTGTATTTTTAAGTTCGCTTTCTTTAGACGGTCAAAAACTGTTCTTAAATTTTGAATATGCTCTTGGAGGCTTGTGCTGAAAATTATGATGTCATCTAGGTATACTAAGCAAATTTCGTTTACTAAATTTCTAAGTACGTTATCCATGACGCGTTGAAAAGTTGCCGGGGCATTTTTCAAGCCAAATGGCATTCTCATGAATTCGTAATGCCCATTTTCGGTATTGAAAGCAGTTTTTTGAATATCTGCTTTGTTCATCTCAATCTGATGGAATCCGGACGCGAGATCTAAGGTCGAAAAATAATTACATCTACCAAGTTTGTCTAATAAAGTGTTTATATTTGGTATCGGATACTTGTCATCGATCGTTTTCTCATTTAACTTTCTATAATCTATGACTATTCTCCATTTTTTCTTACCAGATGCGTCAATCTGCTTGGGAACGATCCACACTGGGGATGACCAAGGAGAATGAGAGGGACGGATTATTTTTTGATCAAGCATTTTTGAGATTTGATTTTGCACTTCTTTCCTATGCACTTCAGGATATCTATAGGTTTTTGAATATACGGGGATTTCGTCTTTAGTTCGGATAAAGTGTTTAACTTCATTCGTAAATGTTAGTGATTTATTATCGCCGTGTAAAATAGTAGAGAATTCTTTTAATAATTTCATAATTTCAGATTTTTCTTCTTGATTCATATGATCAATTCTTATTTTATTCATATCTAAATTATTTTCAGTACGGGTTTTGTCAAAGTTTAAATTATTAATTTCAAAATGATTTAGTGTTTCTAGTTTTACGCAATTTACAGTGTCTAAAATTTGTTCATTATCGGTTGTGTTAATAGCAGGATAGAATAATTCGTAATTTTCTACTTTAGCTAAACCTTCAGGAATAATTATATTATTTATTTTAGTTTCTGGTATAAATGCTTCTCCGGTCTCTATGTTGTTAACAAATATTTTAATTATTTTTTCCGAGTTTGGTGGAATTTTGATATAATGAGATTTTGGAGGTATCTTATGATAATGAATTTTTATATTTTGTGTGAATGTTAAGTTACTCAGTCGTTTCTCCGATAGTCTCAGTTTATTAACAAGTTATACCAGATTAATTGTTTTATAAATTTTTTTATCTGTTTTAAGTTCTGTATAAAGAAGTGCTTTTTCTAGTGGTGATACAGTGTCAGTGCTACTAATACTATTCTGAACGTAGTTTGCTACAAATGTGATTTGTAAGTACTGTCACTTAAGACGTTTTTTGCTTGTTTCACCGCTATTTAATTAAACACGTTCTTCAACGCGTCTTTTGTCACAAACACAAGACTTCACTACTTCGGGTGTCTCCGTCTAGCACCGAATCATGTCCATTTGTCCAAACTGCAATAAATCTATCACCAAAGATGAAAAATCTACTTCCTGTGATGGTTGCCGTAATTTCTTGCATTTACCATGTGTTGACCTTACTTCTGACGATCTAAAACGTTTCACTAGATCCAGTAAAAAATCAGTTAAAATTTTTTGCTTGAAGTGTGTTAATGATGTTGATACAATTTCAAGCCTGAAAAAAATCATTCTACAACTCCAAACTGATCTACTTGAATTACAACAAAAATTTAATACCAGTCAGAGTGGTACGACCGTCCAGCAACTTCAAACCAATCCTGTTTTAATTCATAATATTGCGGAAGAAATTAATCAGCGGCAGCTTCGGCAAAATAACGTTATTATATCTGGTGTTAGCGAAACTACTACTGAAACTATTACTGACTCGGTCACTGCAATAGTTACAAAAATTGTTCCTGATTTAAACTTAACAGACGTCAAATTTCAGAGATTAGGTGTAAAGCTGGATAACTCTCGACCACGCTTAATTAAAATCAGTTTCAAAAACTCTGATGACGCAAGAAAACTTTTGCGATCCTCAAAAAAAGCTAGAAATTTCCCAGAACTAAAGAACATTTACATTAATAACGACCAAACGCCATTGCAACAGCAAAATTATAAAAAAATCAAAAATGAATTATTATCACGCAAATCTAAAGGAGAAGACAACTTAATAATATCTTACAAAAATGGCTTTCCTCAAATAACTAATAAAAAAAACTAAATACTTCACTATTCAACAATAAGCTCCAACTAAGTATTTTTTATCAAAACGTCCAAGGCCTCAACATGAAAGTAAACCAATTGTATTCTTCTCTTGCATCCCTTGATTACGATATCATCAGCTTCAGCGAAACTTGGTTGAATAATAGTGTATTCAACTCCGAACTTAGTGATGGTTCACATCTTGTATTTCGAACAGATCGTAATTTTGAACAGTGTGGTGTAACTCGTGGTGGTGGTGTACTCATGTTAATTAACAAACATATTCGTGCTATGCAAGTCGATCTTCAAAATTTCTTATATCTACTGCCAATAAATGTAGACATTGTATGTTGTAAAATTTTGTTGAATAATATGAATTTGTACATTTTTACGATTTATGTTCCACCAGGAATGAATACTACTTATTATAGTGATATATTTCACTTTCTAGAAAATTTACCATTTTTGTGTAAAAATAATTTTTTAATATTAGGTGATTTCTATATCCCTGAATTTAGTTCAGATTCTACTAACCGTAATGTTATTTTGTGCAATAATTTCTTATCTTTCACTGATGCAAAGCAATATAATAATGTATTTCATGCAAATAATAGATTGTTAGATCTTATTATTTCCAATACTACTTGTAAAGTTAAGAGCGAAAATTCTATATTTAACATCGCATATTTTCATCATCCCTCACTGCATATTGTTTTAAATGTTAATTTTACAGTGGATAATAATTTACATAAATGTGTACCTGAAACATACGATTTTAAAAAAGCAAACTTTCTTAAATTATATAGTTTAATTGCTCAATATGATTGGAATATACTTAAAGATTTTTGTGATGTAAATTTAGCGTGTGACTGTTTTTACTCTATCTTATATTCAATGTTCAATGAATGTATACCTATTAAAGCTAAACGCTTTATTTCTTCTCCACCTTGGTTTACAGCTCAAATTAGGTCTGACCTCAAAAAGAAAGCTCACTATTTTAAAATGTTTAAAAAATATCCACATATTTCAACCTATTATGAAATGTATAGTCAACTTCGTTCCAAAATTAAAGTTGCAATAAAACAATCTTATGCTAATTATGTAAATAAATGTGAGTCTAATATTGCCACTGATCCTAAAAAATTTTGGAACTTTGTTAACTCCAAAAAGAAAAGGTCACCCTTTCCATCAAGTATGCAGTTCAACAATGGTGTATTCAATAGACCTAAGGATATTGCAGAAGCATTTGCATCCCATTTTCATAGTGTGTACACTCCGTCTTGTACGGATCCTTTATCTAATGGTTCCTGTTCTCTTCCTAACATGCCTAATTTATCTCGAGATGAAATTCAGTTATCTATAAAAAATCTTAAAAACAATTTATCTTGTGGTCCGGATCTAGTACCGAATATGATAATTAAAGATTGTTCTTATCCTCTATCCCTTGCACTTTTTCATTTATATAACTTAGCTGTAAAAACTAATGATTTTCCTGATGTGTGGAAGTATGCGCGTGTTACACCAATTTACAAATCCGGTGAGTCTACAAATGTTAAAAACTATCGACCCATTTCTATTTTGTCGAACTTCAGTAAGATTTTTGAAAGTTTACTCCATAAAAATATATACAATCAAACTAAAAGTCAAATATCTATCAATCAACATGGTTTCATGCCAAAGAGGTCAACTTCAACAAATTTAAGTAATTTTACTCATTTTGTTTCCTCTGCTTTAGATAATAATTTGCAAGCTGACACTATATACACAGACTTCTCTAAAGCTTTTGATCGTATAGATCACAACGTTCTAATGCATAAATTACAATCTTACTCACTATCTCCTTCCACAATTTTGTTGTTGTCATCGTATCTTAAAAATCGGAAATTTTTTGTTCATTTTCTCGGCCATGATTCTTCCTATTTTAATGCTACTTTTGGCGTCCCTCAGGGCTCTAATCTAGGACCTCTTCTTTTCCTTCTCTTTATTAATGATATTTCCTCTATTTTTAAAAGTAATGTTCTATTATTTGCTGATGACTTGAAATTATTTACTTCTATATCTGATCCGAACGACTGTTTAATATTACAAAATGATCTTGACTTGCTAGTTAATTGGTGTCATCTTAATAAACTAGATCTAAATATTGACAAGTGTAAAATTGTGACGTATACTCGCAAAAAAATACAAATCAATTTCGATTACCAAATTAATGGCACAAGTTTAACTAAGTGTTCTTCAATACGAGATCTAGGCGTGATTTTTGACTCCAAATTGACCTTCATTAACCATATTCATAATGTATCATCATCATCTTTTAAAATGTTAGGATTCATAATTCGTAATACACGCAATTTCCATAACATTCTGGCTATATTTTCCTTATATTACTCTCTTGTAAGATCTAAACTTGAATATTGCTCCATTATATGGAAGCCAATCTATGACAGTCACAGCAAAGTTATCGATTCAGTTCAATCTAAGTTCTTGAAGTTTATTTATTATAAAATAATCGGTACATATCCTGATCATCGTGTTTCATATGAAATATTGCTGCATATATTTAGCTTTTATTCTCTCGCAGTCAGACGTAGCGTTTCATCTGTTTTGTATCTTTATAAATTAATTAATTATTTTATTGATGATTCGAATTGCCTATATCTTTTAAACTTTCTTGTTCCTGTTATTTGTACTCGAAGTCAAAATATGTTTTACCTCCCACCTGCAAGAACAAATTTGCTTCTGCAATCTCCCATAGTTCGTATGTGTAGTTTATTTAATGGTTTGAATCTTGAGGTTGACCTCTTCTCAACTAATTACGCTTGTTTCTATAAGAATATTATAAATTATATGTCTCACAATTAATTGTACTTTTCTGTATAACTTGTATTAACTTTTATATTCGCTTCATTTTCTGTGTAACGTTACATAAGTTGTTTCAACCCTATTATTAGGTTTTACCTGTTGGGTAGTGATTTAAATAAATAAATAAATATCTTGAGTAGGAGTTTTAATTTTATCATTATTTAAATCAATACTTATTTCTAAAATTTTTAAATTATCTATTCCAAGCAAAACATCAAAGTTATTGTGGAAATCGAATAGATAGTATTTTAATAATTTATCTGGGTTGTTAAACAAGTTTGAAGCAGGTAAAATAATACTAGAATTTTCAGTTGAAGTACCGTGAGCTGTTGTGATTTTAAAAGTGTCATTTTGAATTTTATTTTTATAATATTTCTGTGCAATATTTGGGTTAATAAATGAGCGTGAACTTCCGGTATCTATCAAAACTTTTAAGTTATGTTCGGGATATATTATGAATGGTAGTTCGCTATAATTGTGAGTTAAATTCATAATTTCAAATTCGTTTCCGAGGCTTTTTATTGAAAAAAAGCGTCTTGATCATGATTTTCATCATTATCGGGATTTGGTTCGGTGACGTAATATTCTGCGTTTTCATCACAGTATTGTTCTTCGGTTTCGTTATTTTGTAATTCATCGACTTCGGTATTAAATAGTTCTTCCGAAATAAAATCAGGTTTTCGTTGGGATTGGAATTGTTGAGGACGGTAATTACTTGTGCTTAGTCTTGGTGTGAATGATTGTCTAGTACTGACACTCATGGGCGTCGGTTTCGCAAATTTTTTGTTTGGACCAGGTTTGAAAACGTTTGGAGTGTTTGGTTTAATTTGTTGATGATTTTGTTGGTATGTGTAGTGTGGTTGAGGGGTGTAGTGTGTTTGATTAGGCTTGTACATTAGTTGAGGATAACTTCTTTGTTGAAATGGTTTGTTATTTTGTGTGGGAAGGTTTTGTTTGGGTTTGAACGTATTTTTGTGTTGTTGTTTATTGACTGAGTCAATTTGGAAGTCGTTTGTCATCATGTTCAGGGCGGTGGTTAGGTCTTTTGGGTCTTTGGTTCTCATTAATGTGCCTAGAGGCTCTCTAAGTCCTCGCAACATGACTCTTAACGCAAAATTTCTAAAATAGCCAATTAGAATAGGTTGTTCTTCCGCTTTTATATGTAGAGTTATAAAAGAGGTTGATAAATTTAATAAGTGTATAACTCTGTTGTAATAATCAAATGGGGATTCATTTTGATTTTGTTTTAATTCGCATAATTCAAAATTTAACGTGTAAATATCGCGCTTGTCCGCGTACGTATTTAATAGGGCTGTTTTTAAATCTAGCCATTTAGTAATTGTGACACTCCCAATGTTGACGGCGGCTTCTCCTTTTATTTTTGTCAAAATACTGCTCATTAAGTACTCGTTTTGGAAATTATTTGCGTCTGTTGTATCATAAAATTTATTTACGATTTTTTCGCTAATTTCTATAAATCTACTTAATAATTTAGCATCACCTCGAAATTCGGGGATCATGTCTAAATATTCGCGTTTGAGTTCTGGGACAGCCATTTCGTCAAGGTTTAGGTTATTTATTTGATCGATAAGGGATTGATCGATTGGAAGTGTGTTTGGAATGTAAATTAGTGAGTCAGAGGAATTTACTGAATCTGTATCTGAGCTATCGTCTGATTCTAATTCGATATTCGCTCGATTATCTCTAGATGTCATATGTGCACTACTTACAGGAAAATCAGTGTGTTCTTCATTGGCTCTGTACGGCTTCTTCCACGATGGAGGAACAGGACAGGATGAATCTTCTACGGCTCGGCTCTGTGTTCAGCAGGGCTTCGTTGTTCTCTTCGTGTGACGCGATGCACTCGTTGAAAACGTGTAGATTTTTTTTCACTGATTTTACGTTGATTCTTCGCAATAAATCGTTGAAACGAACCGAAATTTTTATGTTTCGTTTGCGATATCCTACCGACTGCGCCAGTTAGATTTATTGATTTGCAATAAATGTTTTTAAAAAATTTTATTTTGAGTGTTTACAACATTAGATATTTTTTTAGCTTCAGAAGTCAAAAGTTAGATACAGATTTGTTATAAGTATGTGTTGATCGTACTGGAGTGAGAATCTGACTGAGTTCAGTCTTACACGATCCTACCCAGGATGTTACATGATTCTAAGATATGATATTACACTATTATGGAATCGTATTGCTGGAGAGTCAGCGGTTTCTGTGGGAACACCGTTTCCTAACTTATATATATATATATATATATATATATATATATATATATATATATATATATATATATATATATATACTCACTGGTAAAAGACGTGATGATACTCGTATATTTTTATTTATTTATTATTTAAATATTTCGCCAAGACAACAGAATAAACAACATACACCCGTCAAATAAGAAATATATGTTAGTTTTTTACTGGGAATTTTGAGTTGCATTGGTATACATCGCTTGTCACCAGACTTCTTACATATCCTTTTACTAAGATAAGTGTTTCTTTGATTTTTGCAATAATTTAGTTTGATTTATATATATTTTCTTTCATATCTTTATTTGTTTATATTAGTTCTGTGCTTAGAAACGCTCAGTTATGATTTGTTTTTGGATATACTTTTTTTCCACATGGTAATAAAAACACCGTGTATACCTAATAAAACATATATTGTTAAGCTTATTTATATGGCGAAATCATAATTTTTGTTCTTTTTATTTATTAACTGCTTAGAACTTTTAAATCACTCAGTTTTGCAAGTATCCCATCCGCGTCGCCAATTATATAAAAGTTTACAACTCTTGCCGTTCTTTTAAGCTTTATTTTGACAGAGGTTGGTTACAGTTAGGCTTGTTGGTACAGAATGCCTTATCTTATAGATAACTACATATTTATACTCATTTTTATGCTGAGCTAATGTCTACACAAGAACAACGGAATTATCAGTTGCTTATTAATATCTTCTTAGTTTTAGTCATATAAGTTATACATGAGAGAAAGTGAATAAGAATAGGCGGAGTGAGATTGATTTTATTTTGAATTAGGTACGAATAACCATTATTTGGTGGTGTTGATAAATGTTGGCGAATGAGTGTGAAAGGCACCGAGAAAATGTTTCGTGTGAAAACTAGTGTTCGTAAATGTGTGAAAGAAGTTTGTGGTGAATTTAGATTAGGCTTTTGTCGAAGTAATGCATGGTTGAGTGATGAAGTGAAAGAAGTAATTGAGGAGAAATATAGAGTGTATTTGCGATTTCTAAATGTAAAAGATGTAACTGAAATTTTAAGTGATGAATGGCTGCGAGAATATAAGAGGTTAAATAAATGTGTTAAGAGATTAATGAGAAAAAGAATGCGTGCATTGATGATTTGATAAGTGAAAGATTGACGAATGATTTTAATATGAATAAAAAATGTTTTAGTTGAGTTAAAAATATTGAGATGTGGTAATGTAAAAGCGGTGAAAGCGATTAAGAGTGCGAATATTGAGTTATTGTGGATTGAGTTAGATGTTAGAAATAGATGGTGTGAGTATTTTACAGGTTTATATGGTAGCGTAAATGGATCGAATTGTTGTAGTAAAAATGCAAGAGAAACTGTTAGAGGTGATGAATGGGATATAGATGAAAGTGATGTTAGTTTTGCATTGCTACGTTTGAAGAATGGTAAAGCTCCTGGTTTGGATGGTATATCGAATGAGATGAAGTATGGTGTTGAGAAATTATTTGATGGGTTAGTTTACTTATTTAGATTTAGTTTGAAACGGAGTGTGGCTCCTGATGATTGGAAACGTGCTATCATTTATCCTATATTTAAGAGCAAAGGTAGTTCGAATGATTATACTAATTTCCGTGTGATACGGAAGTTGTACGGGAAGATTCTTCTTCACAAGGTATGAACCTTAACAATATTCAAGTTGAGCATTATTGCTCATCCAAGGTGAATTTTTTCCTAAGACAGGGTGTGTAGATCAATTGTTTTCTCTTCGTATAATTGTTGAGAAATCACTCACTTACTAAGAACAAGGTATTCTGTCACTTTCACGAACTTAAAAAGCATATGATAGTGTTCTCCGAAATATTCTGTGAGATGTACGTCTAGAGTACGGTATTAATGGTAATTTGTTGGGAGCGAGTCGTACACTGTACGAATATAGCGCGGCTGCGATGAGAGTTGATAGTAGATTGAGTGATTGGTTTTGTATTTATGTTGACGTAAAGTGTTAGTATTAGAGAAGAGTGATTTGGTGACTGACTACAATGTTTCGGTGAATGGTGTAAGACTGGGTCAAGTACATGGGTTTGTATACTTTGATTCTACCATTTAATTTAGGTGAGATATGGTTCCAAGTCGTTTTTCAAGTTGTAAACACGATTTTCTGCGTTATTAGAGTCTGAAACGAACATTTTTCGTTTACTCGCCTAAATATAGTGATATTTTAAAATTGTTTACACTTCTAAATTTTACTCAAGGTACAAACACTACGTTCATGTAAACTTTGAATCTACCATTTCATTTAGGTAAAATAAGGTCCAAAGTTATATTTCAACTTGAAACACGATTTCTGCGTTATTAGAGTCTGAAAAGAACATTTTTCGTTTACTCGCCTAAATATAGTGATATTTTAAAATTGATTAAACTTTTCAACAATACCCTAGGTACAAACTTTACGTTTGGTTAAAGTTTGATTCTACCCTTTGATTCTAACTTGGAACACGATTTCTGCGTTATTAGAGTCTGAAACGAACTTTTTTCGTTTACTCGCCTAAACATAATGATATTTTAAAATTGTTTAAACTTCTAAACTTTACTGAAGGTACAAACACTACGTTCATTTAAACTTTGAATCTACCATTTAATTTAGGTAAAATATGGTTCCAAGTCGTATTTCAACTTGAAACACGATGTCTGCATTATTTGAGTTTGAAACGACCTTTTTCGTTTACTCGCCTAAAAATTGAGATATTTTAAAATTGTTTAAACTACTAAACTTTGGTCAAGGTACAAACACTACGTTCATTTAAACTTTGAATCTACCATTTCATTTAGGTAAAATATGGTCCCAAATCGTATTTCAACTTGGAACACGATTTCTGCGTTATTAGAGTTTGAAACGAACTTTTTCGTATACTCGCCTAAAAATTGAGATATTTTAAAATTGTTTAAACTTCTAAACTTTACTGAAGGTACAAACACTACGTTCATTTAAACTTTGAATCTACCATTTAATTTAGGTAATATATGGTTCAAAGTTGTATTTCAAATTGAAACATGAGCTCTGCGTTGTTAGAGTCTGAAACGAACTTTTTCGTTTACTCGTCTAAAAATTGAGATATTTTAAAATTGTTTAAACTTCTAAACTTTACTGAAGGTACAAACACTACGTTCATTTAAACTTTGAATCTACCATTTCATTTAGGTAAAATATGGTCCCAAGTCGTATTTAAATTTGAAATACGATTTCTGCAGTATTAGTGTCTGAAAAGAACATTTTTCGTTTACTCGCCTAAATATAATGATATTTTAAAATTGATTAAACTTTTCAACAATACCCTAGGTACAAACTTTACGTTTGGTTAAAGTTTGATTCTACCATTTGATTTAGGTGAGATATGGTTCCAAGTCGTTTTACAACTTGTAAACACAATTTTCTGCGTTATTAGAATCTGAAACGAACTTTTTCGTTTACTTGCCTAAAAATGGAGATATTTTAAAATTGTTCTAAACTTTGCTCAAGGTACAAACACTACGTTCATTTAAACTTTGAATCTACCATTTAATTTAAGTAAAATATGGACCCAAGTCGAATTTCAACTTGGAACACGATTTTTGCGTTATTAGAGTCTGAAAAGAACATTTTTCGTATACTCGCCTAATTATAGTAAATAAAATAAATAAAATAAATATATCATCACGCCTTTTACCCATTACTGGGTGTGGCACTCTGCCTAAGCAGATCTCGGTAAGTGATATATTTTGTCGCGTGAAGTGCGGTTACCAGCCGTCAAATCACGGCCCTCAAAGATATTAGTGGAGAGGGAGCCACAGGGGTAGATTTTTAAATTGGTGAAAATTTGTTTGTCGGCTGTGGGGATCGAACCAGGGTTCTCAAGATCCACAGGCCGACTCGATACCACTGAGCCATCTACCCCTAATTATAGTGATATTTTAATATTGATTAAACTTTTCAACAATACCCTAGGTACAAACTTTATGTTTGGTTAAAGATTGATTCTACCATTTAATTTAGGTAAAATATGGACGAAAGTCGTATTTCAACTTGGAACACGATTTCTGCGTTATTAGAGTCCGAAAAGAAAATTTTTCGTATACTCGCCTAAATATAGTGATATTTTAAAATAGTTTAAACTTCTAAACTTTACTGAAGGTACAAACACTACGTTCAATTAAACTTTGAATCTACCATTTAATTTAGGTAAAATATGGTCCCAAGTCGTATTTAAATTTAAAATTCGATATCTGCGTTATTAGAGTCTGAAAAGAACATTTTTCGTTTACTCGCCTAAATATAGTGATATTTTAAAATTGATTAAACTTTTCAACAATACCCTAGGTACAAACTTTACGTTTGGTTAAAGTTTGATTCTACCATTTAATTTAGTTGAGATATGGTTCCAAGTCGTTTTTCAACTTGTAAACAGAATTTTCTGCGTTATTAGAGTCTGAAACGAACATTTTTCGTTTATTCGCCTAAATATAGTGATATTTTAAAATTGTTTAAACTTCTAAACTTTACTCAAGGTACAAACACTACGTTCATTTAAACTTTGAATCTACCATTTCATTTAGGTAAAATATGGTCCCAAGTCGTATTTCAACTTGAAACACGATTTCTGCGCTATTAGAGTCTGAAAAGAACATTTTTCGTATACTCGCCTAAAAATTGAGATATTTTAAAATTGTTTAAACTTCTAAACTTTACTCAAGTTACAAACTCTACGTTCATTTAAACTTTGAATCTACCATATAATTTAGGTAAAATATGGTCCCAAGTGTTATTTAAATTTGATATACGATTTCTGCGTTATTAGAGTCTGAAACGACCTTTTTCGTTTACTCGTCTAAAAATTGAGATATTTTAAAATTGTTCTAAACTTTGCTCAAGGTACAAACACTACATTCATTTAAACTTAGAATCTACCATTTAATTTAGGTAAAATATGGACCCGTCGTATTTCAACTTGGAACACGATTTCTGCGTTATTAGAGTCTGAAAAGAACATTTTTCGTATACTCGCCTAAATATAGTGATATTTTAATATTGATTAAACTTTTCAACAATACCCTAGGTACAAACTTTACGTTTGGTTAAAGTTTGATTCTACCATTTAATTTAGGTAAAGTATACTCGCCTAAAAATTGAGATATTTTAAAATTGTTTAAACTTCTAAACTTTACTGAAGGTACAAACACTACGTTCAATTAAACTTTGAATCTACCATTTAATTTAGGTAAAATATGGTCCCAAGTCGTATTTAAATTTAAAATTCGATATCTGCGTTATTAGAGTCTGAAAAGAACATTTTTCGTTTACTCGCCTAAATATAGTGATATTTTAAAATTGATTAAACTTTTCAACAATACCCTAGGTACAAACTTTACGTTTGGTTAAAGTTTGATTCTACCATTTAATTTAGTTGAGATATGGTTCCAAGTCGTTTTTCAACTTGTAAACAGAATTTTCTGCGTTATTAGAGTCTGAAACGAACATTTTTCGTTTATTCGCCTAAATATAGTGATATTTTAAAATTGTTTAAACTTCTAAACTTTACTCAAGGTACAAACACTACGTTCATTTAAACTTTGAAACTACCATTTCATTTAGGTAAAATATGGTCCCAAGTCGTATTTAAATTTGAAATACGATTTCTGCAGTATTAGAGTCTGAAAAGAACATTTTTCGTTTACTCGCCTGAAAATTGAGATATTTTAAAATTGTTTAAACTTCTAAACTTTACTGAAGGTACATACACTACGTTCATTTAAACTTTGAATCTACCATTTAATTTAGGTAAAATATGGTCGTATTTTAACTTGAAACACGATTTCTGCGCTATTAGAGTCTGAAAAGAACATTTTTCGTATACTCGCCTAAAAATTGAGATATTTTAAAATTGTTTAAACTTCTAAACTTTACTCAAGTTACAAACACTACGTTCATTTAAACTTTGAATCTACCATATAATTTAGGTAAAATATGGTCCCAAGTGTTATTTAAATTTGAAATACGATTTCTGCGTTATTAGAGTCTGAAACGACCTTTTTCGTTTACTCGTCTAAAAATTGAGATATTTTAAAATTGTTCTAAACTTTGCTCAAGGTACAAACACTACATTCATTTAAACTTAGAATCTACCATTTAATTTAGGTAAAATATGGACTCAAGTCGTATTTCAACTTGGAACACGATTTCTGCGTTATTAGAGTCTGAAAAGAACATTTTTCGTATACTCGCCTAAATATAGTGATATTTTAATATTGATTAAACTTTTCAACAATACCCTAGGTACAAACTTTACGTTTGGTTAAAGTTTGATTCTACCATTTAATTTAGGTAAAATATGGACCCATGTCGTATTTCAACTTGGAACACGATTTCTGCGTTATTAGAGTCTGAAAAGAACATTTTTCGTATACTCGCCTTAATATAGTGATATTTTAATATTGATTAAACTTCTAAACTTTACTGAAGGTACAAACACTACGTTTATTTAAACTTTGAATCTACCATTTAAATTAGGTAAAATAAGGTCCAAATTTGTATTTCAACTTGAAACACAAATTCTGCGTTGTTAGAGTCTGAAACGAACTTTTTCGTTTACTCGCCTGAAAATTGAGATATTTAAAATTGTTTAAACTTCTAAACTTTGCTCAAGGTACAAACACTACGTTCATTTAAACTTTGAATCTACCATTTAATTTAGGTATAATATGGTTCAAAGTCGAATTTCAACTTGAAACACGATTTCTGCGTTATTAGAGTCTGAAACGACCTTTTTCGTTTACTCGCCTAAAAATTGAGATATTTTAAAATTGCTCTAAACTTTGCTCAAGGTACTAACACTACATTCATTTAAATTTGGAATCTACCATTTAATTTAGGTAAAGTATGGACCCAAGTCGTATTTCAACTTGGAACACGATTTCTGCGTTATTAGAGTCTGAAAAGAACATTTTTCGTATACTCGCCTAAATATAGTGATATTTTAATATTGATTAAACTTTTCAACAATACCCTAGGTACAAACTTTACGTTTGGTTAAAGTTTGATTCTACCATTTAATTTAGGTAAAATATGGACCCATGTCGTATTTCAACTTGGAACACGATTTCTGCGTTATTAGAGTCTGAAAAGAACATTTTTCGTATACTCGCCTAAATATAGTGATATTTTAATATTGATTAAACTTTTCAACAATACCCTAGGTACAAACTTTACGTTTTGTTAAAGTTTGATTCTACCATTTAATTTAGGTAAAATATGGACCCATGTCGTATTTCAACTTGGAACACGATTTCTGCGTTATTAGAGTCTGAAAAGAACATTTTTCGTATACTCGCCTTAATATAGTGATATTTTAATATTGATTAAACTTCTAAACTTTACTGAAGGTACAAACACTACGTTCATTTAAACTTTGAATCTACCATTTAATTTTGGTAAAATAAGGTCCAAATTTGTATTTCAACTTGAAACACGATTTATGCGTTGTTAGAGTCTGAAACGAACTTTTTCGTTTACTCGCCTGAAAATTGAGATATTTTAAAATTGTTTAAACTTCTAAGCTTTGCTCAAGGTACAAACACTACGTTCATTTAAACTTTGAAACTACCATTTAATTTAGGTAAAATATGGTTCAAAGTCGTATTTCAACTTGAAACACGATTTCTGCGTTATTATAGTCTGATAAGAACATTTTTCGTATACTCGCCTAAAAATTGAGATATTTTAAAATTGTTTAAACTTCTAAACTTTACTGAAGGTACAAACACTACGTTCATTTAAACTTTGAATCTACCATTTAATTTAGGTAAAATATGGTCCCAAGTGGTATTTAAATTTGAAATACGATTTCTGCGTTATTAGAGTCTGAAACGACCTTTTTCGTTTACTCGCCTAAAAATTGAGATATTTTAAAATTTTTCTAAACTTTGCTCAAGGTACAAACACTACATTCATTTAAACTTGGAATCTACCATTTAATTTAGGTAAAATATGGACCCATGTCGTATTTCAACTTGAAACACGATTTCTGCGCTATTAGAGTCTGAAAAGAACATTTTTCGTACACTCGCCTAAAAATTGAGATATTTTAAAATTGTTTAAACTTCTAAACTTTACTCAAGTTACAAACACTACGTTCATTTAAACTTTGAATATACCATTTAATTTAGGTAAAATATGGTCCCAAGTCGTATTTAAACTTGAAACACGATTTCTGCGTTATTAGAGTCTGAAACGACCTTTTTCGTTTACTCGCCTAAAAATTGAGATATTTTAAAATTGTTTAAATTACTAAACTTTGCTCAAGGTACAAACACTACGTTCATTTAAACTTGGAATCTACCATTTCATTTAGGTAAAATATGGTCCCAAATCGTATTTAAATTTGAAATACTATTTCTACGTCATTAGAGTCTGAAAGAACATTTTTCGTTTACTCGCCTAAATATAGTGATATTTTAAAATTAATTAAACTGTTCAACAATACCCTAGGTACAAACTTTACGTTTAGTTAAAGTTTGATTCTACCATTTAATTTAGGTGAGATATGGTTCCAAGTCGTTTTTCAAGTTGTAAACACGATTTTCTGCGTTATTAGAGTCTGAAACGAACTTGTTCGTTTACTCGCCTAAAAATTGAGATATTTTAAAATTGTTTAAACTTCTAAACTTTACTCAAGGTACAAACCCTATGTTCATTTAAACTTAAAGCTACCATTTAATTTAGGTAAAATATGGTCCCAAGTCGTATTTAAATTTAAAATACGATTTCTGCGTTATTAGAGTCTGAAAAGAACATTTTTCGTTTACTCGCCTAAATATAGTGATATTTTAAAATTGATTAAACTTTTCAACAATACCCTAGGTACAAACTTTACGTTTGGTTAAAGTTTGATTCTACCATTTAATTTAGTTGAGATATGGTTCCAAGTCGTTTTTCAACTTGTAAACAGAATTTTCTGCGTTATTAGAGTCTGAAACGAACATTTTTCGTTTATTCGCCTAAATATAGTGATATTTTAAAATTGTTTAAACTTCTAAACTTTACTCAAGGTACAAACACTACGTTCATTTAAACTTTGAATCTACCATTTCATTTAGGTAAAATATGGTCCCAAGTCGTATTTAAATTTGAAATACGATTTCTGCAGTATTAGAGTCTGAAAAGAACATTTTTCGTTTACTCGCCTAAATATAATGATATTTTAAAATTGATTAAACTTTTCATCAATACCCTAGGTATTGTTCTAAACTTTGCTCAAGGTACAAACACTACGTTCATTTAAACTTTGAATTTACCATTTAATTTAGGTAAAATATGGTCCCAAGTGGTATTTAAATTTGAAATACGATTTCTGCGTTATTAGAGTCTGAAACGATCTTTTTCGTTTACTCGAATAAAAATTGAGATATTTTAAAATTGTTTAACTTCTAAACTTTGCTCAAGGTACAAACACTACGTTCATTAAAACTTTGAATCTAACATTTCATTTAGGTAAAATATGGTCCCAAGTCTTGAAACACGATTTCTGCGTTATTAGAGTCTGAAAAGAACATTTTTCGTATACTCGCCTTAATATAGTGATATTTTAATATTGATTAAACTTCTAAACTTTACTGAAGGTACAAACACTACGTTTATTTAAACTTTGAATCTACCATTTAAATTAGGTAAAATAAGGTCCAAATTTGTATTTCAACTTGAAACACAAATTCTGCGTTGTTAGAGTCTGAAACGAACTTTTTCGTTTACTCGCCTGAAAATTGAGATATTTAAAATTGTTTAAACTTCTAAACTTTGCTCAAGGTACAAACACTACGTTCATTTAAACTTTGAATCTACCATTTAATTTAGGTATAATATGGTTCAAAGTCGAATTTCAACTTGAAACACGATTTCTGCGTTATTAGAGTCTGAAACGACCTTTTTCGTTTACTCGCCTAAAAATTGAGATATTTTAAAATTGCTCTAAACTTTGCTCAAGGTACTAACACTACATTCATTTAAATTTGGAATCTACCATTTAATTTAGGTAAAGTATGGACCCAAGTCGTATTTCAACTTGGAACACGATTTCTGCGTTATTAGAGTCTGAAAAGAACATTTTTCGTATACTCGCCTAAATATAGTGATATTTTAATATTGATTAAACTTTTCAACAATACCCTAGGTACAAACTTTACGTTTGGTTAAAGTTTGATTCTACCATTTAATTTAGGTAAAATATGGACCCATGTCGTATTTCAACTTGGAACACGATTTCTGCGTTATTAGAGTCTGAAAAGAACATTTTTCGTATACTCGCCTAAATATAGTGATATTTTAATATTGATTAAACTTTTCAACAATACCCTAGGTACAAACTTTACGTTTTGTTAAAGTTTGATTCTACCATTTAATTTAGGTAAAATATGGACCCATGTCGTATTTCAACTTGGAACACGATTTCTGCGTTATTAGAGTCTGAAAAGAACATTTTTCGTATACTCGCCTTAATATAGTGATATTTTAATATTGATTAAACTTCTAAACTTTACTGAAGGTACAAACACTACGTTTATTTAAACTTTGAATCTACCATTTAAATTAGGTAAAATAAGGTCCAAATTTGTATTTCAACTTGAAACACGATTTCTGCGTTGTTAGAGTCTGAAACGAACTTTTTCGTTTACTCGCCTGAAAATTGAGATATTTAAAATTGTTTAAACTTCTAAACTTTGCTCAAGGTACAAACACTACGTTCATTTAAACTTTGAATCTACCATTTAAGTTAGGTATAATATGGTTCAAAGTCGAATTTCAACTTGAAACACGATTTCTGCGTTATTAGAGTCTGAAACGACCTTTTTCGTTTACTCGCCTAAAAATTGAGATATTTTAAAATTGTTCTAAACTTTGCTCAAGGTACAAACACTACATTCATTTAAATTTGGAATCTACCATTTAATTTAGGTAAAGTATGGACCCAAGTCGTATTTCAACTTGGAACACGATTTCTGCGTTATTAGAGTCTGAAAAGAACATTTTTCGTATACTCGCCTAAATATAGTGATATTTTAATATTGATTAAACTTTTCAACAATACCCTAGGTACAAACTTTACGTTTGGTTAAAGTTTGATTCTACCATTTAATTTAGGTAAAATATGGACCCATGTCGTATTTCAACTTGGAACACGATTTCTGCGTTATTAGAGTCTGAAAAGAACATTTTTCGTATACTCGCCTTAATATAGTGATATTTTAATATTGATTAAACTTCTAAACTTTACTGAAGGTACAAACACTACGTTCATTTAAACTTTGAATCTACCATTTAATTTTGGTAAAATAAGGTCCAAATTTGTATTTCAACTTGAAACACGATTTATGCGTTGTTAGAGTCTGAAACGAACTTTTTCGTTTACTCGCCTGAAAATTGAGATATTTTAAAATTGTTTAAACTTCTAAGCTTTGCTCAAGGTACAAACACTACGTTCATTTAAACTTTGAAACTACCATTTAATTTAGGTAAAATATGGTTCAAAGTCGTATTTCAACTTGAAACACGATTTCTGCGTTATTATAGTCTGATAAGAACATTTTTCGTATACTCGCCTAAAAATTGAGATATTTTAAAATTGTTTAAACTTCTAAACTTTACTGAAGGTACAAACACTACGTTCATTTAAACTTTGAATCTACCATTTAATTTAGGTAAAATATGGTCCCAAGTGGTATTTAAATTTGAAATACGATTTCTGCGTTATTAGAGTCTGAAACGACCTTTTTCGTTTACTCGCCTAAAAATTGAGATATTTTAAAATTTTTCTAAACTTTGCTCAAGGTACAAACACTACATTCATTTAAACTTGGAATCTACCATTTAATTTAGGTAAAATATGGACCCATGTCGTATTTCAACTTGAAACACGATTTCTGCGCTATTAGAGTCTGAAAAGAACATTTTTCGTACACTCGCCTAAAAATTGAGATATTTTAAAATTGTTTAAACTTCTAAACTTTACTCAAGTTACAAACACTACGTTCATTTAAACTTTGAATATACCATTTAATTTAGGTAAAATATGGTCCCAAGTCGTATTTAAACTTGAAACACGATTTCTGCGTTATTAGAGTCTGAAACGACCTTTTTCGTTTACTCGCCTAAAAATTGAGATATTTTAAAATTGTTTAAATTACTAAACTTTGCTCAAGGTACAAACACTACGTTCATTTAAACTTGGAATCTACCATTTCATTTAGGTAAAATATGGTCCCAAATCGTATTTAAATTTGAAATACTATTTCTACGTCATTAGAGTCTGAAAGAACATTTTTCGTTTACTCGCCTAAATATAGTGATATTTTAAAATTAATTAAACTGTTCAACAATACCCTAGGTACAAACTTTACGTTTAGTTAAAGTTTGATTCTACCATTTAATTTAGGTGAGATATGGTTCCAAGTCGTTTTTCAAGTTGTAAACACGATTTTCTGCGTTATTAGAGTCTGAAACGAACTTGTTCGTTTACTCGCCTAAAAATTGAGATATTTTAAAATTGTTTAAACTTCTAAACTTTACTCAAGGTACAAACCCTATGTTCATTTAAACTTAAAGCTACCATTTAATTTAGGTAAAATATGGTCCCAAGTCGTATTTAAATTTAAAATACGATTTCTGCGTTATTAGAGTCTGAAAAGAACATTTTTCGTTTACTCGCCTAAATATAGTGATATTTTAAAATTGATTAAACTTTTCAACAATACCCTAGGTACAAACTTTACGTTTGGTTAAAGTTTGATTCTACCATTTAATTTAGTTGAGATATGGTTCCAAGTCGTTTTTCAACTTGTAAACAGAATTTTCTGCGTTATTAGAGTCTGAAACGAACATTTTTCGTTTATTCGCCTAAATATAGTGATATTTTAAAATTGTTTAAACTTCTAAACTTTACTCAAGGTACAAACACTACGTTCATTTAAACTTTGAATCTACCATTTCATTTAGGTAAAATATGGTCCCAAGTCGTATTTAAATTTGAAATACGATTTCTGCAGTATTAGAGTCTGAAAAGAACATTTTTCGTTTACTCGCCTAAATATAATGATATTTTAAAATTGATTAAACTTTTCATCAATACCCTAGGTATTGTTCTAAACTTTGCTCAAGGTACAAACACTACGTTCATTTAAACTTTGAATTTACCATTTAATTTAGGTAAAATATGGTCCCAAGTGGTATTTAAATTTGAAATACGATTTCTGCGTTATTAGAGTCTGAAACGATCTTTTTCGTTTACTCGAATAAAAATTGAGATATTTTAAAATTGTTTAACTTCTAAACTTTGCTCAAGGTACAAACACTACGTTCATTAAAACTTTGAATCTAACATTTCATTTAGGTAAAATATGGTCCCAAGTCTTGAAACACGATTTCTGCGTTATTAGAGTCTGAAAAGAACATTTTTCGTTTACTCGCCTAAATATAGTTATATTTTAAAATTGATTAAACTTTTCAACAATACCCTAGGTACAAACTGTACGTTTGGTTAAAGTTTGATTCTACCATTTAATTTAGTTGAGATATGGTTCCAAGTCGATTTTCAACTTGTAAACAGAATTTTCTGCGTTATTAGAGTCTGAAACGACCTTTTTCGTTTACTCGCCTAAAAATTGAGATATTTCAAAATTGTTTAAACTTCTAAACTTTACTCAAGGTACAAACACTACGTTCATTTAAACTTTGAATCTACCATTTCATTTAGGTAAAATATGGTCCCAAGTCGTATTTAAATTTGAAATACGATTTCTGCAGTATTAGGGTCTGAAAAGAACATTTTTCGTTTACTCGCCTAAATATAATGATATTTTAAAATTGATTAAACTTTTCAACAATACCCTCGGTACAAACTGTACGTTTGGTTAAAGTTTGATTCTACCATTTAATTTAGTTGAGATATGGTTCCAAGTCGTTTTACAACTTGTAAACACAATTTTCTGCGTTATTAGAATCTGAAACGAACTTTTTCGTTTACTCGCCTAAAAATTGAGATATTTTAAAATTGTTCTAAACTTTGCTCAAGGTACAAACACTACATTCATTTAAACTTTGAATCTACCATTTAATTTAGGTAAAATATGGACCCAAGTCGTATTTCAACTTGGAACACGATTTCTGCGTTATTAGAGTCTGAAAAGAACATTTTTCGTATACTCGCCTAAATATAGTGATATTTTAATATTGATTAAATTTCTAAACTTTACTGAAGGTACAAACACTACGTTCATTTAAACTTTGAATCTACCATTTAATTTAGGTAAAATAAGGTTCAAATTTGTATTTCAACTTGAAACTCGATTTCTGCGTTATTATAGTCTGATAAGAACATTTTTCGTATACTCGCCTAAAAATTGAGATATTTTATAATTGTTTAAACTTCTAAACTTTACTGAAGGTACAAACACTACGTTCATTTAAACTTTGAATCTACCATTTCATTTAGGTAAAATATTGACCCAAGTGGTATTTAAATTTGAAATACGATTTCTGCGTTATTAGAGTCTGAAACGACCTTTTTCGTTTACTCGCCTAAAAATTGAGATATTTTAAAATTGTTCTAAACTTTGCTCAAGGTACAAACACTACATTCATTTAAACTTAGAATCTACCATTTAATTTAGGTAAAATATGGACCCAAGTCGTATTTCAACTTGGAACACGATTTCTGCGTTATTAGAGTCTGAAAAGAACATTTTTCGTATAATCGCCTAAATATAGTGATATTTTAATATTGATTAAACTTTTCAACAATACCCTAGGTACAAACTTTACGTTTGGTTAAAGTTTGATTCTACCATTTAATTTAGGTAAAATATGGACCCATGTCGTATTTCAACTTGGAACACGATTTCTGCGTTATTAGAGTCTGAAAAGAACATTTTTCGTATACTCGCCTAAAAATTGAGATATTTTAAAATTGCTTAAACTTCTAAACTTTACTGAAGGTACAAACACTACGTTCATTTAAACTTTGAATCTACCATTTAATTTAGGTAAAATATGGTTCAAAGTCGTATTTCAACTTGAAACACGATTTCTGCGCTATTATTGTCTGAAAAGAACATTTTTCGTATACTCGCCTAAATATAGTGATATTTTAAAATTGATTAAACTGTTCAACAATACCCTAGGTACAAACTTTACGTTTGGTTAAAGTTTGATTCTACCATTTAATTTAGTTGAGATATGGTTCCAAGTCGTTTTTCAACTTGTAAACAGAATTTTCTGCGTTATTAGAGTCTGAAACGAACATTTTTCGTTTATTCGCCTAAATATAGTGATATTTTAAAATTGTTTAAACTTCCAAACTTTACTCAAGGTACAAACACTACGTTTATTTAAACTTTGAATCTACCATTTCATTTAGGTAAAATATGGTCCCAAGTCGTATTTAAATTTTAAATACGATTTCTGCAGTATTAGAGTCTGAAAGAACATTTTTCGTTTACTCGCCTAAATATAGTGATATTTTAAAATTGATTAATCTGTTCAACAATACCCTAGGTACAAACTTTACGTTTGGTTAAAGTTTGATTCTACCATTTAATTTGGGTGAGATATGGTTCCAAGTTGTTTTTCAAGTTGTAAACACGATTTTCTGCTTTATAGAGTCTGAAACGAACTTTTTCGTTTACTCGCCTAAAAATTGAGATATTTTAAAATTGTTTAAACTTCTAAACTTTACTCAAGGTACAAACCCTATGTTCATTTAAACTTAAAACTACCATTTAATTTAGGTAAAATATGGTCCCAAGTCGTATTTAAATTTAAAATACGATTTCTGCGTTATTAGGGTCAGAAAAGAACATTTTTCGTTTACTCGCCTAAATATAGTGATATTTTTAAATTGATTAAACTTTTCAATAATACCCTAGGTAAACTTTACGTTTGGTTAAAGTTTGATTCTACCATTTAATTTAGTTGAGATATGGTTCCAAGTCGTTTTTCAACTTGTAAACAGAATTTTCTGCGTTATTAGAGTCTGAAACGAACATTTTTCGTTTATTCGTCTAAATATAGTGATATTTTAAAATTGTTTAAACTTCTAAACTTTACTCAAGGTACAAACACTACGTTCATTTAAACTTTGAATCTACCATTTCATTTAGGTAAAATATGATCCCAAGTGGTATTTAAATTTGAAATACGATTTCTGCGTTATTAGAGTCTGAAACGACCTTTTTCGTTTACCCGCCTAAAAATTGAGATATTTTAAAATTGTTTAACTTCTAAACTTTGCTCAAGGTACAAACACTACGTTCATTTAAACTTTAAATCTACCATTTAATTTAGGTTAAATATGGTCCCAAGTCGTATTTAAACTTGAAACACGATTTCTGCGTTATTAGAGTCTGAAACGACCTTTTTCGTTTACTCGCCTAAAAATTGAGATATTTTAAAATTGTTTAAACTACTATCCTTTGGTCAAGGTACAAACACTACGTTCATTTAAACTTTGAATCTACCATATCATTTAGGTAAAATATGGCCCCAAATCGTATTTAAATTTGAAATACGATTTCTACGTTATTAGAATCTGAAAGAACATTTTTCGTTTACTCGCCTAAATATAGTGATATTTTAAAATTGATTAATCTGTTCAACAATACCCTAGGTACAAACTTTACGTTTGGTTAAAGTTTGATTCTACCATTTAATTTAGGTGAGATATGGTTCCAAGTCGTTTTTCAACTTGTAAACAGAATTTTCTGCGTTATTAGAGTCTGAAACGAACATTTTTCGTTTATTCGCCTAAATATAGTGATATTTTAAAATTGTTTAAACTTCTAAACTTTACTCAAGGTACAAACACTACGTTCATTTAAACTTTGAATCTACCATTTCATTTAGGTAAAATATGGTCCCAAGTCGTATTTAAATTTGAAATACGATTTCTGCAGTATTAGAGTCTGAAAAGAACATTTTTCGTATACTCGCCTAAATATAGTGATATTTTAAAATTAATTAAACTGTTCAACAATACCCTAGGTACAAACTTTACGTTTGGTTAAAGTTTGATTCTACCAATTAATTTAGTTGAGATTATGGTTCCAAGTCGTTTTTCAACTTGTAAACAGAATTTTCTACGTTATTAGAGTCTGAAACGACCTTTTTCGTTTACTCGCCTAAAAATTGAGATATTTTAAAATTGTTTAAACTTCTAAACTTTACTCAAAGTACAAACACTACGTTCATTTAAACTTTGAATCTACCATTTCATTTAGGTATTATTTAATCCAAAGTAGTATTTCAAATTGAAACGATTTCTGCGTTGCTAGAGTCCGAAACGAACTTTTTCGTTTACTCGCCTAAAAATTGAGATATTTTAAAATTGTTTAAACTTCTATACTTTACTCAAGGTACAAACACTACTTTCATTTAAACTTTGAATCTGCCATTTCATTTAGGTAAAATATGGTCCCAAGTCGTATTTCAACTTGAAACACGATTTCTGCGTTATTAGAGTCTGAAAAGAACATTTTTCGTATACTCGCCTAAATATAGTGATATTTTAATGTTGATTAAACTTTTCAACAATACCCTAGGTACAAACTTTACGTTTGGTTAAAGTTTGATTCTACCATTTATTTTAGTTGAGATATGGTTCCAAGTCGTTTTTCAGTTGAAACAGAATTTTCTGTGTTATTAGAGTCTGAAACCAACATTTTTCGTTTACTCGCCTAAATATAGTGATATTTTAAAGTTGTTTAAACTTCTAAACTTTACTCAAGGTACAAACCCTACTTTCATTTAAACTTTGAATCTACCAATTCATTTAGGTAAAATATGGTCCCAAGTCGTATTTAAATTTGAAATACGATTTCTGCTGTATTAGAGTCTGAAAAGAACATTTTTCGTATACTCGCCTAAATATAGTGATATTTTAATATTGATTAAACTTTTCAACAATACCCTAGGTACAAACATTACGTTTGGTTAAAGTTTGATTCTACCATTTAATTCAGGTAAAATATGGACCCAAGTCGTATTTCAACTTGGAACACGTTTTCTGCGTTATTAGAGTCTGAAACGATCTTTTTCGTTTACTCGCCTAAAAATTGAGATATTTAAAAATTGTTTAAACTTCTAAACTTTGCTCAAGGTACAAACACTACGTTCATTTAAACTTTGAATCTACCATTTAATTTAGGTAAAAAATGGACCCAAGTCGTATTTCAACTTGGAATTCGATTTCTGCGTTATTAGAGTTTGAAACGAACTTTTTTCGTTTACTCGCCTAAATATAGTGATATTTTAATATTGTTTAAACTACTAAACTTTGCTCAAGGTACAAACACTACGTTCATTTAAACTTTGATTCTACCATTTAATTTAGGTAAAATATGGACATAAGTCGTATTTCAACTTGGAACACGATTTTTGCGTTATTAGAGTCTGAAACGAACTTTTTCGTTTACTCGCCTAAAAATTGAGATATTTTAAAATTGTTTAAACTTCTAAACTTTGCTCAATGTACAAACACTACGTTCATTTAAACTTTGAATCTACCATTTAATTTAGGTAAAATATGGACCCAAATCGTATTTAAATTTGAAATACGATTTCTGCGTGATTAGAGTCTGAAACGACCTTTTTCGTTTACTCGCCTAAAAATTGAGATATTTTAAAATTGTTCTAAACTTTACTGAAGGTACAAACACTACGTTCATTTAAACTTTGAATCTACCATTTAATTTAGGTAAAATATGGTCCCAAGTCATATTTCAACTTGAAACACGATTTCTGCGTTATTAGAGTCTGAAAAGAACATTTTTCGTATACTCGCCTAAATATAGTGATATTTTAATATTGATTAAACTTTTCAACAATACCCTAGGTACAAACATTACGTTTGGTTAAAGTTTGATTCTACCATTTAATTCAGGTAAAATATAGACCCAAGTCGTATTTCAACTTGGAACACGTTTTCTGCGTTATTAGAGTCTGAAACGAACTTTTTCGTTTACTCGTCTAAAAATTGAGATATTTTAAAATTGTTTAAACTTCTAAACTTTGCTCAAGGTACAAACACTACGTTCATTTAAACTTTGAATCTAACATTTATTTAGGTAAAATATGGACCCAAGTCGTATTTCAACTTGGAACACGATTTCTGCGTTATTAGAGTTTGAATCGAACTTTTTTCGTTTACTCGCCTAAACATAGTGATATTTTAAAATTGTTTAAACTTCTAAACTTTACTAAAGGTACAAACACTACGTTCATTTAAACTTTGAATCTACCATTTAATTTAGGTAAAATATGGTCCCAAGTCGTATTTCAACTTGAAACACGATTTCTGCGTTATTAGAGTCTGAAAAGAACATTTTTCGTATACTCGCCTAAAAATTGAGATATTTTAAAATTGTTTAAACTTCTAAATTTTACTGAAGGTACAAACACTACGTTCATTTAAACTTTGAATCTACCATTTAATTTAGGTATTATATGGTCCAAAAAGTATTACAAATTGAAACACGATTTCTGCGTTGCTAGAGTCCGAAACGAACTTTTTCGTTTACTCGCCTAAAAATTGAGATATTTTAAAATTGTTTAAACTTCTATACTTTACTCAAGGTACAAACACTACTTTCATTTAAACTTTGAATCTGCCATTTCATTTAGGTAAAATATGGTCCCAAGTCGTATTTCAACTTGGAACACGATTTCTGCGTTATTAGAGTCTGGAAAGAACATTTTTCGTATACTCGCCTAAATATAGTGATATTTTAATGTTGATTAAACTTTTCAACAATACCCTAGGTACAAACTTTACGTTTGGTTAAAGTTTGATTCTACCATTTATTTTAGTTGAGATATGGTTCCAAGTCGTTTTTCAGTTGAAACAGAATTTTCTGTGTTATTAGAGTCTGAAACGAACATTTTTCGTTTACTCGCCTAAATATAGTGATATTTTAAAATTGTTTAAACTTCTAAACTTTACTCAAGGTACAAACCCTACTTTCATTTAAACTTTGAATCTACCAATTCATTTATGTAAAATATGGTCCCAAGTCGTATTTAAATTTGAAATACGATTTCTGCAGTATTAGTGTCTGAAAAGAACATTTTTCGTTTACTCGCCTAAATATAATGATATTTTAAAATTGATTAAACTTTTCAACAATACCCTAGGTACAAACTTTACGTTTGTTAAAGTTTGATTCTACCATTTAATTTAGGTGAGATATGGTTCCAAGTCGTTTTACAACTTGTAAACACAATTTTCTGCGTTATTAGAATCTGAAACGAACTTTTTCGTTTACTCGCCTAAAAATTGAGATATTTTAAAATTGTTCTAAACTTTGCTCAAGGTACAAACACTACGTTCATTTAAACTTTGAATCTACCATTTAATTTAGGTAAAATATGGACCCAAGTCGTATTTCAACTTGGAACACGATTTCTGCGTCATTAGAGTTTGAAACGAACTTTTTTCGTTTACTCGCCTAAACATAGTGATATTTTAAAATTGTTTAAACTTCTAAACTTTACTGAAGGTACAAACACTACGTTCATTTAAACTTTGAATCTACCATTTAATTTAGGTAAAATATGGCCCCAAGTCGTATTTCATCTTGAAACACGATTTTTGCGTTATTAGAGTCTGAAAAGAACTTTTCTCGTATACTCGCCTAAATATAGTGATATTTTAATATTGATTAAACTTTTCAACAATACCCTAGGTACAAACTTTACGTTTGGTTAAAGTTTGATTCTACCATTTAATTTAGTTGAGATATGGTTCCAAGTCGTTTTTCAACTTGTAAACAGACTTTTCTGTTTTATTAGAGTCTGAAACGAACATTTTTTGTTTAGTCGCCTAAATATAGTGATATTTTAAAATTGTTTAAGCTTCTAAACTTTACTCAAGGTACAAACACTACTTTCATTTAAACTTTGAATCTACCATTTCATTTAGGTAAAATATGGTCCCAAGTCGTATTTAAATTTGAAATACGATTTCTGCAGTATTAGAGTCTGAAAAGAACATTTTTCGTTTACTCGCCTAAATATAATGATATTTTAATATTGATTAAACTTTTCAACAATACCCTAGGTACAAACTTTACATTTGGTTAAAGTTTGATTCTACCATTTAATTTAGGTGAGATATGGTTCCAAGTCGTTTTACAACTTGTAAACACAATTTTCTGCGTTATTAGAATCTGAAAAGAACTTTTTCGTTTACTCGCCTAAAAATTGAGATATTTTAAAATTGTTCTAAACTTTGCTCAAGGTACAAACACTACGTTCATTTAAACTTTGAATCTACCATTTAATTTAGGTAAAATATGGTCCCAAGTCGTATTTAAATTTAAAATACGATTTCTGCGTTATTAGAGTCTGAAAAGAACATTTTTCGTTTATTCGCCTAAATATAGTGATATTTTATAATTGTTTAAACTTCTAAACTTTACTCAAGGTACAAACACTACGTTCATTTAAACTTTGAATCTACCATTTCATTTAGGTAAAATATGGTCCCAAGTCGTATTTAAATTTGAAATACGATTTCTGCAGTATTAGAGTCTGAAAAGAACATTTTTCGTTTACTCGCCTAAATATAATGATATTTTAAAATTGATTAAACTTTTCAACAATACCCTAGGTACAAACTTTACATTTGGTTAAAGTTTGATTCTACCATTTAATTTAGGTGAGATATGGTTCCAAGTCGTTTTACAACTTGTAAACACAATTTTCTGCGTTATTAGAATCTGAAAAGAACTTTTTCGTTTACTCGCCTAAAAATTGAGATATTTTAAATTTGTTCTAAACTTTGCTCAAGGTACAAACACTACGTTCATTTAAACTTTGAATCTACCATTTAATTTAGGTAAAATATGGTTCAAAGTCGTATTTCAACTTGGAACACGTTTTCTGTGTTATTAGAGTGTGAAACGAACTTTTTCGTTTACTCGCCTAAATATAGTGATATTTTAAAATTGATTATACTGTTCAACAATACCCTAGGTACAAACTTTACGTTTGGTTAAAGTTTGATTCTACCATTTAATTTAGGTGAGATATGGTTCCAAGTCGTTTTTCAAGTTGTAAACACGATTTTCTGCGTTATTAGAGTCTGAAACGAACTTTTTCGTTGACTCGCCTAAAAATTTAGATATTTTAAAATTGTTTAAACTTCTAAACTTTACTCAAGGTACAAACCCTATGTTCATTTAAACTTAAAACTACCATTTAATTTAGGTAAAATATGGTCCCAAGTGGTATTTAAATTTAAAACACGATTTCTGCGTTATTAGAGTCTGAAACGACCTTTTTCCTTTACTCGCCTAAAAATTGAGATATTTTAAAATTGTTTAACTTCTAAACTTTGCTCAAGGTACAAACACTACGTTCATTTAAACTTTGAATCTACCATTTCATTTAGGTAAAATATGGACCCAAGTCGTATTTCAACTTGGAACACGTTTTCTGCGTTATTAGAGTCTGAAACGAACTTTTTCGTTTACTCGCCTAAAAATTGAGATATTTTAAAATTGTTTAAACTTCTAAACTTTGCTCAAGGTACAAACACTACGTTCATTTAAACTTTGAATCTACCATTTAATTTAGGTAAAATATGGTCCCAAGTGGTATTTAAATTTGAAATACGATTTCTGCAGTATTAGAGTCTGAAAAGAACATTTTTCGTATACTCGCCTAAATATAGTGATATTTTAAAATTAATTAAACTGTTCAACAATACCCTAGGTACAAACTTTACGTTTGGTTAAAGTTTGATTCTACCAATTAATTTAGTTGAGATTATGGTTCCAAGTCGTTTTTCAACTTGTAAACAGAATTTTCTACGTTATTAGAGTCTGAAACGACCTTTTTCGTTTACTCGCCTAAAAATTGAGATATTTTAAAATTGTTTAAACTTCTAAACTTTACTCAAAGTACAAACACTACGTTCATTTAAACTTTGAATCTACCATTTCATTTAGGTAAAATATGGCCCCAAATCGTATTTAAATTTGAAATACGATTTCTACGTTATTAGAATCTGAAAGAACATTTTTCGTTTACTCGCCTAAATATAGTGATATTTTAAAATTGATTAATCTGTTCAACAATACCCTAGGTACAAACTTTACGTTTGGTTAAAGTTTGATTCTACCATTTAATTTAGGTGAGATATGGTTCCAAGTCGTTTTTCAACTTGTAAACAGAATTTTTTGCGTTATTAGAGTCTGAAACGAACATTTTTCGTTTATTCGCCTAAATATAGTGATATTTTAAAATTGTTTAAACTTCTAAACTTTACTCAAGGTACAAACACTACGTTCATTTAAACTTTGAATCTACCATTTCATTTAGGTAAAATATGGTCCCAAGTCGTATTTAAATTTGAAATACGATTTCTGCAGTATTAGAGTCTGAAAAGAACATTTTTCGTATACTCGCCTAAATATAGTGATATTTTAAAATTAATTAAACTGTTCAACAATACCCTAGGTACAAACTTTACGTTTGGTTAAAGTTTGATTCTACCAATTAATTTAGTTGAGATTATGGTTCCAAGTCGTTTTTCAACTTGTAAACAGAATTTTCTACGTTATTAGAGTCTGAAACGACCTTTTTCGTTTACTCGCCTAAAAATTGAGATATTTTAAAATTGTTTAAACTTCTAAACTTTACTCAAAGTACAAACACTACGTTCATTTAAACTTTGAATCTACCATTTCATTTAGGTATTATTTAATCCAAAGTAGTATTTCAAATTGAAACGATTTCTGCGTTGCTAGAGTCCGAAACGAACTTTTTCGTTTACTCGCCTAAAAATTGAGATATTTTAAAATTGTTTAAACTTCTATACTTTACTCAAGGTACAAACACTACTTTCATTTAAACTTTGAATCTGCCATTTCATTTAGGTAAAATATGGTCCCAAGTCGTATTTCAACTTGAAACACGATTTCTGCGTTATTAGAGTCTGAAAAGAACATTTTTCGTATACTCGCCTAAATATAGTGATATTTTAATGTTGATTAAACTTTTCAACAATACCCTAGGTACAAACTTTACGTTTGGTTAAAGTTTGATTCTACCATTTATTTTAGTTGAGATATGGTTCCAAGTCGTTTTTCAGTTGAAACAGAATTTTCTGTGTTATTAGAGTCTGAAACCAACATTTTTCGTTTACTCGCCTAAATATAGTGATATTTTAAAGTTGTTTAAACTTCTAAACTTTACTCAAGGTACAAACCCTACTTTCATTTAAACTTTGAATCTACCAATTCATTTAGGTAAAATATGGTCCCAAGTCGTATTTAAATTTGAAATACGATTTCTGCTGTATTAGAGTCTGAAAAGAACATTTTTCGTATACTCGCCTAAATATAGTGATATTTTAATATTGATTAAACTTTTCAACAATACCCTAGGTACAAACATTACGTTTGGTTAAAGTTTGATTCTACCATTTAATTCAGGTAAAATATGGACCCAAGTCGTATTTCAACTTGGAACACGTTTTCTGCGTTATTAGAGTCTGAAACGATCTTTTTCGTTTACTCGCCTAAAAATTGAGATATTTAAAAATTGTTTAAACTTCTAAACTTTGCTCAAGGTACAAACACTACGTTCATTTAAACTTTGAATCTACCATTTAATTTAGGTAAAAAATGGACCCAAGTCGTATTTCAACTTGGAATTCGATTTCTGCGTTATTAGAGTTTGAAACGAACTTTTTTCGTTTACTCGCCTAAATATAGTGATATTTTAATATTGTTTAAACTACTAAACTTTGCTCAAGGTACAAACACTACGTTCATTTAAACTTTGATTCTACCATTTAATTTAGGTAAAATATGGACATAAGTCGTATTTCAACTTGGAACACGATTTTTGCGTTATTAGAGTCTGAAACGAACTTTTTCGTTTACTCGCCTAAAAATTGAGATATTTTAAAATTGTTTAAACTTCTAAACTTTGCTCAATGTACAAACACTACGTTCATTTAAACTTTGAATCTACCATTTAATTTAGGTAAAATATGGACCCAAATCGTATTTAAATTTGAAATACGATTTCTGCGTGATTAGAGTCTGAAACGACCTTTTTCGTTTACTCGCCTAAAAATTGAGATATTTTAAAATTGTTCTAAACTTTACTGAAGGTACAAACACTACGTTCATTTAAACTTTGAATCTACCATTTAATTTAGGTAAAATATGGTCCCAAGTCATATTTCAACTTGAAACACGATTTCTGCGTTATTAGAGTCTGAAAAGAACATTTTTCGTATACTCGCCTAAATATAGTGATATTTTAATATTGATTAAACTTTTCAACAATACCCTAGGTACAAACATTACGTTTGGTTAAAGTTTGATTCTA
The DNA here is from genome assembly GCA_947425015.1 of Pterostichus niger. Lineage (NCBI taxonomy): Eukaryota > Metazoa > Arthropoda > Insecta > Coleoptera > Carabidae > Pterostichus > Pterostichus niger. Next base: position 17,629,706 of record OX380337.1, read on the forward strand.
CCATTTAATTCAGGTAAAATATAGACCCAAGTCGTATTTCAACTTGGAACACGTTTTCTGCGTTATTTGAGTCTGAAACGAACTTTTTCGTTTACTCGTCTAAAAATTGAGATATTTTAAAATTGTTTAAACTTCTAAACTTTGCTCAAGGTACAAACACTACGTTCATTTAAACTTTGAATCTACCATTTATTTAGGTAAAATATGGACCCAAGTCGTATTTCAACTTGGAACACGATTTCTGCGTTATTAGAGTTTGAATCGAACTTTTTTCGTTTACTCGCCTAAACATAGTGATATTTTAAAATTGTTTAAACTTCTAAACTTTACTGAAGGTACAAACACTACGTTCATTTAAACTTTGAATCTACCATTTAATTTAGGTAAAATATGGTCCCAAGTCGTATTTCAACTTGAAACACGATTTCTGCGTTATTAGAGTCTGAAAAGAACATTTTTCGTATACTCGCCTAAAAATTGAGATATTTTAAAATTGTTTAAACTTCTAAATTTTACTGAAGGTACAAACACTACGTTCATTTAAACTTTGAATCTACCATTTAATTTAGGTATTATATGGTCCAAAAAGTATTACAAATTGAAACACGATTTCTGCGTTGCTAGAGTCCGAAACGAACTTTTTCGTTTACTCGCCTAAAAATTGAGATATTTTAAAATTGTTTAAACTTCTATACTTTACTCAAGGTACAAACACTACTTTCATTTAAACTTTGAATCTGCCATTTCATTTAGGTAAAATATGGTCCCAAGTCGTATTTCAACTTGGAACACGTTTTCTGCGTTATTAGAGTCTGAAACGATCTTTTTCGTTTACTCGCCTAAAAATTGAGATATTTAAAAATTGTTTAAACTTCTAAACTTTGCTCAAGGTACAAACACTACGTTCATTTAAACTTTGAATCTACCATTTAATTTAGGTAAAAAATGGACCCAAGTCGTATTTCAACTTGGAATTCGATTTCTGCGTTATTAGAGTTTGAAACGAACTTTTTTCGTTTACTCGCCTAAATATAGTGATATTTTAATATTGTTTAAACTACTAAACTTTGCTCAAGGTACAAACACTACGTTCATTTAAACTTTGATTCTACCATTTAATTTAGGTAAAATATGGACATAAGTCGTATTTCAACTTGGAACACGATTTTTGCGTTATTAGAGTCTGAAACGAACTTTTTCGTTTACTCGCCTAAAAATTGAGATATTTTAAAATTGTTTAAACTTCTAAACTTTGCTCAATGTACAAACACTACGTTCATTTAAACTTTGAATCTACCATTTAATTTAGGTAAAATATGGACCCAAATCGTATTTAAATTTGAAATACGATTTCTGCGTGATTAGAGTCTGAAACGACCTTTTTCGTTTACTCGCCTAAAAATTGAGATATTTTAAAATTGTTCTAAACTTTACTGAAGGTACAAACACTACGTTCATTTAAACTTTGAATCTACCATTTAATTTAGGTAAAATATGGTCCCAAGTCATATTTCAACTTGAAACACGATTTCTGCGTTATTAGAGTCTGAAAAGAACATTTTTCGTATACTCGCCTAAATATAGTGATATTTTAATATTGATTAAACTTTTCAACAATACCCTAGGTACAAACATTACGTTTGGTTAAAGTTTGATTCTACCATTTAATTCAGGTAAAATATAGACCCAAGTCGTATTTCAACTTGGAACACGTTTTCTGCGTTATTAGAGTCTGAAACGAACTTTTTCGTTTACTCGTCTAAAAATTGAGATATTTTAAAATTGTTTAAACTTCTAAACTTTGCTCAAGGTACAAACACTACGTTCATTTAAACTTTGAATCTACCATTTATTTAGGTAAAATATGGACCCAAGTCGTATTTCAACTTGGAACACGATTTCTGCGTTATTAGAGTTTGAATCGAACTTTTTTCGTTTACTCGCCTAAACATAGTGATATTTTAAAATTGTTTAAACTTCTAAACTTTACTGAAGGTACAAACACTACGTTCATTTAAACTTTGAATCTAACATTTAATTTAGGTAAAATATGGTCCCAAGTCGTATTTCAACTTGAAACACGATTTCTGCGTTATTAGAGTCTGAAAAGAACATTTTTCGTATACTCGCCTAAAAATTGAGATATTTTAAAATTGTTTAAACTTCTAAATTTTACTGAAGGTACAAACACTACGTTCATTTAAACTTTGAATCTACCATTTAATTTAGGTATTATATGGTCCAAAAAGTATTACAAATTGAAACACGATTTCTGCGTTGCTAGAGTCCGAAACGAACTTTTTCGTTTACTCGCCTAAAAATTGAGATATTTTAAAATTGTTTAAACTGCTATACTTTACTCAAGGTACAAACACTACTTTCATTTAAACTTTGAATCTGCCATTTCATTTAGGTAAAATATGGTCCCAAGTCGTATTTCAACTTGGAACACGATTTCTGCGTTATTAGAGTCTGGAAAGAACATTTTTCGTATACTCGCCTAAATATAGTGATATTTTAATGTTGATTAAACTTTTCAACAATACCCTAGGTACAAACTTTACGTTTGGTTAAAGTTTGATTCTACCATTTATTTTAGTTGAGATATGGTTCGCCTAAAAATTGAGATATTTTAAAATTGTTTAAACTTCTAAACTTTACTCTAGGTACAAACACTACGTTCATTTAAACTTTGAATCTACCATTTCATTTAGGTAAAATATGGTCCCAAATCGTATTTAAATTTGAAATACGATTTCTACGTTATTAGAGTCTGAAAGAACATTTTTCGTTTACTCGCCTAAATATAGTGATATTTTAAAATTGATTATACTGTTCAACAATACCCTAGGTACAAACTTTACGTTTGGTTAAAGTTTAATTCTACCATTTAATTTAGGTGAGATATGGTTCCAAGTCGTTTTTCAAGTTGTAAACACGATTTTCTGCGTTATTAGAGTCTGAAACGAACTTTTTCGTTTACTCGCCTAAAAATTGAGATATTTTAAAATTGTTTAAACTTCTAAACTTTACTCAAGGTACAAACCCTATGTTCATTTAAACTTAAAACTACCATTTAGTTTAGGTAAAATATGGTCCCAAGTGGTATTTAAATTTAAAATACGATTTCTGCGTTATTAGAGTCTGAAACGACCTTTTTCGTTTACTCGCCAAAAAATTGAGATATTTTAAAATTGTTTAACTTCTAAACTTTGCTCAAGGTACAAACACTACGTTCATTTAAACTTTGAATCTACCATTTCATTTAGGTAAAATATGGACCCAAGTCGTATTTCAACTTGGAACACGTTTTCTGCGTTATTAGAGTCTGAAACGAACTTTTTCGTTTACTCGCCTAAAAATTGATATATTTTAAAATTGTTTAAACTTCTAAACTTTGCTCAAGGTACAAACACTACGTTCATTTAAACTTTGAATCTACCATTTAATTTAGGTAAAATATGGTTCAAAGTCGTATTTCAACTTGGAACACGTTTTCTGCGTTATTAGAGTCTGAAACGAACTTTTTCGTTTACTCGCCTAAAAATTGATATATTTTAAAATTGTTTAAACTTCTAAACTTTGCTCAAGGTACAAACACTACGTTCATTTAAACTTTGAATCTACCATTTAATTTAGGTAAAATATGGTTCAAAGTCGTATTTCAACTTGGAACACGATTTCTGCGTTATTAGAGTCTGAAAAGAACATTTTTCGTTTACTCGCCTAAATATAGTGATATTTTAAAATTGATTAAACTTTTCAACAATACCCTCGGTACAAACTGTACGTTTGGTTAAAGTTTGATTCTACCATTTAATTTAGTTGAGATATGGTTCCAAGTCGTTTTTCAACTTGTAAACAGAATTTTCTGCGTTATTAGAGTCTGAAACGACGTTTTTCGTTTACTCGCCTAAAAATTGAGATATTTTAAAATTGTTTAAACTTCTAAACTTTATTCAAGGTACAAACACTACGTTCATTTAAACTTTGAATCTACCGTTTCATTTAGGTAAAATATAGTCCCAAGTCGTATTTAAATTTGAAATACGATTTCTACAGTATTAGAGTCTGAAAAGAACATTTTTCGTTTACTCGCCTAAAAATTGAGATATTTTAAAATTGTTTAAACTTCTAAACTTTACTTAAGGTACAAACACTACGTTCATTTAAACTTTGAATCTACCATTTAATTTAGGTAAAATATGGACCCAAATCGTATTTCAACTTGGAACACGATTTCTGCATTATTAGATTTTGAAACGAACTTTTTTCGTTTACTCGCCTAAACATAGTGATATTTTAAAATTGTTTAAACTTCTAAACTTTACTTAAGGTACAAACACTACGTTCATTTAAACTTTGAATCTACCATTTAATTTAGGTAAAATATGGTCCCAAGTCGTATTTCAACTTGAAACACGATTTCTGCGTTATTAGAGTCTGAAAAGAACATTTTTCGTATACTCGCCTAAATATAGTGATATTTTAATATTGATTAAACTTTTCAACAATACCCTAGGTACAAACTTTACGTTTGGTTAAAGTTTGATTCTACCATTTAATTCAGGTAAAATATGGACCCAAGTCGTATTTCAACTTGGAACACGATTTTTGCGATATTAGAGTCTGAAACGAACTTTTTCGTTTACTCGCCTAAAAATTGAGATATTTTAAAATTGTTTAAACTTCTAAACTTTGCTCAATGTACAAACACTACGTTCATTTAAACTTTGAATCTACCATTTAATTTAGGTAAAATATGGACCCAAATCGTATTTAAATTTGAAATACGATTTCTGCGTGATTAGAGTCTGAAACGACCTTTTTCGTTTACTCGCCTAAAAATTGAGATATTTTAAAATTGTTCTAAACTTTACTGAAGGTACAAACACTACGTTCATTTAAACTTTGAATCTACCATTTAATTTAGGTAAAATATGGTCCCAAGTCATATTTCAACTTGAAACACGATTTCTGCGTTATTAGAGTCTGAAAAGAACATTTTTCGTATACTCGCCTAAATATAGTGATATTTTAATATTGATTAAACTTTTCAACAATACCCTAGGTACAAACATTACGTTTGGTTAAAGTTTGATTCTACCATTTAATTCAGGTAAAATATAGACCCAAGTCGTATTTCAACTTGGAACACGTTTTCTGCGTTATTAGAGTCTAAAACGACCTTTTTCGTTTACTCGCCTAAAAATTGAGATATTTTAAAATTGTTTAAACTACTAAACTTTGCTCAAGGTACAAACACTACGTTCATTTAAACTTTGAATCTACCATTTCATTTAGGTAAAATATGGTCCCAAGTCGTATTTAAATTTAAAATACGATTTCTGCGTTATTAGAGTCTGAAAAGAACATTTTTCGTTTACTCGCCTAAATATAGTGATATTTTAAAATTGATTAAACTTTTCAACAATACCCTAGGTACAAACTTTACGTTTGGTTAAAGTTTGATTCTACCATTTAATTTAGGTAAAATATGGACCCATGTCGTATTTCAACTTGGAATACGATTTCTGCGTTATTAGAGTCTTAAAAGAACATTTTTCGTATACTCGCCTAAATATAGTGATATTTTAAAATTAATTAAACTGTTCAACAATACCCTAGGTACAAACATTACTTTTGGTTAAAGTTTGATTCTACCAATTAATTTAGTTGAGATTATGGTTCCAAGTCGTTTTTCAACTTGTAAACAGAATTTTCTGCGTTATTAGAGTCTGAAACGACCTTTTTCGTTTACTCGCCTAAAAATTGAGATATTTTAAAATTGTTTAAACTTCTAAACTTTACTCAAAGTACAAACACTACGTTCATTTAAACTTTGAATCTACCATTTCATTTAGGTAAAATATGGTCCCAAATCGTATTTAAATTTGAAATACGATTTCTACGTTATTAGAGTCTGAAAGAACATTTTTCGTTTACTCGCCTAAATATAGTGATATTTTAAAATTGATTATACTGTTCAACAATACCCTAGGTACAAACTTTACGTTTGGTTAAAGTTTGATTCTACCATTTAATTTAGGTGAGATATGGTTCCAAGTCGTTTTTCAAGTTGTAAACACGATTTTCTGCGTTATTAGAGTCTGAAACGACCTTTTTCCTTTACTCGCCTAAAAATTGAGATATTTTAAAATTGTTTAACTTCTAAACTTTGCTCAAGGTACAAACACTACGTTCATTTAAACTTTGAATCTACCATTTCATTTAGGTAAAATATGGACCCAAGTCGTATTTCAACTTGGAACCCGTTTTCTGCGTTATTAGAGTCTGAAACGAACTTTTTCGTTTACTCGCCTAAAAATTGAGATATTTTAAAATTGTTTAAACTTCTAAACTTTGCTCAAGGTACAAACACTACGTTCATTTAAACTTTGAATCTACCATTTAATTTAGGTAAAATATGGTCCCAAGTGGTATTTAAATTTGAAATACGATTTCTGCGTTATTAGAGTCTGAAACGACCTTTTTCGTTTACTCGCCTAAAAATTGAGATATTTTAAAATTGTTTAACTTCTAAACTTTGCTCAAGGTACAAACACTACGTTCATTTAAACTTTGAATCTACCATTTCATTTAGGTAAAGTATGGTCCCAAGTCGTATTTAAACTTGAAACACGATTTCTGCGTTATTAGAGTCTAAAACGACCTTTTTCGTTTACTCGCCTAAAAATTGAGATATTTTAAAATTGTTTAAACTACTAAACTTTGCTCAAGGTACAAACACTACGTTCATTTAAACTTTGAATCTACCATTTCATTTAGGTAAAATATGGTCCCAAGTCGTATTTAAATTTAAAATACGATTTCTGCGTTATTAGAGTCTGAAAAGAACATTTTTCGTTTACTCGCCTAAATATAGTGATATTTTAAAATTGATTAAACTTTTCAACAATACCCTAGGTACAAACTTTACGTTTGGTTAAAGTTTGATTCTACCATTTAATTTAGGTAAAATATGGACCCATGTCGTATTTCAACTTGGAATACGATTTCTGCGTTATTAGAGTCTGAAAAGAACATTTTTCGTATACTCGCCTAAATATAGTGATATTTTAAAATTAATTAAACTGTTCAACAATACCCTAGGTACAAACTTTACGTTTGGTTAAAGTTTGATTCTACCAATTAATTTAGTTGAGATTATGGTTCCAAGTCGTTTTTCAACTTGTAAACAGAATTTTCTGCCTTATTAGAGTCTGAAACGACCTTTTTCGTTTACTCGCCTAAAAATTGAGATATTTTAAAATTGTTTAAACTTCTAAACTTTACTCTAGGTACAAACACTACGTTCATTTAAACTTTGAATCTACCATTTCATTTAGGTAAAATATGGTCCCAAATCGTATTTAAATTTGAAATACGATTTCTACGTTATTAGAGTCTGAAAGAACATTTTTCGTTTACTCGCCTAAATATAGTGATATTTTAAAATTGATTATACTGTTCAACAATACCCTAGGTACAAACTTTACGTTTGGTTAAAGTTTAATTCTACCATTTAATTTAGGTGAGATATGGTTCCAAGTCGTTTTTCAAGTTGTAAACACGATTTTCTGCGTTATTAGAGTCTGAAACGAACTTTTTCGTTTACTCGCCTAAAAATTGAGATATTTTAAAATTGTTTAACTTCTAAACTTTACTCAAGGTACAAACCCTATGTTCATTTAAACTTAAAACTACCATTTAATTTAGGTAAAATATGGTCCCAAGTGGTATTTAAATTTAAAATACGATTTCTGCGTTATTAGAGTCTGAAACGACCTTTTTCGTTTACTCGCCTAAAAATTGAGATATTTTAAAATTGTTTAACTTCTAAACTTTGCTCAAGGTACAAACACTACGTTCATTTAAACTTTGAATCTACCATTTCATTTAGGTAAAATATGGTCCCAAGTCGTATTTAAACTTGAAACACGATTTCTGCGTTATTAGAGTCTGAAAAGAACATTTTTCGTTTACTCGCCTAAATATAGTGTTATTTTAAAATTGATTAAACTTTTCAACAATACCCTAGGTACAAACTGTACGTTTGGTTAAAGTTTGATTCTACCATTTAATTTAGTTGAGATATGGTTCCAAGTCGTTTTTCAACTTGTAAACAGAATTTTCTGCGTTATTAGAGTCTGAAACGACCTTTTTCGTTTACTCGCCTAAAAATTGAGATATTTTAAAATTGTTTAAACTTCTAAACTTTACTCAAGGTACAAACACTACGTTCATTTAAACTTTGAATTTACCATTTCATTTAGGTAAAATATGGTCCCAAATCGTATTTAAATTTGAAATACGATTTCTACGTTATTAGAGTCTGAAAGAACATTTTTCGTTTACTCGCCTAAATATAGTGATATTTTAAAATTGATTATACTGTTCAACAATACCCTAGGTACAAACTTTACGTTTGGTTAAAGTTTAATTCTACCATTTAATTTAGGTGAGATATGGTTCCAAGTCGTTTTTCAAGTTGTAAACACGATTTTCTGCGTTATTAGAGTCTGAAACGAACTTTTTCGTTTACTCGCCTAAAAATTGAGATATTTTAAAATTGTTTAAACTTCTAAACTTTACTCAAGGTACAAACCCTATGTTCATTTAAACTTAAAACTACCATTTAATTTAGGTAAAATATGGTCCCAAGTGGTATTTAAATTTAAAATACGATTTCTGCGTTATTAGAGTCTGAAACGACCTTTTTCGTTTACTCGCCTAAAAATTGAGATATTTTAAAATTGTTTAACTTCTAAACTTTGCTCAAGGTACAAACACTACGTTCATTTAAACTTTGAATCTACCATTTCATTAAAGTAAAATATGGTCCCAAGTCGTATTTAAACTTGAAACACGATTTCTGCGTTATTAGAGTCTGAAAAGAACATTTTTCGTTTACTCGCCTAAATATAGTGATATTTTAAAATTGATTAAACTTTTCAACAATACCCTAGGTACAAACTGTACGTTTGGTTAAAGTTTGATTCTACCATTTAATTTAGTTGAGATATGGTTCCAAGTCGTTTTTCAACTTGTAAACACGATTTTCTGCGTTATTAGAGTCTGAAACGAACTTTTTCGTTTACTCGCCTAAAAATTGAGATATTTTAAAATTGTTTAAACTTCTAAACTTTGCTCAAGGTACAAACACTACGTTCATTTAAACTTTGAATCTACCATTTAATTTAGGTAAAATATGGTTCAAAGTCGTATTTCAACTTGGAACACGTTTTCTGCGTTATTAGAGTCTGAAACGAACTTTTTCGTTTACTCGCCTAAATATAGTGATATTTTAAAATTGATTAAACTTTTCAACAATACCCTCGGTACAAACTGTACGTTTGGTTAAAGTTTGATTCTACCATTTAATTTAGTTGAGATATGGTTCCAAGTCGTTTTTCAACTTGTAAACAGAATTTTCTGCGTTTTAGAGTCTGAAACGACCTTTTTCGTTTACTCGCCTAAAAATTGAGATATTTTAAAATTGTTTAAACTTCTAAACTTTACTCAAGGTACAAACACTACGTTCATTTAAACTTTGAATCTACCATTTCATTTAGGTAAAATATGGTCCCAAATCGTATTTAAATTTGAAATACGATTTCTACGTTATTAGAGTCTGAAAGAACATTTTTCGTTTACTCGCCTAAATATAGTGATATTTTAAAATTGATTATACTGTTCAACAATACCCTAGGTACAAACTTTACGTTTGGTTAAAGTTTAATTCTACCATTTAATTTAGGTGAGATATGGTTCCAAGTCGTTTTTCAAGTTGTAAACACGATTTTCTGCGTTATTAGAGTCTGAAACGAACTTTTTCGTTTACTCGCCTAAAAATTGAGATATTTTAAAATTGTTTAAACTTCTAAACTTTACTCAAGGTACAAACCCTATGTTCATTTAAACTTAAAACTACCATTTAATTTAGGTAAAATATGGTCCCAAGTGGTATTTAAATTTAAAATACGATTTCTGCGTTATTAGAGTCTGAAACGACCTTTTTCGTTTACTCGCCTAAAAATTGAGATATTTTAAAATTGTTTAACTTCTAAACTTTGCTCAAGGTACAAACACTACGTTCATTTAAACTTTGAATCTACCATTTCATTAAAGTAAAATATGGTCCCAAGTCGTATTTAAACTTGAAACACGATTTCTGCGTTATTAGAGTCTGAAAAGAACATTTTTCGTTTACTCGCCTAAATATAGTGATATTTTAAAATTGATTAAACTTTTCAACAATACCCTAGGTACAAACTGTACGTTTGGTTAAAGTTTGATTCTACCATTTAATTTAGTTGAGATATGGTTCCAAGTCGTTTTTCAACTTGTAAACAGAATTTTCTGCGTTATTAGCGTCTGAAACGAACATTTTTCGTTTATTCGCCTAAATATAGTGATATTTTAAAATTGTTTAAACTTCTAAACTTTACTCAAGGTACAAACACTACGTTCATTTAAACTTTGAATCTACCATTTCATTTAGGTAAAATATGGTCCCAAATCGTATTTAAATTTGAAATACGATTTCTACGTTATTAGAGTCTGAAAGAACATTTTTCGTTTACTCGCCTAAATATAGTGATATTTTAAAATTGATTAAACTGTTCAACAATACCCTAGGTACAAACTTTACGTTTGGTTAAAGTTTGATTCTACCATTTAATTTAGGTGAGATATGGTTCCAAGTCGTGTTTCAAGTTGTAAACACGATTTTCTGCGTTATTAGAGTCTGAAACGAACTTTTTCGTTTACTCGCCTACAAATTGAGATATTTTAAAATTGTTTAAACTTCTAAACTTTACTCAAGGTACAAACACTACGTTCATTTAAACTTAAAACTACCATTTAATTTAGGTAAAATATGGTCCCAAGTCGTATTTAAATTTAAAATACGATTTCTGCGTTATTAGAGTCTGAAAAGAACATTTTTCGTTTACTCGCCTAAATATAGTGATATTTTAAAATTGATTAAACTTTTCAACAATACCCTAGGTACAAACTGTACGTTTGGTTAAAGTTTGATTCTACCATTTAATTTAGTTGAGATATGGTTCCAAGTCGTTTTTCAACTTGTAAACAGAATTTTCTGCGTTATTAGCGTCTGAAACGAACATTTTTCGTTTATTCGCCTAAATATAGTGATATTTTAAAATTGTTTAAACTTCTAAACTTTACTCAAGGTACAAACACTACGTTAATTTAAACTTTGAATCTACCATTTCATTTAGGTAAAATATGGACCCAAGTCGTATTTCAACTTGGAACACGTTTTCTGCGTTATTAGAGTCTGAAACGAACTTTTTCGTTTACTCGCCTAAAAATTGAGATATTTTAAAATTGTTTAAACTTCTAAACTTTGCTCAAGGTACAAACACTACGTTCATTTAAACTTTGAATCTACCATTTAATTTAGGTAAAATATGGTTCAAAGTCGTATTTCAACTTGGATCACGTTTTCTGCGTTATTAGAGTCTGAAACGAACTTTTTCGTTTACTCGCCTAAATATAGTGATATTTTAAAATTGTTTAAACTTCTAAACTTTACTGAAGGTACAAACTTTACGTTTGGTTAAAGTTTGATTCTACCATTTAATTTAGGTAAAATATGGTCCCAAGTGGTATTTAAATTTGAAATACGATTTCTGCGTTATTAGAGTCTGAAACGACCTTTTTCGTTTACTCGCCTAAAAATTGAGATATTTTAAAATTGTTTAACTTCTAAACTTTGCTCAAGGTACAAACACTACGTTCATTTAAACTTTGAATCTACCATTTCATTTAGGTAAAATATGGTCCCAAGTCGTATTTAAACTTGAAACACGATTTCTGCGTTATTAGAGTCTGAAAAGAACATTTTTCGTTTACTCGCCTAAATATAGAGATATTTTAAAATTGATTAAACTTTTCAACAATACCCTAGGTACAAACTGTACGTTTGGTTAAAGTTTGATTCTACCATTTAATTTAGTTGAGATATGGTTCCAAGTCGTTTTTCAACTTGTAAACAGAATTTTCTGCGTTATTAGAGTCTGAAACGAACATTTTTCGTTTATTCGCCTAAATATAGTGATATTTTAAAATTGTTTAAACTTCTAAACTTTACTCAAGGTACAAACACTACGTTCATTTAAACTTTGAATCTACCATTTCATTTAGGTAAAATATGGACCCAAGTCGTATTTCAACTTGGAACACGTTTTCTGCGTTATTAGAGTCTGAAACAAACCCTATGTTCATTTAAACTTAAAACTACCATTTAATTTAGGTAAAATATGGTCACAAGTGGTATTTAAATTTAAAATACGATTTCTGCGTTATTAGAGTCTGAAACGACCTTTTTCGTTTACTCGCCTAAAAATTGAGATATTTTAAAATTGTTTAACTTCTAAACTTTGCTCAAGGTACAAACAATATGTTCATTTAAACTTTGAATCTACCATTTCATTTAGGTAAAATATGGTCCCAAGTCGTATTTAAACTTGAAACACGATTTCTGCGTTATTAGAGTCTGAACAGAACATTTTTCGTTTACTCGCCTAAATATAGTGATATTTAAAAATTGATTAAACTTTTCAACAATACCCTAGGTACAAACTGTACGATTGGTTAAAGTTTGATTCTACCATTTAATTTAGTTTAGATATGGTTCCAAGTCGTTTTTCAACTTGTAAACAGAATTTTCTGCGTTATTAGCGTCTGAAACGAACATTTTTCGTTTATTCGCCTAAATATAGTGATATTTTAAAATTGTTTAAACTTCTAAACTTTACTCAAGGTACAAACACTACGTTAATTTAAACTTTGAATCTACCATTTCATTTAGGTAAAATATGGACCCAAGTCGTATTTCAACTTGGAACACGTTTTCTGCGTTATTAGAGTCTGAAACGAACTTTTTCGTTTACTCGCCTAAATATAGTGATATTTTAAAATTGTTTAAACTTCTAAACTTTACTGAAGGTACAAACTTTACGTTTGGTTAAAGTTTGATTCTACCATTTAATTTAGGTAAAATATGGTCCCAAGTGGTATTTAAATTTGAAATACGATTTCTGCGTTATTAGAGTCTGAAACGACCTTTTTCGTTTACTCGCCTAAAAATTGAGATATTTTAAAATTGTTTAACTTCTAAACTTTGCTCAAGGTACAAACACTACGTTCATTTAAACTTTGAATCTACCATTTCATTTAGGTAAAATATGGTCCCAAGTCGTATTTAAACTTGAAACACGATTTCTGCGTTATTAGAGTCTGAAAAGAACATTTTTCGTTTACTCGCCTAAATATAGTGATATTTTAAAATTGATTAAACTTTTCAACAATACCCTCGGTACAAACTGTACGTTTGGTTAAAGTTTGATTCTACCATTTAATTTAGTTGAGATATGGTTCCAAGTCGTTTTTCAACTTGTAAACAGAATTTTCTGCGTTATTAGAGTCTGAAACGACCTTTTTCGTTTACTCGCCTAAAAATTGAGATTTTTTAAAATAGTTTAAACTTCTAAACTTTACTCAAGGTACAAACACTACGTTCATTTAAACTTTGAATCTACCATTTCATTTAGGTAAAATATGGTCCCAAGTCGTATTTAAATTTGAAATACGATTTCTGCAGTATTAGAGTCTGAAAAGAACATTTTTCGTATACTCGCCTAAAAATTGAGATATTTTAAAATTGTTTAAACTTCTAAACTTTACTCAAGGTACAAACACTATGTTCATTTAAACTTTGAATTTACCATTTCATTTAGGTAAAATATGGTCCCAAATCGTATTTAAATTTGAAATACGATTTCTACGTTATTAGAGTCTGAAAGAACATTTTTCGTTTACTCGCCTAAATATAGTGATATTTTAAAATTGATTATACTGTTCAACAATACCCTAGGTACAAACTTTACGTTTGGTTAAAGTTTAATTCTACCATTTAATTTAGGTGAGATATGGTTCCAATTAGTTTTTCAAGTTGTAAACACGATTTTCTGCGTTATTAGAGTCTGAAACGAACTTTTTCGTTTACTCGCCTAAAAATTGAGATATTTTAAAATTGTTTAAACTTCTAAACTTTACTCAAGGTACAAACCCTATGTTCATTTAAACTTAAAACTACCATTTAATTTAGGTAAAATATGGTCCCAAGTGGTATTTAAATTTAAAATACGATTTCTGCGTTATTAGAGTCTGAAACGACCTTTTTCGTTTACTCGCCTAAATATAGTGATATTTTAAAATTGATTAAACTTTTCAACAATACCCTAGGTACAAACTGTACGTTTGGTTAAAGTTTGATTCTACCACTTAATTTAGTTGAGATATGGTTCCAAGTCGTTTTTTCAACTTGTAAACAGAATTTTCTGCGTTATTAGAGTCTGAAACGAACATTTTTCGTTTATTCGCCTAAATATAGTGATATTTTAAAATTGTTTAAACTTCTAAACTTTACTCAAGGTTCAAACACTACGTTCATTTAAACTTTGAATCTACCATTTCATTTAGGTAAAATATGGACCCAAGTCGTATTTCAACTTGGAACACGTTTTCTGCGTTATTAGAGTCTGAAACGACCTTTTTCGTTTACTCGCCTAAAAATTGAGATATTTTAAAATTGTTTAAACTTCTAAACTTTACTCAAGGTGCAAACACTACGTTCATTTAAACTTTGAATCTACCATTTCATTTAGGTAAAATATGGTCCCAAGTCGTATTTAAACTTGAAACACGATTTCTGCGTTATTAGAGTCTGAAAAGAACATTTTTCGTTTACTCGCCTAAATATAGTGATATTTTAAAATTGATTAAACTTTTCAACAATACCCTAGGTACAAACTGTACGTTTGGTTAAAGTTTGATTCTACCATTTAATTTAGTTGAGATATGGTTCCAAGTCGTTTTTCAACTTGTAAACAGAATTTTCTGCGTTATTAGCGTCTGAAACGAACATTTTTCGTTTATTCGCCTAAATATAGTGATATTTTAAAATTGTTTAAACTTCTAAACTTTACTCAAGGTACAAACACTACGTTCATTTAAACTTTGAATCTACCATTTCATTTAGGTAAATTATGGTCCCAAATCGTATTTAAATTTGAAATACGATTTCTACGTTATTAGAGTCTGAAAGAACATTTTTCGTTTACTCGCCTAAATATAGTGATATTTTAAAATTGATTAAACTGTTCAACAATACCCTAGGTACAAACTTTACGTTTTGTTAAAGTTTGATTCTACCATTTAATTTAGGTGAGATATGGTTCCAAGTCGTTTTTCAAGTTGTAAACACGATTTTCTGCGTTATTAGAGTCTGAAACGAACTTTTTCGTTTACTCGCCTAAATATAGTGATATTTTAAAATTGTTTAAACTTCTAAACTTTACTCAAGGTTCAAACACTACGTTCATTTAAACTTTGAATCTACCATTTCATTTAGGTAAAATATGGACCCAAGTCGTATTTCAACTTGGAACACGTTTTCTGCGTTATTAGAGTCTGAAACGACCTTTTTCGTTTACTCGCCTAAAAATTGAGATATTTTAAAACTGTTTAAACTTCTAAACTTTACTCAAGGTACAAACACTACGTTCATTTAAATTTTGAATCTACCATTTCATTTAGGTAAAATATGGTCCCAAATCGTATTTAAATTTGAAATACGATTTCTACGTTATTAGAGTCTGAAAGAACATTTTTCGTTTACTCGCCTAAATATAGTGATATTTGAAAATTGATTATACTGTTCAACAATACCCTAGGTACAAACTTTACGTTTGGTTAAAGTTTAATTCTACCATTTAATTTAGGTGAGATATGGTTCCAAGTCGTTTTACAAGTTGTAAACTCGATTTTCTGCGTTTTAGAGTCTGAAACGAACTTTTTCGTTTACTCGCCTAAAAATTGAGATATTTTAAAATTGTTTAAACTTCTAAACTTTACTCAAGGTACAAACCCTATGTTCATTTAAACTTAAAACTACCATTTAATTTAGGTAAAATATGGTCCCAAGTGTTATTTAAATTTAAAATACGATTTCTGCGTTATTAGAGTCTGAAACGACCTTTTTCGTTTACTCGCCTAAAAATTGAGATATTTTAAAATTGTTTAACTTCTAAACTTTGCTCAAGGAACAAACACTACGTTCATTTAAACTTTGAATCTACCATTTCATTTAAGAAAAAATATGGTCCCAAGTCGTATTTAAACTTGAAACACGATTTCTGCGTTATTAGAGTCTGAAAAGAACATTTTTCGTTTACTCGCCTAAATATAGTGATATTTTAAAATTGATTAAACTTTTCAACAATACCCTAGGTACAAACTGTACGTTTGGTTAAAGTTTGATTCTACCATTTAATTTAGTTCAGATATGGTTCCAAGTCGTTTTTCAACTTGTAAACAGAATTTTCTGCGTTATTAGCGTCTGAAACGAACATTTTTCGTTTATTCGCCTAAATATAGTGATATTTTAAAATTGTTTAAACTTCTAAACTTTACTCAAGGTACAAACACTACGTTCATTTAAACTTTGAATCTACCATTTCATTTAGGTAAAATATGGTCCCAAATCGTATTTAAATTTGAAATACGATTTCTACGTTATTAGAGTCTGAAAGAACATTTTTCGTTTACTCGCCTAAATATAGTGATATTTTAAAATTGATTAAACTGTTCAACAATACCCTAGGTACAAACTTTACGTTTGGTTAAAGTTTGATTCTACCATTTAATTTAGGTGAGATATGGTTCCAAGTCGTTTTTCAAGTTGTAAACACGATTTTCTGCGTTATTAGAGTCTGAAACGAACTTTTTCGTTTATTCGCCTAAATATAGTGATATTTTAAAATAGTTTAAACTTCTAAACTTTACTCAAGGTACAAACACTACGTTCATTTAAACTTTGAATCTACCATTTCATTTAGGTAAAATATGGACCCAAGTCGTCTTTCAACTTGGAACACGTTTTCTGCGTTATTAGAGTCTGAAACGAACTTTTTCGTTTACTCGCCTAAAAATTGAGATATTTTAAAATTGTCTAAACTTCTAAACTTTGCTCAAGGTACAAACACTACGTTCATTTAAACTTAAAACTACCATTTAATTTAGGTAAAATATGGTCCCAAGTCGTATTTAAATTTAAAATACGATTTCTGCGTTATTAGAGTCTGAAAAGAACATTTTTCGTTTACTCGCCTAAATATAGTGATATTTTAAAATTGATTAAACTTTTCAACAATACCCTCGGTACAAACTGTACGTTTGGTTAAAGTTTGATTCTACCATTTAATTTAGTTGAGATATGGTTCCAAGTCGTTTTTCAACTTGTAAACAGAATTTTCTGCGTTATTAGAGTCTGAAACGAACATTTTTCGTTTATTCGCCTAAATATAGTGATATTTTAAAATTGTTTAAACTTCTAAACTTTACTCAAGGTTCAAACACTACGTTCATTTAAACTTTGAATCTACCATTTCATTTAGGTAAAATATGGACCCAAGTCGTCTTTCAAATTGGAACACGTTTTCTGCGTTATTAGAGTCTGAAACGACCTTTTTCGTTTACTCGCCTAAAAATTGAGATATTTTAAAATTGTTTAAACTTCTAAACTTTACTCAAGGTACAAACACTACGTTCATTTAAACTTTGAATCTACCATTTCATTTAGGTAAAATATGGTCCCAAATCGTATTTAAATTTGAAATACGATTTCTACGTTATTAGAGTCGGAAAGAACATTTTTCGTTTACTCGCCTAAATATAGTGATATTTTAAAATTGATTATACTGTTCAACAATACCCTAGGTACAAACTTTACGTTTGGTTAAAGTTTAATTCTACCATTTAATTTAGGTGAGATATGGTTCCAAGTCGTTTTTCAAGTTGTAAACACGATTTTCTGCGTTATTAGAGTCTGAAACGAACTTTTTCGTTTACTCGCCTAAAAATTGAGATATTTTAAAATTGTTTAAACTTCTAAACTTTACTCAAGGTACAAACCCTATGTTCATTTAAACTTAAAACTACCATTTAATTTAGGTAAAATATGGTCCCAAGTGGTATTTAAATTTAAAATACGATTTCTGCGTTATTAGAGTCTGAAACGACCTTTTTCGTTTACTCGCCTAAAAATTGAGTTATTTTAAAATTGTTTAACTTCTAAACTTTGCTCAAGGTACAAACACTACGTTCATTTAAACTTTGAATCTACCATTTCATTTAGGTAAAATATGGTCCCAAGTCGTATTTAAACTTGAAACACGATTTCTGCGTTATTAGAGTCTGAAAAGAACATTTTTCGTTTATTCGCCTAAATATAGTGATATTTTAAAATTGATTAAACTTTTCAACAATACCCTCGGTACAAACTGTACGTTTGGTTAAAGTTTGATTCTACCATTTAATTTAGTTGAGATATGGTTCCAAGTCGTTTTTCAACTTGTAAACAGAATTTTCTGCGTTATTAGAGTCTGAAACGACCTTTTTCGTTTACTCGCCTAAAAATTGAGATATTTTAAAATTGTTTAAACTTCTAAACTTTGCTCAAGGTACAAACACTACGTTCATTTAAACTTTGAATCTACCATTTAATTTACGTAAAATATGGTTCAAAGTCGTATTTCAACTTGGAACACGTTTTCTGCGTTATTAGAGTCTGAAACGAACTTTTTCGTTTACTCGCCTAACTATAGTGATATTTTAAAATTGTTTAAACTTCTAAACTTTACTGAAGGTACAAACTTTACGTTTGGTTAAAGTTTGATTCTACCATTTAATTTAGGTAAAATATGGTCCCAAGTGGTATTTAAATTTGAAATACGATTTCTGCGTTATTAGAGTCTGAAACGACCTTTTTCGTTTACTCGCCTAAAAATTGAGATATTTTAAAATTGTTTAACTTCTAAACTTTGCTCAAGGTACAAACACTACGTTCATTTAAACTTTGAATCTACCATTTCATTTAGGTAAAATATGGTCCCAAATCGTATTTAAATTTGAAATACGATTTCTACGTTATTAGAGTCTGAAAGAACATTTTTCGTTTACTCGCCTAAATATAGTGATATTTAAAAATTGATTATACTGTTCAACAATACCCTAGGTACAAACTTTACGTTTGGTTTAAGTTTAATTCTACCATTTAATTTAGGTGAGATATGGTTCCAAGTCGTTTTTCAAGTTGTAAACACGATTTTCTGCGTTATTAGAGTCTGAAACGAACTTTTTCGTTTACTCGCCTAAAAATTGAGATATTTTAAAATTGTTTAAACTTCTAAACTTTACTCAAGGTACAAACCTTATTTTCATTTAAACTTAAAACTACCATTTAATTTAGGTAAAATATGGTCCCAAGTGGTATTTAAATTTAAAATACGATTTCTGCGTTATTAGAGTCTGAAACGACCTTTTTCGTTTACTCGCCTAAAAATTGAGATATTTTAAAATTGTTTAACTTCTAAACTTTGCTCAAGGTACAAACACTACGTTCATTTAAACTTTGAATCTACCATTTAATTTAGGTAAAATATGGTCCCAAGTCGTATTTCAACTTGAAACACGATTTCTGCGTTATTAGAGTCTGAAAAGAACATTTTTCGTATACTCGCCTAAATATAGTGATATTTTAATATTGATTAAACTTTTCAACAATACCCTAGGTACAAACATTACGTTTGGTTAAAGTTTGATTCTACCATTTAATTCAGGTAAAATATAGACCCAAGTCGTATTTCAACTTGGAACACGTTTTCTGCGTTATTAGAGTCTGAAACGAACTTTTTCGTTTACTCGCCTAAAAATTGAGATATTTTAAAATTGTTTAAACTTCTAAACTTTGCTCAAGGTACAAACACTACGTTCATTTAAACTTTGAATCTACCATTTATTTAGGTAAAATATGGACCCAAGTCGTATTTCAACTTGGAACACGATTTCTGCGTTATTAGAGTTTGAAACGAACTTTTTTCGTTTACTCGCCTAAACATAGTGATATTTTAAAATTGTTTAAACTTCTAAACTTTACTGAAGGTACAAACACTACGTTCATTTAAACTTTGACTCTACCATTTAATTTAGGTAAAATATGGCCCCAAGTCGTATTTCAACTTGACACACGATTTTTGCGTTATTAGAGTCTGAAAAGAACATTTCTCGTATACTCGCCTAAACATAGTGATATTTTAAAATCGTTTAAACTTCTAAACTTTACTGAAGGTACAAACACTACGTTCATTTAAACTTTGAATCTACCATTTATTTAGGTAAAATATGGACCCAAGTCGTATTTCAACTTGGAACACGATTTCTGCGTCATTAGAGTTTGAAACGAACTTTTTTCGTTTACTCGCCTAAACATAGTGATATTTTAAAATTGTTTAAACTTCTAAACTTTACTGAAGGTACAAACACTACGTTCATTTAAACTTTGAATCTACCATTTAATTTAGGTAAAATATGGCCCCAAGTCGTATTTCATCTTGAAACACGATTTTTGCGTTATTAGAGTCTGAAAAGAACATTTCTCGTATACTCGCCTAAATATAGTGATATTTTTATATTGATTAAACTTTTCAACAATACCCTAGGTTCAAACTTTACGTTTGGTGAAAGTTTGATTCTACCATTTACTTTAGTTGAGATATGGTTCCAAGTCGTTTTTCAACTTGTAAACAGAATTTTCTGTTTTATTAGAGTCTGAAACGAACATTTTTTGTTTAGTCGCCTAAATATAGTGATATTTTAAAATTGTTTAAGCTTCTAAACTTTACTCAAGGTACAAACACTACTTTCATTTAAACTTTGAATCTACCATTTCATTTAGGTAAAATATGGTCCCAAGTCGTATTTAAATTTGAAATACGATTTCTGCAGTATTAGATTCTGAAAAGAACATTTTTCGTTTACTCGCCTAAATATAATGATATTTTAAAATTGATTAAACTTTTCAACAATACCCTAGGTACAAACTTTACATTTGGTTAAAGTTTGATTTTACCATTTAATTTAGGTGAGATATGGTTCCAAGTCGTTTTACAACTTGTAAACACAATTTTCTGCGTTATTAGAATCTGAAAAGAACTTTTTCGTTTACTCGCCTAAAAATTGAGATATTTTAAAATTGTTCTAAACTTTGCTCAAGGTACTAACACTACGTTCATTTAAACTTTGAATCTACCATTTAATTTAGGTAAAATATGGTCCCAAGTCGTATTTACATTTAAAATACGATTTCTGCGTTATTAGAGTCTGAAAAGAACATTTTTCGTTTATTCGCCTAAATATAGTGATATTTTATAGTTGTTTAAACTTCTAAACTTTACTCAAGGTACAAACACTACGTTCATTTAAACTTTGAATCTACCATTTCATTTAGGTAAAATATGGTCCTAAGTCGTATTTAAATTTGAAATACGATTTCTGCAGTATTAGAGTCTGAAAAGAACATTTTTCGTTTACTCGCCTAAATATAATGATATTTTAAAATTGATTAAACTTTTCAACAATACCCTAGGTACAAACTTTACATTTGGTTAAAGTTTGATTCTACCATTTAATTTAGGTGAGATATGGTTCCAAGTCGTTTTACAACTTGTAAACACAATTTTCTGCGTTATTAGAATCTGAAAAGAACTTTTTCGTTTACTCGCCTAAAAATTGAGATATTTTAAAATTGTTCTAAACTTTGCTCAAGGTACTAACACTACGTTCATTTAAACTTTGAATCTACCATTTAATTTAGGTAAAATATGGTCCCAAGTCGTATTTAAATTTAAAATGCGATTTCTGCGTTATTAGAGTCTGAAAAGAACATTTTTCGTTTATTCGCCTAAATATAGTGATATTTTATAATTGTTTAAACTTCTAAACTTTGCTCAAGGTACAAACACTACGTTCATTTAAACTTTGAATCTACCATTTAATTTAGGTAAAATATGGTTCAAAGTCGTATTTCAACTTGAAACACGATTTCTGCGTTATTATAGTCTGAAAAGAACATTTTTCGTATACTCGCCTAAATATTGAGATATTTTAAAATTGTTTAAACTTCTAAACTTTACTCAAGTTACAAACACTACGTTCATTTAAACTTTGAATCTACCATTTAATTTAGGTAAGATATGGTCCCAAATGGTATTTAAATTTGAAATACGATTTCTGCGTTATTAGAGTCTGAAACGACCTTTTTCGTTTACTCGCCAAAAAATTGAGATATTTTAAAATTGTTTATCATCTAAACTTTGCTCCAGGTACAAACACTACGTTCATTTAAACTTTGAATCTACCATTTCATTTAGGTAAAATATGGTCCCAAGTGGTATTTAAATTTGAAATACGATTTCTGCGTTATTAGAGTCTGAAACGACCTTTTTCGTTTACTCGCCTAAAAATTGCGATGTTTTAAAATTGTTTAAACTACTAAACTTTGCTCAAGGTACAAACACTACTTTCATTTAAACTTTGAATCTACCATTTCATTTAGGTAAAATATGGTCCCAAGTCGTATTTAAACTTGAAACACGATTTCTGCGTTATTAGAGTCTGAAAAGAACATTTTTCGTATACTCGCCTAAATATAGTGATATTTTAATATTGATTAAACTTTTCAACAATACCCTAGGTACAAACTTTACGTTTGGTTAAAGTTTGATTCTACCATTTAATTTAGGTAAAATATGGTCCCAAGTCGTATTTCAACTTGGAACTCGTTTTCTGCGTTATTAGAGTCTGAAACGAACTTTTTCGTTTACTCGCCTAAAAATTGAGATATTTAAAAATTGTTTAAACTTCTAAACTTTGCTCAAGGTACAAACACTACGTTCATTTAAACTTTGAATCTACCTTTTAATTTAGGTAAAATATGGTCCCAAGTGGTATTTAAATTTGAAATACGATTTCTGCGTTATTAGAGTCTGAAACGACCTTTTTCGTTTACTCGCCTAAAAATTGAGATATTTTAAAATTGTTTAACTTCTAAACTTTGCTCAAGGTACAAACACTACGTTCATTTAAACTTTGAATCTACCATTTCATTTAGGTAAAATATGGTCCCAAGTCGTATTTAAACTTGAAACACGATTTCTGCGTTATTAGAGTCTGAAACGACCTTTTTCGTTTACTCGCCTAAAAATTGCGATGTTTTAAAATTGTTTAAACTACTAAACTTTGCTCAAGGTACAAACACTACTTTCATTTAAACTTTGAATCTACCATTTCATTTAGGTAGAATATGGTCCCAAATCGTATTTAAATTTGAAATACGATTTCTACGTTATTAGAGTCTGAAAGAACATTTTCGTTTACTCGCCTAAATATAGTGATATTTTAAAATTGATTAAACTGTTCAACAATACCGTAGGTACAAACTTTACGTTTGGTTAAAGTTTGATTCTACCATTTAATTTAGGTGAGATATGGTTCCAAGTCGTTTTTCAAGTTGTAAACACGATTTTCTGCTTTATTAGAGTCTGAAACGAACTTTTTCGTTTACTCGCCTAAAAATTGAGATATTTTAAAATTGTTTAAACTTCTAAACTTTACTCAAGGTACAAACACTACGTTCATTTAAACTTAAAACTACCATTTAATTTAGGTAAAATATGGTCCCAAGTCGTATTTAAATTTAAAATACGATTTCTGCGTTATTAGAGTCTGAAAAGAACATTTTTCGTTTACTCGCCTAAATATAGTGATATTTTAAAATTGATTAAACTTTTCAACAATACCCTAGGTACAAACTGTACGTTTGGTTAAAGTTTGATTCTACCATTTAATTTAGTTGAGATATGGTTCCAAGTCGTTTTTCAACTTGTAAACAGAATTTTCGGCGTTATTAGAGTCTGAAACGAACATTTTTCGTTTATTCGCCTAAATATAGTGATATTTTAAAATTGTTTAAACTTCTAAACTTTACTCAAGGTACAAACACTACGTTCATTTAAACTTTGAATCTACCATTTCATTTAGGTAAAATATGGACCCAAGTCGTATTTCAACTTGGAACACGTTTTCTGCGTTATTAGAGTCTGAAACGAACTTTTTCGTTTACTCGCCTAAAAATTGAGATATTTTAAAATTGTTTAAACTTCTAAACTTTGCTCAAGGTACAAACACTACGTTCATTTAAACTTTGAATCTACCATTTAATTTAGGTAAAATATGGTTCAAAGTCGTATTTCAACTTGGAACACGTTTTCTGCGTTATTAGAGTCTGAAACGAACTTTTTCGTTTACTCGCCTAAATATAGTGATATTTTAAAATTGTTTAATCTTCTAAACTTTACTGAAGGTACAAACTTTACGTTTGGTTAAAGTTTGATTCTACCATTTAATTTAGGTAAAATATAGTCCCAAGTGGTATTTAAATTTGAAATACGATTTCTGCGTTATTAGAGTCTGAAACGACCTTTTTCGTTTACTCGCCTAAAAATTGAGATATTTTAAAATTGTTTAAACTTCTAAACTTTGCTCAAGGTACAAACACTACGTTCATTTAAACTTTGAATCTACCATTTCATTTAGGTAAAATTTGGTCCCAAGTCGTATTTAAACTTGAAACACGATTTCTGCGTTATTAGAGTCTGAAAAGAACATTTTTCGTTTACTCGCCTAAATATAGTGATATTTTAAAATTGATTAAACTTTTCAACAATACCCTCGGTACAAACTGTACGTTTGGTTAAAGTTTGATTCTACCATTTAATTTAGTTGAGATATGGTTCCAAGTCGTTTTTCAACTTGTAAACAGAATTTTCTGCGTTATTAGAGTCTGAAACGACCTTTTTCGTTTACTCGCCTAAAAATTGAGATATTTTAAAATTGTTTAAACTTCTAAACTTTACTCAAGGTACAAACACTACGTTCATTTAAACTTTGAATCTACCATTTCATTTAGGTAAAATATGGTCCCAAATCGTATTTAAATTTGAAATACGATTTCTACGTTATTAGAGTCTGAAAGAACATTTTTCGTTTACTCGCCTAAATATAGTGATATTTTAAAATTGATTATACTGTTCAACAATACCCTAGGTACAAACTTTACGTTTGGTTAAAGTTTAATTCTACCATTTAATTTAGGTGAGATATGGTTCCAAGTCGATTTTCAAGTTGTAAACACGATTTTCTGCGTTATTAGAGTCTGAAACGAACTTTTTCGTTTACTCGCCTAAAAATTGAGACATTTTAAAATTGTTTAAACTTCTAAACTTTGCTCAAGGTACAAACACTACGTTCATTTAAACTTTGAATCTACCATTTAATTTAGGTAAAATATGGTTCAAAGTCGTATTTCAACTTGGAACACGTTTTCTGCGTTATTAGAGTCTGAAACGAACTTTTTCGTTTACTCGCCTAAATATAGTGATATTTTAAAATTGATTAAACTTTTCAACAATACCCTCGGTACAAACTGTACGTTTGGTTAAAGTTTGATTCTACCATTTAATTTAGTTGAGATATGGTTCCAAGTCGTTTTTCAACTTGTAAACAGAATTTTCTGCGTTTTAGAGTCTGAAACGACCTTTTTCGTTTACTCGCCTAAAAATTGAGATATTTTAAAATTGTTTAAACTTCTAAACTTTACTCAAGGTACAAACACTACGTTCATTTAAACTTTGAATCTACCATTTCATTTAGGTAAAATATGGTCCCAAATCGTATTTAAATTTGAAATACGATTTCTACGTTATTAGAGTCTGAAAGAACATTTTTCGTTTACTCGCCTAAGAATAGTGATATTTTAAAATTGATTATACTGTTCAACAATACCCTAGGTACAAACTTTACGTTTGGTTAAAGTTTAATTCTACCATTTAATTTAGGTGAGATATGGTTCCAAATCGATTTTCAAGTTGTAAATACGATTTTCTGCGTTATTAGAGTCTGAAACGAACTTTTTCGTTTACTCGCCTAAAAATTGAGATATTTTAAAATTGTTTAAACTTCTAAACTTTACTCAAGGTACAAACCCTATGTTCATTTAAACTTAAAACTACCATTTAATTTAGGTAAAATATGGTCCCAAGTGGTATTTAAATTTAAAATACGATTTCTGCGTTATTAGAGTCTGAAACGACCTTTTTCGTTTACTCGCCTAAAAATTGAGATATTTTAAAATTGTTTAACTTCTAAACTTTGCTCAAGGTACAAACACTACGTTCATTTAAACTTTGAATTTACCATTTCATTTAGGTAAAATATGGTCCCAAGTCGTATTTAAACTTGAAACACGATTTCTGCGTTATTAGAGTCTGAAAAGAACATTTTTCGTTTACTCGCCTAAATATAGTGTTATTTTAAAATTGATTAAACTTTTCAACAATACCCTAGGTACAAACTGTACGTTTGGTTAAAGTTTGATTCTACCATTTAATTTAGTTGAGATATGGTTCCAAGTCGTTTTTCAACTTGTAAACAGAATTTTCTGCGTTATTAGAGTCTGAAACGACCTTTTTCGTTTACTCGCCTAAAAATTGAGATATTTTAAAATTGTTTAACTTCTAAACTTTGCTCAAAGTACAAACACTACGTTCATTTAAACTTTGAATCTACCATTTCATTTAGGTAAAATATGGTCCCAAGTCGAATTTAAACTTGAAACACGATTTCTGGGTTATTAGAGTCTGAAAAGAACATTTTTCGTTTACTCGCCTAAATATAGTGTTATTTTAAAATTTATTAAACTTTTCAACAATACCCTAGGTACAAACTGTACGTTTGGTTAAAGTTTGATTCTACCATTTAATTTTTGTTGAGATATGGTTCCAAGTCGTGTTTCAAGTTGTAAACACGATTTTCTGCGTTATTAGAGTCTGAATCGAACTTTTTCGTTTACTCGCCTAAAAATTGAGATATTTTAAAATTGTTTAAACTTCTAAACTTTACTCAAGGTACAAACACTACGTTCATTTAAACTTAAAACTACCATTTAATTTAGGTAATATATGGTCCCAAGTCGTATTTAAATTTAAAATACGATTTCTGCGTTATTAGAGTCTGAAAAGAACATTTTTCGTTTACTCGCCTAAATATAGTGATATTTTAAAATTGATTAAACTTTTCAACAATACCCTAGGTACAAACTGTACGTTTGGTTAAAGTTTGATTCTACCATTTAATTTAGTTGAGATATGGTTCCAAGTCGTTTTTCAACTTGTAAACACGATTTTCTGCGTTATTAGAGTCTGAAACGAACTTTTTCGTTTACTCGCCTAAAAATTGAGATATTTTAAAATTGTTTAAACTTCTAAACTTTGCTCAAGGTACAAACACTACGTTCATTTAAACTTTGAATCTACCATTTAATTTAGGTAAAATATGGTTCAAAGTCGTATTTCAACTTGGAACACGTTTTCTGCGTTATTAGAGTCTGAAACGAACTTTTTCGTTTACTCGCCTAAATATAGTGATATTTTAAAATTGATTAAACTTTTCAACAATACCCTCGGTACAAACTGTACGTTTGGTTAAAGTTTGATTCTACCATTTAATTTAGTTGAGATATGGTTCCAAGTCGTTTTTCAACTTGTAAACAGAATTTTCTGCGTTTTAGAGTCTGAAACGACCTTTTTCGTTTACTCGCCTAAAAATTGAGATATTTTAAAATTGTTTAAACTTCTAAACTTTACTCAAGGTACAAACACTACGTTCATTTAAACTTTGAATCTACCATTTCATTTAGGTAAAATATGGTCCCAAATCGTATTTAAATTTGAAATACGATTTCTACGTTATTAGAGTCTGAAAGAACATTTTTCGTTTACTCGCCTAAATATAGTGATATTTTAAAATTGATTATACTGTTCAACAATACCCTAGGTACAAACTTTACGTTTGGTTAAAGTTTAATTCTACCATTTAATTTAGGTGAGATATGGTTCCAAGTCGATTTTCAAGTTGTAAACACGATTTTCTGCGTTATTAGAGTCTGAAACGAACTTTTTCGTTTACTCGCCTAAAAATTGAGATATTTTAAAATTGTTTAAACTTCTAAACTTTACTCAAGGTACAAACCCTATGTTCATTTAAACTTAAAACTACCATTTAATTTAGGTAAAATATGGTCCCAAGTGGTATTTAAATTTAAAATACGATTTCTGCGTTATTAGAGTCTGAAACGACCTTTTTCGTTTACTCGCCTAAAAATTGAGATATTTTAAAATTGTTTAACTTCTAAACTTTGCTCAAGGTACAAACACTACGTTCATTTAAACTTTGAATCTACCATTTCATTTAGGTAAAATATGGTCCCAAGTCGTATTTAAACTTGAAACACGATTTCTGCGTTATTAGAGTCTGAAAAGAACATTTCTCGTTTACTCGCCTAAATATAGTGTTATTTTAAAATTGATTAAACTTTTCAACAATACCCTAGGTACAAACTGTACGTTTGGTTAAATTTTGATTCTACCATTTAATTTAGTTGAGATATGGTTCCAAGTCGTTTTTCAACTTGTAAACAGAATTTTCTGCGTTATTAGAGTCTGAAACGACCTTTTTCGTTTACTCGCCTAAAAATTGAGATATTTTAAAATTGTTTAAACTTCTAAACTTTACTCAAGGTACAAACACTACGTTCATTTAAACTTTGAATCTACCATTTCATTTAGGTAAAATATGGTCCCAAATCGTATTTAAATTTGAAATACGATTTCTACGTTATTAGAGTCTGAAAGAACATTTTTCGTTTACTCGCCTAAATATAGTGATATTTTAAAATTGATTATACTGTTCAACAATACCCTAGGTACAAACTTTACGTTTGGTTAAAGTTTAATTCTACCATTTAATTTAGGTGAGATATGGTTCCAAGTCGATTTTCAAGTTGTAAACACGCTTTTCTGCGTTATTAGAGTCTGAAACGAACTTTTTCGTTTACTCGCCTAAAAATTGAGACATTTTAAAATTGTTTAAACTTCTAAACTTTACTCAAGGTACAAACCCTATGTTCATTTAAACTTAAAACTACCATTTAATTTAGGTAAAATATGGTCCCAAGTGGTATTTAAATTTAAAATACGATTTCTGCGTTATTAGAGTCTGAAACGACCTTTTTCGTTTACTCGCCTAAAAATTGAGATATTTTAAAATTGTTTAACTTCTAAACTTTGCTCAAGGTACAAACACTACGTTCATTTAAACTTTGAATCTACCATTTCATTTAGGTAAAATATGGTCCCAAGTCGAATTTAAACTTAAAACACGATTTCTGCGTTATTAGAGTCTGAAAAGAACATTTTTCGTTTACTCGCCTAAATATAGTGTTATTTTAAAATTGATTAAACTTTTCAACAATACCCTAGGTACAAACTGTACGTTTGGTTAAAGTTTGATTCTACCATTTAATTTAGTTGAGATATGGTTCCAAGTCGTTTTTCAACTTGTAAACACGATTTTCTGCGTTATTAGAGTCTGAAACGAACTTTTTCGTTTACTCGCCTAAAAATTGAGATATTTTAAAATTGTTTAAATTTCTAAACTTTGCTCAAGGTACAAACACTACGTTCATTTAAACTTTGAATCTACCATTTAATTTAGGTAAAATATGGTTCAAAGTCGTATTTCAACTTGGAACACGTTTTCTGCGTTATTAGAGTCTGAAACGAACTTTTTCGTTTACTCGCCTAAATATAGTGATATTTTAAAATTGATTAA
This sequence comes from Pterostichus niger, assembly GCA_947425015.1. Taxonomy (NCBI): domain Eukaryota; kingdom Metazoa; phylum Arthropoda; class Insecta; order Coleoptera; family Carabidae; genus Pterostichus; species Pterostichus niger. The sequence goes on from OX380337.1 coordinate 17,659,367, forward strand.
ACTTTTCAACAATACCCTCGGTACAAACTGTACGTTTGGTTAAAGTTTGATTCTACCATTTAATTTAGTTGAGATATGGTTCCAAGTCGTTTTTCAACTTGTAAACAGAATTTTCTGCGTTTTAGAGTCTGAAACGACCTTTTTCGTTTACTCGCCTAAAAATTGAGATATTTTAAAATTGTTTAAACTTCTAAACTTTACTCAAGGTACAAACACTACGTTCATTTAAACTTTGAATCTACCATTTCATTTAGGTAAAATATGGTCCCAAATCGTATTTAAATTTGGAATACGATTTCTACGTTATTAGAGTCTGAAAGAACATTTTTCGTTTACTCGCCTAAATATAGTGATATTTTAAAATTGATTATACTGTTCAACAATACCCTAGGTACAAACTTTACGTTTGGTTAAAGTTTAATTCTACCATTTAATTTAGGTGAGATATGGTTCCAAGTCGATTTTCAAGTTTTAAACACGATTTTCTGCGTTATTAGAGTCTGAAACGAACTTTTTCGTTTACTCGCCTAAAAATTGAGATATTTTAAAATTGTTTAAACTTCTAAACTTTACTCAAGGTACAAACCCTATGTTCATTTAAACTTAAAACTACCATTTAATTTAGGTAAAATATGGTCCCAAGTGGTATTTAAATTTAAAATACGATTTCTGCGTTATTAGAGTCTGAAACGACCTTTTTCGTTTACTCGCCTAAAAATTGAGATATTTTAAAATTGTTTAACTTCTAAACTTTGCTCAAGGTACAAACACTACGTTCATTTAAACTTTGAATCTACCATTTCATTTAGGTAAAATATGGTCCCAAGTCGTATTTAAACTTGAAACACGATTTCTGCGGTATTAGAGTCTGAAAAGAACATTTTTCGTTTACTCGCCTAAATATAGTGTTATTTTAAAATTGATTAAACTTTTCAACAATACCCTAGGTACAAACTGTACGTTTGGTTAAAGTTTGATTCTACCATTTAATTTAGTTGAGATATGGTTCCAAGTCGTTTTTCAACTTGTAAACAGAATTTTCTGCGTTATTAGAGTCTGAAACGACCTTTTTCGTTTACTCGCCTAAAAATTGAGATATTTTAAAATTGTTTAAACTTCTAAACTTTACTCAAGGTACAAACACTACGTTCATTTAAACTTTGAATCTACCATTTCATTTAGGTAAAATATGGTCCCAAATCGTATTTAAATTTGAAATACGATTTCTACGTTATTAGAGTCTGAAAGAACATTTTTCGTTTACTCGCCTAAATATAGTGTTATTTTAAAATTGATTAAACTTTTCAACAATACCCTAGGTACAAACTGTACGTTTGGTTAAAGTTTGATTCTACCATTTAATTTTTGTTGAGATATGGTTCCAAGTCGTGTTTCAAGTTGTAAACACGATTTTCTGCGTTATTAGAGTCTGAAACGAACTTTTTCGTTTACTCGCCTAAAAATTGAGATATTTTAAAATTGTTTAAACTTCTAAACTTTACTCACGGTACAAACACTACGTTCATTTAAACTTAAAACTACCATTTAATTTAGGTAAAATATGGTCCCAAGTCGTATTTAAATTTAAAATACGATTTCTGCGTTATTAGAGTCTGAAAAGAACATTTTTCGTTTACTCGCCTAAATATAGTGATATTTTAAAATTGATTAAACTTTTCAACAATACCCTAGGTACAAACTGTACGTTTGGTTAAAGTTTATTCTACCATTTAATTTAGTTGAGATATGGTTCCAAGTCGTTTTTCAACTTGTAAACACGATTTTCTGCGTTATTAGAGTATGAAACGAACTTTTTCATTTACTAGCCTAAAAATTGAGATATTTTAAAATTGTTTAAACTTCTAAACTTTGCTCAAGGTACAAACACTACGTTCATTTAAACTTTGAATCTACCATTTAATTTAGGTAAAATATGGTTCAAAGTCGTATTTCAACTTGGAACACGTTTTCTGCGTTATTAGAGTCTGAAACGAACTTTTTCGTTTACTCGCCTAAATATAGTGATATTTTAAAATTGATTAAACTTTTCAACAATACCCTCGGTACAAACTGTACGTTTGGTTAAAGTTTGATTCTACCATTTAATTTAGTTGAGATATGGTTCCAAGTCGTTTTTCAACTTGTAAACAGAATTTTCTGCGTTTTAGAGTCTGAAACGACATTTTTCGTTTACTCGCCTAAAAATTGAGATATTTTTAAATTGTTTAAACTTCTAAACTTTACTCAAGGTACAAACACTACGTTCATTTAAACTTTGAATCTACCATTTCATTTAGGTAAAATATGGTCCCAAATCGTATTTAAATTTGAAATACGATTTCTACGTTATTAGAGTCTGAAAGAACATTTTTCGTTTACTCGCCTAAATATAGTGATATTTTAAAATTGATTATACTGTTCAACAATACCCTAGGTACAAACTTTACGTTTGGTTAAAGTTTAATTCTACCATTTAATTTAGGTGAGATATGGTTCCAAGTCGATTTTCAAGTTGTAAACACGATTTTCTGCGTTATTAGAGTCTGAAACGAACTTTTTCGTTTACTCGCCTAAAAATTGAGATATTTTAAAATTGTTTAAACTTCTAAACTTTACTCAAGGTACAAACCCTATGTTCATTTAAACTTAAAACTACCATTTAATTTAGGTAAAATATGGTCCCAAGTGGTATTTAAATTTAAAATACGATTTCTGCGTTATTAGAGTCTGAAACGACCTTTTTCGTTTACTCGCCTAAAAATTGAGATATTTTAAAATTGTTTAACTTCTAAACTTTGCTCAAGGTACAAACACTACGTTCATTTAAACTTTGAATCTTCCATTTCATTTAGGTAAAATATGGTCCCAAGTCGTATTTAAACTTGAAACACGATTTCTGCGTTATTCGAGTCTGAAAAGAACATTTTTCGTTTACTCGCCTAAATATAGTGTTATTTTAAAATTGATTAAACTTTTAAACAATACCCTAGGTACAAACTGTACGTTTGGTTAAAGTTTGATTCTACCATTTAAGTTAGTTGAGATATGGTTCCAAGTCGTTTTTCAACTTGTAAACAGAATTTTCTGCGTTATTAGCGTCTGAAACGAACATTTTTCGTTTATTCGCCTAAATATAGTGATATTTTAAAATTGTTTAAACTTCTAAACTTTACTCAAGGTACAAACACTACGTTCATTTAAACTTTGAATCTACCATTTCATTTAGGTAAAATATGGTCCCAAATCGTATTTAAATTTGAAATACGATTTCTACGTTATTAGAGTCTGAAAGAACATTTTTCGTTTACTCGCCTAAATATAGTGATATTTTAAAATTGATTAAACTGTTCAACAATACCCTAGGTACAAACTTTACGTTTGGTTAAAGTTTGATTCTACCATTTAATTTAGGTGAGATATGGTTCCAAGTCGTTTTTCAAGTTGTAAACACGGTTTTCTGCGTTATTAGAGTCTGAAACGAACTTTTTCGTTTACTCGCCTAAAAATTGAGATATTTTAAAATTGTTTAAACTTCTAAACTTTACTCAAGGTACAAACACTACGTTCATTTAAACTTAAAACTACCATTTAATTTAGGTAAAATATGGTCCCAAGTCGTATTTAAATTTAAAATACGATTTCTACGTTATTAGAGTCTGAAAGAACATTTTTCGTTTACTCGCCTAAATATAGTGATATTTTAAAATTGATTAAACTTTTCAACAATACCCTAGGTACAAACTGTACGTTTGGTTAAAGTTTGATTCTACCATTTAATTTAGTTGAGATATGGTTCCAAGTCGTTTTTCAACTTGTAAACAGAATTTTCTGCGTTATTAGAGTCTGAAACGAACATTTTTCGTTTATTCACCTAAATATAGTGATATTTTAAAATTGTTTAAACTTCTAAACTTTACTCAAGGTACAAACACTACGTTCATTTAAACTTTGAATCTACCATTTCATTTAGGTAAAATATGGTCCCAAATCGTATTTAAATTTGAAATACGATTTCTGCGTTATTAGAGTCTGAAACGACCTTTTTCGTTTACTCGCCTAAAAATTGAGATATTTTAAAATTGTTTAACTTCTAAACTTTGCTCAAGGTACAAACACTACGTTCATTTAAACTTTGAATCTACCATTTCATTTAGGTAAAATATGGTCCCAAGTCGTATTTAAACTTGAAACACGATTTCTGCGTTATTAGAGTCTGAAAAGAACATTTTTCGTTTACTCGCCTAAATATAGTGATATTTTAAAATTGATTAAACTTTTCAACAATACCCTCGGTACAAACTGTACGTTTGGTTAAAGTTTGATTCTACCATTTAATTTAGTTGAGATATGGTTCCAAGTCGTTTTTCAACTTGTAAACAGAATTTTCTGCGTTATTAGAGTCTGAAACGAACATTTTTCGTTTATTCGCCTAAATATAGCGATATTTTAAAATAGTTTAAACTTCTAAACTTTACTCAAGGTACAAACACTACGTTCATTTAAACTTTGAATCTACCATTTCATTTAGGTAAAATATGGACCCAAGTCGTATTTCAACTTGGAACACGTTTTCTGCGTTATTAGAGTCTGAAACGAACTTTTTCGTTTACTCGCCTAAAAATTGAGATATTTTAAAATTGTCTAAACTTCTAAACTTTGCTCAAGGTACAAACACTACGTTCATTTAAACTTAAAACTACCATTTAATTTAGGTAAAATATGGTCCCAAGTCGTATTTAAATTTAAAATACGATTTCTGCGTTATTAGAGTCTGAAAAGAACATTTTTCGTTTACTCGCCTAAATATAGTGATATTTTAAAATTGATTAAACTTTTCAACAATACCCTAGGTACAAACTGTACGTTTGGTTAAAGTTTGATTCTACCATTTAATTTAGTTGAGATATGGTTCCAAGTCGTTTTTCAACTTGTAAACAGAATTTTCTGCGTTATTAGAGTCTGAAACGAACATTTTTCGTTTATTCGCCTAAATATAGTGATATTTTAAAATTGTTTAAACTTCTAAACTTTACTCAAGGTTCAAACACTACGTTCATTTAAACTTTGAATCTACCATTTCATTTAGGTAAAATATGGACCCAAGTCGTATTTCAACTTGGAACACGTTTTCTGCGTTATTAGAGTCTGAAACGACCTTTTTCGTTTACTCGCCTAAAAATTTAGATATTTTAAAATTGTTTAAACTTCTAAACTTTACTCAAGGTACAAACACTACGTTCATTTAAACTTTGAATCTACCATTTCATTTAGGTAAAATATGGTCCCAAATCGTATTTAAATTTGAAATACGATTTCTACGTTATTAGAGTCTGAAAGAACATTTTTCGTTTACTCGCCTAAATATAGTGATATTTTAAAATTGATTATACTGTTCAACAATACCCTAGGTACAAACTTTACGTTTGGTTAAAGTTTAATTCTACCATTTAATTTAGGTGAGATATGGTTCCAAGTCGTTTTTCAAGTTGTAAACACGATTTTCTGCGTTATTAGAGTCTGAAACGAACTTTTTCGTTTACTCGCCTAAAAATTGAGATATTTTAAAATTGTTTAAACTTCTAAACTTTACTCAAGGTACAAACCCTATGTTCATTTAAACTTAAAACTACCATTTAATTTAGGTAAAATATGGTCCCAAGTGGTATTTAAATTTAAAATACGATTTCTGCGTTATTAGAGTCTGAAACGACCTTTTTCGTTTACTCGCCTAAAAATTGAGATATTTTAAAATTGTTTAACTTCTAAACTTTGCTCAAGGTACAAACACTACGTTCATTTAAACTTTGAATCTACCATTTCATTTAGGTAAAATATGGTCCCAAATCGTATTTAAATTTGAAATACGATTTCTACGTTATTAGAGTCTGAAAGAACATTTTTCGTTTACTCGCCTAAATATAGTGATATTTTAAAATTGATTAAACTGTTCAACAATACCCTAGGTACAAACTTTACGTTTGGTTAAAGTTTGATTCTACCATTTAATTTAGTTGAGATATGGTTCCAAGTCGTTTTTCAACTTGTAAACAGAATTTTCTGCGTTATTAGAGTCTGAAACGAACATTTTTCGTTTATTCGCCTAAATATAGTGATATTTTAAAATTGTTTAAACTTCTAAACTTTACTCAAGGTTCAAACACTACGTTCATTTAAACTTTGAATCTACCATTTCATTTAGGTAAAATATGGACCCAAGTCGTATTTCAACTTGGAACACGTTTTCTGCGTTATTAGAGTCTGAAACGACCTTTTTCGTTTACTCGCCTAAAAATTTAGATATTTTAAAATTGTTTAAACTTCTAAACTTTACTCAAGGTACAAACACTACGTTCATTTAAACTTTGAATCTACCATTTCATTTAGGTAAAATATGGTCCCAAATCGTATTTAAATTTGAAATACGATTTCTACGTTATTAGAGTCTGAAAGAACATTTTTCGTTTACTCGCCTAAATATAGTGATATTTTAAAATTGATTATACTGTTCAACAATACCCTAGGTACAAACTGTACGTTTGGTTAAAGTTTGATTCTACCATTTAATTTTTGTTGAGATATGGTTCCAAGTCGTGTTTCAAGTTGTAAACACGATTTTCTGCGTTATTAGAGTCTGAAACGAACTTTTTCGTTTACTCGCCTAAAAATTGAGATATTTTAAAATTGTTTAAACTTCTAAACTTTACTCACGGTACAAACACTACGTTCATTTAAACTTAAAACTACCATTTAATTTAGGTAAAATATGGTCCCAAGTCGTATTTAAATTTAAAATACGATTTCTGCGTTATTAGAGTCTGAAAAGAACATTTTTCGTTTACTCGCCTAAATATAGTGATATTTTAAAATTGATTAAACTTTTCAACAATACCCTAGGTACAAACTGTACGTTTGGTTAAAGTTTATTCTACCATTTAATTTAGTTGAGATATGGTTCCAAGTCGTTTTTCAACTTGTAAACACGATTTTCTGCGTTATTAGAGTATGAAACGAACTTTTTCATTTACTAGCCTAAAAATTGAGATATTTTAAAATTGTTTAAACTTCTAAACTTTGCTCAAGGTACAAACACTACGTTCATTTAAACTTTGAATCTACCATTTAATTTAGGTAAAATATGGTTCAAAGTCGTATTTCAACTTGGAACACGTTTTCTGCGTTATTAGAGTCTGAAACGAACTTTTTCGTTTACTCGCCTAAATATAGTGATATTTTAAAATTGATTAAACTTTTCAACAATACCCTCGGTACAAACTGTACGTTTGGTTAAAGTTTGATTCTACCATTTAATTTAGTTGAGATATGGTTCCAAGTCGTTTTTCAACTTGTAAACAGAATTTTCTGCGTTTTAGAGTCTGAAACGACATTTTTCGTTTACTCGCCTAAAAATTGAGATATTTTTAAATTGTTTAAACTTCTAAACTTTACTCAAGGTACAAACACTACGTTCATTTAAACTTTGAATCTACCATTTCATTTAGGTAAAATATGGTCCCAAATCGTATTTAAATTTGAAATACGATTTCTACGTTATTAGAGTCTGAAAGAACATTTTTCGTTTACTCGCCTAAATATAGTGATATTTTAAAATTGATTATACTGTTCAACAATACCCTAGGTACAAACTTTACGTTTGGTTAAAGTTTAATTCTACCATTTAATTTAGGTGAGATATGGTTCCAAGTCGATTTTCAAGTTGTAAACACGATTTTCTGCGTTATTAGAGTCTGAAACGAACTTTTTCGTTTACTCGCCTAAAAATTGAGATATTTTAAAATTGTTTAAACTTCTAAACTTTACTCAAGGTACAAACCCTATGTTCATTTAAACTTAAAACTACCATTTAATTTAGGTAAAATATGGTCCCAAGTGGTATTTAAATTTAAAATACGATTTCTGCGTTATTAGAGTCTGAAACGACCTTTTTCGTTTACTCGCCTAAAAATTGAGATATTTTAAAATTGTTTAACTTCTAAACTTTGCTCAAGGTACAAACACTACGTTCATTTAAACTTTGAATCTTCCATTTCATTTAGGTAAAATATGGTCCCAAGTCGTATTTAAACTTGAAACACGATTTCTGCGTTATTCGAGTCTGAAAAGAACATTTTTCGTTTACTCGCCTAAATATAGTGTTATTTTAAAATTGATTAAACTTTTAAACAATACCCTAGGTACAAACTGTACGTTTGGTTAAAGTTTGATTCTACCATTTAAGTTAGTTGAGATATGGTTCCAAGTCGTTTTTCAACTTGTAAACAGAATTTTCTGCGTTATTAGCGTCTGAAACGAACATTTTTCGTTTATTCGCCTAAATATAGTGATATTTTAAAATTGTTTAAACTTCTAAACTTTACTCAAGGTACAAACACTACGTTCATTTAAACTTTGAATCTACCATTTCATTTAGGTAAAATATGGTCCCAAATCGTATTTAAATTTGAAATACGATTTCTACGTTATTAGAGTCTGAAAGAACATTTTTCGTTTACTCGCCTAAATATAGTGATATTTTAAAATTGATTAAACTGTTCAACAATACCCTAGGTACAAACTTTACGTTTGGTTAAAGTTTGATTCTACCATTTAATTTAGGTGAGATATGGTTCCAAGTCGTTTTTCAAGTTGTAAACACGGTTTTCTGCGTTATTAGAGTCTGAAACGAACTTTTTCGTTTACTCGCCTAAAAATTGAGATATTTTAAAATTGTTTAAACTTCTAAACTTTACTCAAGGTACAAACACTACGTTCATTTAAACTTAAAACTACCATTTAATTTAGGTAAAATATGGTCCCAAGTCGTATTTAAATTTAAAATACGATTTCTACGTTATTAGAGTCTGAAAGAACATTTTTCGTTTACTCGCCTAAATATAGTGATATTTTAAAATTGATTAAACTTTTCAACAATACCCTAGGTACAAACTGTACGTTTGGTTAAAGTTTGATTCTACCATTTAATTTAGTTGAGATATGGTTCCAAGTCGTTTTTCAACTTGTAAACAGAATTTTCTGCGTTATTAGAGTCTGAAACGAACATTTTTCGTTTATTCACCTAAATATAGTGATATTTTAAAATTGTTTAAACTTCTAAACTTTACTCAAGGTACAAACACTACGTTCATTTAAACTTTGAATCTACCATTTCATTTAGGTAAAATATGGTCCCAAATCGTATTTAAATTTGAAATACGATTTCTGCGTTATTAGAGTCTGAAACGACCTTTTTCGTTTACTCGCCTAAAAATTGAGATATTTTAAAATTGTTTAACTTCTAAACTTTGCTCAAGGTACAAACACTACGTTCATTTAAACTTTGAATCTACCATTTCATTTAGGTAAAATATGGTCCCAAGTCGTATTTAAACTTGAAACACGATTTCTGCGTTATTAGAGTCTGAAAAGAACATTTTTCGTTTACTCGCCTAAATATAGTGATATTTTAAAATTGATTAAACTTTTCAACAATACCCTCGGTACAAACTGTACGTTTGGTTAAAGTTTGATTCTACCATTTAATTTAGTTGAGATATGGTTCCAAGTCGTTTTTCAACTTGTAAACAGAATTTTCTGCGTTATTAGAGTCTGAAACGAACATTTTTCGTTTATTCGCCTAAATATAGCGATATTTTAAAATAGTTTAAACTTCTAAACTTTACTCAAGGTACAAACACTACGTTCATTTAAACTTTGAATCTACCATTTCATTTAGGTAAAATATGGACCCAAGTCGTATTTCAACTTGGAACACGTTTTCTGCGTTATTAGAGTCTGAAACGAACTTTTTCGTTTACTCGCCTAAAAATTGAGATATTTTAAAATTGTCTAAACTTCTAAACTTTGCTCAAGGTACAAACACTACGTTCATTTAAACTTAAAACTACCATTTAATTTAGGTAAAATATGGTCCCAAGTCGTATTTAAATTTAAAATACGATTTCTGCGTTATTAGAGTCTGAAAAGAACATTTTTCGTTTACTCGCCTAAATATAGTGATATTTTAAAATTGATTAAACTTTTCAACAATACCCTAGGTACAAACTGTACGTTTGGTTAAAGTTTGATTCTACCATTTAATTTAGTTGAGATATGGTTCCAAGTCGTTTTTCAACTTGTAAACAGAATTTTCTGCGTTATTAGAGTCTGAAACGAACATTTTTCGTTTATTCGCCTAAATATAGTGATATTTTAAAATTGTTTAAACTTCTAAACTTTACTCAAGGTTCAAACACTACGTTCATTTAAACTTTGAATCTACCATTTCATTTAGGTAAAATATGGACCCAAGTCGTATTTCAACTTGGAACACGTTTTCTGCGTTATTAGAGTCTGAAACGACCTTTTTCGTTTACTCGCCTAAAAATTTAGATATTTTAAAATTGTTTAAACTTCTAAACTTTACTCAAGGTACAAACACTACGTTCATTTAAACTTTGAATCTACCATTTCATTTAGGTAAAATATGGTCCCAAATCGTATTTAAATTTGAAATACGATTTCTACGTTATTAGAGTCTGAAAGAACATTTTTCGTTTACTCGCCTAAATATAGTGATATTTTAAAATTGATTATACTGTTCAACAATACCCTAGGTACAAACTTTACGTTTGGTTAAAGTTTAATTCTACCATTTAATTTAGGTGAGATATGGTTCCAAGTCGTTTTTCAAGTTGTAAACACGATTTTCTGCGTTATTAGAGTCTGAAACGAACTTTTTCGTTTACTCGCCTAAAAATTGAGATATTTTAAAATTGTTTAAACTTCTAAACTTTACTCAAGGTACAAACCCTATGTTCATTTAAACTTAAAACTACCATTTAATTTAGGTAAAATATGGTCCCAAGTGGTATTTAAATTTAAAATACGATTTCTGCGTTATTAGAGTCTGAAACGACCTTTTTCGTTTACTCGCCTAAAAATTGAGATATTTTAAAATTGTTTAACTTCTAAACTTTGCTTAAGGTACAAACACTACGTTCATTTAAACTTTGAATCTACCATTTCATTTAGGTAAAATATGGTCCCAAGTCGTATTTAAACTTGAAACACGATTTCTGCGTTATTAGAGTCTGAAAAGAACATTTTTCGTTTATTCGCCTAAATATAGTGATATTTTAAAATTGATTAAACTTTTCAACAATACCCTCGGTACAAACTGTACGTTTGGTTAAAGTTTGATTCTACCATTTAATTTAGTTGAGATATGGTTCCAAGTCGTTTTTCAACTTGTAAACAGAATTTTCTGCGTTATTAGAGTCTGAAACGACCTTTTTCGTTTACTCGCCTAAAAATTGAGATTTTTTAAAATAGTTTAAACTTCTAAACTTTACTCAAGGTACAAACACTACGTTCATTTAAACTTTGAATCTACCATTTCATTTAGGTAAAATATGGTCCCAAGTCGTATTTCAACTTGGAACACGTTTTCTGCGTTATTAGAGTCTGAAACGAACTTTTTCGTTTACTCGCCTAAAAATTGAGATATTTTAAAATTGTTTAAACTTCTAAACTTTGCTCAAGGTACAAACACTACGTTCATTTAAACTTTGAATCTACCATTTAATTTACGTAAAATATGGTTCAAAGTCGTATTTCAACTTGGAACACGTTTTCTGCGTTATTAGAGTCTGAAACGAACTTTTTCGTTTACTCGCCTAAATATAGTGATATTTTAAAATTGTTTAAACTTCTAAACATTACTGAAGGTACAAACTTTACGTTTGGTTAAAGTTTGATTCTACCATTTAATTTAGGTAAAATATGGTCCCAAGTGGTATTTAAATTTGAAATACGATTTCTGCGTTATTAGAGTCTGAAACGACCTTTTTCGTTTACTCGCCTAAAAATTGAGATACTTTAAAATTGTTTAAACTTCTAAACTTTGCTCAAGGTACAAACACTACGTTCATTTAAACTTTGAATCTACCATTTATTTAGGTAAAATATGGACCCAAGTCGTATTTCAACTTGGAACACGATTTCTGCGTTATTAGAGTTTGAAACGAACTTTTTTCGTTTACTCGCCTAAACATAGTGATATTTTAAAATTGTTTAAACTTCTAAACTTTACTGAAGGTACAAACACTACGTTCATTTAAACTTTGACTCTACCATTTAATTTAGGTAAAATATGGCCCCCAAGTCGTATTTCAACTTGAAACACGATTTTTGCGTTATTAGAGTCTGAAAAGAACATTTCTCGTATACTCGCCTAAATATAGTGATATTTTAATATTGATTAAACTTTTCAACAATACCCTAGGTACAAACTTTACGTTTGGTTAAAGTTTGATTCTACCATTTACTTTAGTTGAGATATGGTTCCAAGTCGTTTTTCAACTTGTAAACAGAATTTTCTGTTTTATTAGAGTCTGAAACGAACATTTTTTGTTTAGTCGCCTAAATATAGTGATATTTTAAAATTGTTTAAGCTTCTAAACTTTACTCAAGGTACAAACACTACTTTCATTTAAACTTTGAATCTACCATTTCATTTAGGTAAAATATGGTCCCAAGTCGTATTTAAATTTGAAATACGATTTCTGCAGTATTAGATTCTGAAAAGAACATTTTTCGTTTACTCGCCTAAATATAATGATATTTTAAAATTGATTAAACTTTTCAACAATACCCTAGGTACAAACTTTACATTTGGTTAAAGTTTGATTCTACCATTTAATTTAGGTGAGATATGGTTCCAAGTCATTTTACAACTTGTAAACACAATTTTCTGCGTTATTAGAATCTGAAAAGAACTTTTTCGTTTACTCGCCTAAAAATTGAGATATTTTAAAATTGTTCTAAACTTTGCTCAAGGTACTAACACTACGTTCATTTAAACTTTGAATCTACCATTTAATTTAGGTCAAATATGGTCCCAAGTCGTATTTAAATTTAAAATACGATTTCTGCGTTATTAGAGTCTGAAAAGAACATTTTTCGTTTATTCGCCTAAATATAGTGATATTTTATAATTGTTTAAACTTCTAAACTTTACTCAAGGTACAAACACTACGTTCATTTAAACTTTGAATCTACCATTTCATTTAGGTAAAATATGGTCCTAAGTCGTATTTAAATTTGAAATACGATTTCTGCAGTATTAGAGTCTGAAAAGAACATTTTTCGTTTACTCGCCTAAATATAATGATATTTTAAAATTGATTAAACTTTTCAACAATACCCTAGGTACAAACTTTACATTTGGTTTAAGTTTGATTCTACCATTTAATTTAGGTGAGATATGGTTCCAAGTCGTTTTACAACTTGTAAACACAATTTTCTGCGTTATTAGAATCTGAAAAGAACTTTGTCGTTTACTCGCCTAAAAATTGAGATATTTTAAAATTGTTCTAAACTTTGCTCAAGGTACTAACACTACGTTCATTTAAACTTTGAATCTACCATTTAATTTAGGTAAAATATGGTCTTAAGTCGTATTTAAATTTAAAATGCGATTTCTGCGTTATTAGAGTCTGAAAAGAACATTTTTCGTTTATTCGCCTAAATATAGTGATATTTTATAATTGTTTAAACTTCTAAACTTTGCTCAAGGGACAAACACTACGTTCATTTAAACTTTGAATCTACCATTTAATTTAGGTAAAATATGGTTCAAAGTCGTATTTCAACTTGAAACACGATTTCTGCGTTATTATAGTCTGAAAAGAACATTTTTCGTATACTCGCCTAAATATTGAGATATTTTAAAATTGTTTAAACTTCTAAACGTTACTCAAGTTACAAACACTACGTTCATTTAAACTTTGAATCTACCATTTAATTTAGGTAAGATATGGTCCCAAGTGGTATTTAAATTTGAAATACGATTTCTGCGTTATTAGAGTCTGAAACGATCTTTTTCGTTTACTCGCCAAAAAATTGAGATATTTTAAAATTGTTTATCTTCTAAACTTTGCTCCAGGTACAAACACTACGTTCATTTAAACTTTGAATCTACCATTTCATTTAGGTAAAATATGGTCCCAAGTCGTATATCAACTTGAAACACGATTTCTGCGTTATTAGAGTCTGAAAAGAACATTTTTCGTATACTCGCCTAAATATAGTGATATTTTAATATTGATTAAACTTTTCAACAATACCCTAGGTACAAACTTTACGTTTGGTTAAAGTTTGATTCTACCATTTAATTTAGGTGAGATATGGTTCCAAGTCGTTTTTCAAGTTGTAAACACGATTTTCTGCGTTATTAGAGTCTGAAACGAACTTTTTCGTTTACTCGCCTAAAAATTGAGATATTTTAAAATTGTTTAAACTTCTAAACTTTACTCAAGGTACAAACACTACGTTCATTTAAACTTAAAACTACCATTTAATTTAGGTAAAATATGGTCCCAAGTCGTATTTAAATTTAAAATACGATTTCTGCGTTATTAGAGTCTGAAAAGAACATTTTTCGTTTACTCGCCTAAATATAGTGATATTTTAAAATTGATTAAACTTTTCAACAATACCCTAGGTACAAACTGTACGTTTGGTTAAAGTTTGATTCTACCATTTAATTTAGTTGAGATATGGTTCCAAGTCGTTTTTCAACTTGTAAACAGAATTTTCTGCGTTATTAGAGTCTGAAACGAACATTTTTCGTTTATTCGCCTAAATATAGTGATATTTTAAAATTGTTTAAACTTCTAAACTTTACTCAAGGTACAAACACTACGTTCATTTAAACTTTGAATCTACCATTTCATTTAGGTAAAATATGGACCCAAGTCGTATTTCAACTTGGAACACGTTTTCTGCGTTATTAGAGTCTGAAACGAACTTTTTCGTTTACTCGCCTAAAAATTGAGATATTTTAAAATTGTCTAAACTTCTAAACTTTGCTCAAGGTACAAACACTACGTTCATTTAAACTTAAAACTACCATTTAATTTAGGTAAAATATGGTCCCAAGTCGTATTTAAATTTAAAATACGATTTCTGCGTTATTAGAGTCTGAAAAGAACATTTTTCGTTTACTCGCCTAAATATAGTGATATTTTAAAATTGATTAAACTTTTCAACAATACCCTAGGTACAAACTGTACGTTTGGTTAAAGTTTGATTCTACCATTTAATTTAGTTGAGATATGGTTCCAAGTCGTTTTTCAACTTGTAAACAGAATTTTCTGCGTTATTAGAGTCTGAAACGAACATTTTTCGTTTATTCGCCTAAATATAGTGATATTTTAAAATTGTTTAAACTTCTAAACTTTACTCAAGGTTCAAACACTACGTTCATTTAAACTTTGAATCTACCATTTCATTTAGGTAAAATATGGACCCAAGTCGTATTTCAACTTGGAACACGTTTTCTGCGTTATTAGAGTCTGAAACGACCTTTTTCGTTTACTCGCCTAAAAATTTAGATATTTTAAAATTGTTTAAACTTCTAAACTTTACTCAAGGTACAAACACTACGTTCATTTAAACTTTGAATCTACCATTTCATTTAGGTAAAATATGGTCCCAAATCGTATTTAAATTTGAAATACGATTTCTACGTTATTAGAGTCTGAAAGAACATTTTTCGTTTACTCGCCTAAATATAGTGATATTTTAAAATTGATTATACTGTTCAACAATACCCTAGGTACAAACTTTACGTTTGGTTAAAGTTTAATTCTACCATTTAATTTAGGTGAGATATGGTTCCAAGTCGTTTTTCAAGTTGTAAACACGATTTTCTGCGTTATTAGAGTCTGAAACGAACTTTTTCGTTTACTCGCCTAAAAATTGAGATATTTTAAAATTGTTTAAACTTCTAAACTTTACTCAAGGTACAAACCCTATGTTCATTTAAACTTAAAACTACCATTTAATTTAGGTAAAATATGGTCCCAAGTGGTATTTAAATTTAAAATACGATTTCTGCGTTATTAGAGTCTGAAACGACCTTTTTCGTTTACTCGCCTAAAAATTGAGATATTTTAAAATTGTTTAACTTCTAAACTTTGCTTAAGGTACAAACACTACGTTCATTTAAACTTTGAATCTACCATTTCATTTAGGTAAAATATGGTCCCAAGTCGTATTTAAACTTGAAACACGATTTCTGCGTTATTAGAGTCTGAAAAGAACATTTTTCGTTTATTCGCCTAAATATAGTGATATTTTAAAATTGATTAAACTTTTCAACAATACCCTCGGTACAAACTGTACGTTTGGTTAAAGTTTGATTCTACCATTTAATTTAGTTGAGATATGGTTCCAAGTCGTTTTTCAACTTGTAAACAGAATTTTCTGCGTTATTAGAGTCTGAAACGACCTTTTTCGTTTATTCGCCTAAAAATTGAGATTTTTTAAAATAGTTTAAACTTCTAAACTTTACTCAAGGTACAAACACTACGTTCATTTAAACTTTGAATCTACCATTTCATTTAGGTAAAATATGGTCCCAAGTCGTATTTCAACTTGGAACACGTTTTCTGCGTTATTAGAGTCTGAAACGAACTTTTTCGTTTACTCGCCTAAAAATTGAGATATTTTAAAATTGTTTAAACTTCTAAACTTTGCTCAAGGTACAAACACTACGTTCATTTAAACTTTGAATCTACCATTTAATTTACGTAAAATATGGTTCAAAGTCGTATTTCAACTTGGAACACGTTTTCTGCGTTATTAGAGTCTGAAACGAACTTTTTCGTTTACTCGCCTAAATATAGTGATATTTTAAAATTGTTTAAACTTCTAAACTTTACTGAAGGTACAAACTTTACGTTTGGTTAAAGTTTGATTCTACCATTTAATTTAGGTAAAATATGGTCCCAAGTGGTATTTAAATTTGAAATACGATTTCTGCGTTATTAGAGTCTGAAACGACCTTTTTCGTTTACTCGCCTAAAAATTGAGATACTTTAAAATTGTTTAAACTTCT